>CM050410.1:10667026-11267026 GCA_027580255.1 Therioaphis trifolii
ATCATTAGATTTGAGAAAATGTTAAAAATGTTTAAATATTTAAACTCCTATAATCTTAATCTGTAGATCACATACACCAATAATATCTTTACATTCCGGAGTAGATAATCATCTTAATGCCAGTGACGAAATATCGTTAGAATCCTTGGAACGTTTTGAAATTTATATTTCTCCCGTGATTCACGTAGATCTGCAATGTACGTCAGATATAGTCGCTGAACATTTCGTGTTGAGTTTGGTTGAGGTTACGCGTAAAATTTTACAAACAACCAACGTTACAATTAATATTTAAAGACAGGGAGAAAACGTGTCAAAATGAAGCTGATGTATGAATTATGTGAAGAGAACAATCAACAAATAAAATCATGAAACGGATTTCAGTTCACATAGATATCAGTGTTTGTGCACGTTTATAAATACGCTTTATTAAAAAAAATTTTCTACGATTATTTGTTACGTACATTTTTTTATTTAACGACATTCAAACACCCATTCCTTCGAAGCATACAGACACACCGTGATGCCTTAGTGATTTTTTATCATATTTATTAGCCAACGGTCTATAACATCTCGTCAAGTAACTAAATGTATTTTAATTCATCGTTTATTCATACGAGCTTACAAGCTATACGCCATGCCAGAGGCTCTCAGAATAAGGAAAGAGTTAATCATTTAATAAATATTTGCATAATTCATCGTTTATTCGTACGAGCTTACAAGCTTTACGCCATGCCAGGGGCTCTCCGAATAAGCTGTAAGGAATAAGGAAAAATCGTATCTTTTAACGAATATTTACAGTTAATTTGGATATGTGTATCATGAATCGGTAGTGAATAATATTAATCAATAACAAAACGTTTATCCATAAATTTAATTAAAGTATTTTTTAACTTTTTTTTTAAATTCATTAGGCATCCATTTGTCTAACCATTATTGGACGTAGTCAATAATTTGAAAAATAATCCAAGTTTAAGTCGTCATATATCTGAATGAAATACATAACTACATCGGTATAGAAAAGTAAAGAAACATTATTTATAATAAATTATAAACATTATGTCGTCAACATTTAAAGAATTCATGTACGAAGATAACATTAAGAATAAAACACATTTAAGGTTACGAAAATAAAAAATAGAGCAACTATGGGAAGAATTTGATAGTACAAAGTTGAAAGGTAAGTGGCATAGACCGGACAAGGCTGATATCAGGATAGGAACTGTGGTATTGCTAAAAGAAACAAAATGTACCACCTCTCGATTGGCTCATGAGGGCGAGTCATATCAGAATATCCAGGATGGGACGGAGTGACAAGAGTGGTGGAGGTCAACACGCGTGGCGGTTTTAAGAAGAGGACGGTAAGATTGGCGTGCTCATGACCCGGGCAAGACCTGAATGAAAATTAAATTTCTAAAAAACAAAAACGTATTTTTAGTTATTTTTGTATTCAGTATATTTATTAAACCTATTTATTTGTATGTATTGGCGGTGTCAGACGTTAATTATTTAATTTGTATTGTATAAATGGTAGTATACGTTTTTTTCAATGTTTATGCGTAAATTTGAAACTGCGCTCCAAGGGGTTGCATGTTAGGGTGAGCGATAAGACAAATAGCGATAAGCTGAAGTGGGCATTATTTTTGTATGCGTTGTTCAGTTCTTCGGTCGCCGTCCACCACGACGCATTTATTTAAAACATTTATTATTTGAATTAAAATTGATACTATAAATAATTGATTAATTTGATTACATACTGATAAATAACTCTAAAAAAGCCAACGTCGAACTAATATAAAGATATATTATCATTTTTAAACATGTCGAAAAATGCAACAGTATGTATTTAAGGGATAAGTTAATAGCTATTTTCGCTAGTGTAAATTATGTCGACTGAAACATACAGACGGACAATACGCACGATGTGAAGCCCGTGTATGCCAGGTGATAAAGAGGAGAACCTAAATTAAGGCCGGGTATAGGAGTAGCGGATGGTAGTAAAGCATAGTGGACGGGTAAAGAACCGGAAAATCAGTGGCATGGCTTCAGAACCAACTTAATATATTTAATTATATGGGAGAGACTGTGGTAAGTTGACGAGTCGGTAAGATGAAGAATCGATTGTATTAATTAACAAATCATGATAACAATCAATATTAGTAATCAATGACATGTATAATGTTATATAAGCAACTTATTTTCTGAAATTTATTTTATTTTGATAATACTTAACTTCGTCAACTCACCACAGTCTCCCCTACATTATCATTAATTTACAAGACATTATTTTAAAATGTAATATAAAATAAGTTAAAACTTTAATACAAGCTATTACCACTGAAGACAGATATGATAATGAATTGAGATTACGAGTAATGATGTTGTTCAATCTTCAAGTAATATCAAATAAAAATCTAAATCAATAACTTATATCTATTTTAGGGTGACCATACGTCCCGTATTATACGGGATTGTCCCGTATTTTCACTTTGTGTCCCGTTGTCCCGACAAAATTTATACGGGACGCATTTTGTCCCGTATTTTCAAGTAGGTCCCATATTAATCCCGTTTTTCTCTTCATTGTTTTCAAAAAACTCGTTGCCCATCCTTATTACCTGCAATAACAAGAATTATTGATATTTTCCCCGGGCTTAATAATTAGATGAAGATAATTTATTTGATGAATTCAGTCATGTAGAACAAATTTTTAAATCACGATTTCACGAATGGCAAAAAAATGCAGCTAAAGTAGAAGTTAAGTGGTGTGAAATATTTGTATACACTAAAGCTCACAACATTGATACAACTAACATATCAAAAATTGTAGAATATTCTTTGGCAATTCCGGGTACAAATGCTGCAGTAGAACGGATATTTTCAACCATTAATATGTAATATGTTGTGGACAGATGAAAAAAATCGATTTTTGGTTGAAACTATCAAATCAATTTCAATTGTAAAAACACATTTTATAAACTTATCTTGTAATGAGTTTTATAATATTTTATTAAAAAAAACTAAGTTAATCGATGAAATCAGTTCAGCACAAAAGTATACAAAAAGATTAAAAGAAGAAATTTACCTGCCATCGTCTTCAAAATAATTTTTTTTTGGATTTTTGTGTACATGTTATACTTATTAATATTTTTATTTTATTTGTATTTGAAAACTATTATACAGCATACATTTAATTTGTTTTTTTTTTTAATATATACAGTTAAAATTAGAATTTCTTTTTTTTTTTTTTAGTAACTTAGTGTCCCGTATTTTTATTTTATTTGTATGGTCACCCTAATCTATTTCAGTTATTGATTTCTTATTTTTCATAAAAGAAACATTCATCTCAAGGAGCCTCACTTTAAAAGAATATAGTCAATGACTTCTCGGCATGTATTAATTCATTATTTATATTTTTCATCTAAATGAACAATTTTATGAAAACTTAAAACACTTATCAGAATACCCAACATAAATCCATATTATGTATATATATATATAAATAGATAGAAATAACTGAGAACATTATCATGAAGCAGTTGAGCTCTTAAAAGCACATTTGGCAAATAAAAAAAAAAATTTACAAGACATTACTGTAAAATATAATATTATGGAAGGACAATTTCTACGACCAGCTATTCCAAATGCCTGGAGGCAGATTCCATCTGCATAGGTAGCGAATCCCAGTGGAAGATAAAAGCCTTAAGAATACGTGAATATGTATACTGTAATGATATCGAATGAGAATTTTGGAGCGTTCAGTAAGTCAAACGAACCCTAGGTCCTCCAATCCTACTAATGATTTTTATATACCTAAACTCCACTTGCCTCCCAAACATAAATCCATTTACGTCACCACTTAAGACATGAGTGATGTACCGAGGAAGAATTCTCTTCCCCAAAATTTAGATATGTGATCACACACACACACACACACACACACACACACACACACACACACACACACACACACACACACACACACACACACACACACACACACAAACACACACACAAAAAACACACACACACACACACACACACACATAAACGAAAACAAAATTATTAAACTGAAGTTAATTTAAAGAAGACACATTGTCAATGAAATTTATGACATACAAAATGAGAAACTTAATATTCGAACTAATTGAATAAATAAGTATTTAATATTCTACTACGTTTTTAGGAAATGTCTACTTATATCACTACCTTACCTTATCTTGAGAGCACTTGTTCTTCCCGGCTTATGTCCCAGACACGCCTCGCAGTACTTGATCATTGCATCATTAGGCCCTGTTGATTGACATGTCACATTTAGAATCCAACTCATATTCAAAAATTGTGTCAGTAATAAACTTAACAAAAATAAGATATTTTATAGCTCTATTTTAAGCCTAAAATTTCTAATTTTTTTCGAAATTTTTGAAAATTTGTAACAAAATACCATATAATGAACATTTCAAGTTTTTAGAAACATCATTTTGCGAGTTAAGACCAAAGAACGAAAATCGATTTAGTGACAGTGTTGTTAACGGGAAATGCTACCTCTTTTACTCAGTTTTCGGCAGTTTTTTCTCACATAAATAAAGATGAGTAAAAAATGAAATTTTAAATACAATTAAAAAATTTAATGCTTTATCCTATCTATACAGTCACTCTAAGAAACGTTTGGGATTCTCCAATTTCTTGAAAACTGATCATAAATAAAAGAAATGTTAAAATACAACATGATTGTAACATAGATCCTTCGCTTCACTCAGAATTTAAAAATTAAAGCAGAATTACTATTTTATGAATTTCATGGAAAACTATGTTTAGCATTTAATCGAATGACTACAAAGCTTTATCATCTTACAGAAAACCCAATTAAAAAAAAATCTATTATAAAAACGTGTTATTTTTATTAGGCCATGATGAAATTACAATATAATGGGTAGTACTTTTTTAACAGTTTTTAAACGCATTTGAAAAAAATTAACCGAGTTTCAATATGAATGGAATCATAATGATAGAATAGTTTATTATATTTAATAATTACATATTTATTTCAATAATTTGAAACAAGTGTAAGTAATTTATTTTAATGAAAGCTTTTGTTTGTGAGAAGTCTAGGGTATCACATTAAACAAATATGTACCGAAATCAATCCGTGAAAATGTTTTAAATCAGAATAAAATTATAATGGAATACAATTGAAACAAATATTAAATTAATAAATCTAAATCTAACCTTTATGTGATGCTCTTCGGGTCTGTAGTACTAGTTTTCGCCGTTGTTGGGTTGCCAATGTCTTCACTAAAAGTAATAAAAAATGCAATAAAAACGTAATAGAATAAATACTAAAAACTAATTATTTCCATCAGGTATTTATAAAAAATAAATGCATCGAAGAAAAAAAAAATATTTTGAAAAACTGTATTTTAATCGTCAAATAATTCAGTCACATACGAAAAATGAGCCGTAATTTTTCAAATGAGATTTTACGAGGATTGTACAAAAGTAACATAGAGTTTAGATCATCCTGATTAAACCATAGATTATAGAATATGTTGTATACCTACCTTTATTTCACAGTCATCGATGTAACGTACATTTTTATGTCATCGAGATCGTATAAACACCAAAGACACCTCTCTTTAAATAAATAAAATAAACGAAAACGATCTCAAATGAATATAATATTATTTTAAATAGAAATGAAACTATACTTGGTATTATTTTTATACATTTCTATTTCAAACCAATTATGTTTTCAAGATAGTAATAATACTTTTTTTTAAATTTACTTCGTTGAAATTATTTTCATTTTTTTTTTTAACTTTTGTAAAGTATCCAATAATACACTATTAATATTCAAAGTTTTTATCAACATCACTTCGTGAGTTAACATCAAATTACGAAAATATTTCGGCAAGTTTTACCGTTTTTACTCGGTTTTTCGGCAGTTTTTCCTTAAACCCAGAAAAAATATTTGAGAGGATAGAAAAATCGATTATTTAAAGCACAATCTAAATGAATTATCCAATCGTTGAAGTTGTTGTATGCAACTTTTGGACTACTCAAAACTACGCGAGAAAAGGTTCACAAAAAAAAATATGAAATAAACATCATTGTAAAAACAATAAATACTTCGCATCACAGTGGGATAACGATCTAAAGAAATCTGTATTTCGTATTTACTCAAATGACGACGGTGCTTTAAAATCTTATTGAAAAAACAAGTTTAATATTATTTTTTTAAATTACAAACGTTATAGTTTCATTAAACAATAATGAAATTATACTAATGGGTAGTGAATATTTTTGAACATTTCAGATATTAATTAGTATAGGTAGTAGTATTTGAGAAACATAGTCAAGTTAAAAAAATAATGAAATCGTAATGATTGAATGGTTTATTGGTTTTAATTCGAATACAGTTATTTCAATAATCTGATTCAAACATTTATAAATTATTTTGATGGAAGATTTTGTTTGCGAGAGATTAAATCACATTTAAGAAATATATATATAGGAATTATTAATCTATGAACATGTTTCAAATCAGAATATACGTATTGTAGAATTCAAGTTAACCAGATATTAAATTATCAAATCTAAATCTAACCTTTATGCGAAACTATTCGGATACATCGTTCTAGTCTTCGCCGTCATTGGATTACAAATTGTGCATTTCTCCATTGTAATTCATTCAGTAAATACTACGTACTAGTGGTTTCCATTAGTTGTAGTTGAAAAATAAACTCGTCGAAAAAAAAATGAATAATATATTACAATAAACTGTAATATAATCGTGAAATAATTTTGCCACGTACATAAAATGAGCCGAAAATTATCAAATGAGATTTTCGAGAATTTACACGGATATCACAAAAGTGATTTCTAGTACTATTCATTTTTCTTAAACCATAGATTATAGAAAATTATGTATACCTCTATTTCACAGTCATCGATGTAAATTTATATCAGACCAAGATCGGTTAAATGCATAAAACAGGTGATTAATAAAACAAACAAAAAATTATCATTAATAAATGCTGTAGAAAATTAATGTTATATTATGTTTAGTATTACTCTCATACATTCCTATTTTTCATATCAATTAAACTTGTAAGATATTTATATTCATTTGCACAAACACTCTTATATAACTAGTTTTTAATGATTAATTAATGAATTTAATTGAAAACTGTATTTAGTATTTACCTAAATTATTTTAATCGATGTCATCGATGTAATGTAATTAATATCACATCAATATCGGTAACAAATACATAAAAAAAAGTCGATTAATAAAATAATGATATTGTAAAAATCTATAAAACTTATTAAAAAAAAAAAAAAAAATTATTTGATGTAATATTTTTTTTCAGGTCATGAAATATATTAAACGAATAAAGTATTTTTTTTTTGCCGATTTTAGATATGAATTATCATGGTGTTTCAAAAGAATTTTAATCGAGTATTAAAGAAAATGTAATCTCAATGACAGAATCGTTAATAAATTATAATTATAATTCAGTTATTTCATTAATCTGATACAAATATTTATATTATATTAGTTTTATGGAATATTTTTTTTTGTGACCAGATTATTATATCACCTTAACAACCAAATATTATGGTATATACCTACAATAAATCCGTTAACATTGTTTAAATCGGTATAAACTAATTGTAGAATACAATTTAATCAAATACGAAATTAATAAATTTAAATCTAACCTTTTTGCGATGATCGGTCGTACCAGCCTTCGCCGTGGTTGGATTGCAAATTTCTTCACTGTAAGTTATATAGTATACATTTTTACGTAATAGAATAAATACTAAGTACTAATAATTTCAATCAGTTGTATATAAGCAATAAATGATTGAACAAAAAGAAGAAAAAAAAAAGCTTAATAGTATAACGATGAACTGTATTTTAATAGTCAAATAATGTATTCACCGACATAAAACTAGCCGTAATTTTTCCAACATTTATTTTGTGATTTCATACGGATTGTATTAAAGCGATATCGAGTACAGTTCACATTTATTAAACCATAGATCATAGAATATTGTATACCTTTATTTCACAGCCATCTATGTCACGTAAATTTATATCTCATCAAAATCGGTTATAAACGAAGTAGAGGTGAATAATAAAATAAATGAAAATAATCACAAATTCATTTATTATTTTAAATAGAAAATGAAATTATAATTAGCATTATTTTTTTAAAGTCCTATTTCAAAACGATTATATTTTTAAGATATCAATAATACTCTACGCAAAATATCCTATACACCTACTTTTTAATTTTAAAATTAGGGAATTTTACACGAATTCAAGATTCAAACCACCAATAGCACAATTATGTCTGCAATTAAAAAATAAATACCTACGTAATTTAATTAAAAACAAAACAACAATTATATGTTATTAGTAACTGTTCATTATTATCTGAGACTGATTTAGATTTGTGTGATTGGGAGTTAAATAAAAATTGTCATCGAGTATGCCTGAATAGTACCTGCATTGACTATATTTTTTATGAACGCAAATACAATTAATATTACATCAAACTGAAGTTAATTCAATGATGATATAATAATTGTCGAATTAAAAGATTGGATGTAAAATAATATAATTTGGAAGGATTATTCCGATCTCGAACGAAAAATGTTATTATTTTACGTTTTATGAAAAATATAATGAAATCAATTATTTTTCGACCTTACTGAATAGATAAGAAAAATAATAAAAATATAAAAATAATTCATTATTTTTATTCATAATAACGGACATAATTTAAGAAATATTTGTTGGTAATTTAATTTTCAAATTATAGCTATTTAAATGACTATACTGATTATTGCGTTTTCAATTTAGCCATAGAGTGTCTAAAAACGTTAGTCAACTACAAAAAATTGATTGACGTAATATTTTTTTTTCAGGCCATAATGACATTATTTTAATCAATGCAGTTATTCTTTTTTTTTTTTTTTTTGACAATTTTAGATTTCAATTATCACGGCATTTTAAATAATATTAATATCAAAGGAAACATTAATAAAAAAAATAAATAAAAAAATATTAATTAAATATTAGTTAATACGATTAGTATTAGTGTCGAAGGAAATGTTAACTTAATGATAGAGTTTTTCATTAATGTTAATTATAATACAAATATTTCAATAATCTTCAGCAAGTATTTATGAATTAAATTCTTTATAAATTATATTAAAGAAAGCTTTTATTTGCGAGAATACCATGATAACGCATTGAAAAAAAAATTGAAAATCAATCTGTGAAAACGTTTAGAATAAGAACAAAGTTACTGTAGAGTTTAATATGATGTATTTAATTTATTTTATTTTATTAATTCAATATAAAAAAAAATTAACGAATACGAAATACTAAATTAATAATTTAATATCTAACCTTTACGGGATGCGCCATTCGGATACATAGCCGTCGATGCTGTTGGATTGCAAACTTCTTTATTGCGAGTTGTAATGACATTGGATGAACAATAGGTACTAATAATTTCGATCAGTTATGTATAAAAAATAAATTCATAGCAGAAAAAAATTAACTATATAACGGAGAAGTGAAATTTTAATCGTCCAATAATGTTGTCCCCTACACAAAGTGGGGGCCGTATTTTTTCCTATGAGATTTTCGATGTTCTACACGGATTGTACAAAAGTGACATAGAGTAGGTATAGTCGATTTTTGATAAGCCACAGATTATAGAATATTATATGTATATCTTTATTTCACATTCATTTAATGTATAATATACATTATATTTATCTCATCAAGATTAATTGAACACATAAAAAAGGTGATTAATTAAATAAACAATTATAATCATCAATAAACGTATTATTTTAAATAGAAAATTAAAATATACTTAGTTTTATTTTTTTTATATTCCTATTTCAAACCAATAATATTATTAAGATATTGATATTAATTTGCGTAAACTCTCCTATATGCCTAGTTCTTAATATTTGAAAAATAGGGATATTAACATTTAAACCACTAACAGTACTTAAGCTTCACTCGGAATTCAAAACGAACAATCCCGTTTTAAACGGGACATATGGTCACCCTACTCTACTCTCTTTTGGTATAATGTTCGACTTACTGGTTCACTAACTGATTGTTTGTACTGATCATATGCCAACTGGATAGTGTAATGATGAGGTAGATATTTTTTGGCAGTTTCTTTTCTGCAATAATGGCTTTCATATGATGGCAATTTATTTATATGATCAATAACAGACTGTATAACTCGTGGACTTTTTTTATTTTGAGGTTAAGAATGTCCTCTTTTATCAGGAATAACTTTATGAGCAGGAGAACTACTTTTCTGGGTACAAATCAAGCGTACAAATTTAGGTATTATGACAAATATTTTCAAAAAACATGTTTTGCAAACCTTAATTAAGTCCTTATCTTTCGGAATATAATAAGAAAAATTGCAAACCCTATTTTTTTGTTTTTCTCGTGTACTGTTTCTTTTTCTACTTGTAATCTTACTGGTAACACATATCAAGCTAGAAATGTATGAGACTTGTCTGTCATGAGATTTTAATGATCAGTAAATATCAAATAATTTTGTTTGTAAGTTTTCATTAATTTTAGTTTTTCACTGTGACCTACAGTCATTTAAAATTATTGAATTACGAGCTTTTACAGTTTTTCCATTATTTGTAATATATTCTTCTCCACAATCTCTTTTATGTGTACCTTATTATAGTATTGTACTATTATGTTATGCATTATTATTTATTACAAATAAGATTAGAAAATATGACATATAGGTAATAGATCAAAAATTAAAAACACGATTTTTTCGGCCATGGGGCGGGTTTGGCCCCCCCTCCCCCCTTGCCACGGGCCTGAATATAGAGGTGTAATCACTTCACTGAAAAGTTGATTGAAAAATGTACACCAGTTGTTTATGCCACACAGTGGGCTAGAATTCAATTCTAAGCGGCCAAAAATCTAATTTTTTTAAATTGATTAAAAATAGTCCCTATCAATACGGAATGAAGGATTTTTTTTTTTGTTTAAATTGATTTTCATATTTTATTCATTGAAATTTTATTTTTCTCACTATATTATAACTTATAAAATAACATTTAATTTCAATAATTTATTATATTTTTGTTTATATTATTTCATTATTAAATTTACGTACAATTCTTGTTCTCATAAATTTTAACATATGTATACATTTTTATTTAATTTAATATAGATAATAAGTGTTAATTTGAATCAGAATTCGAAGTTGTATCATTTTCTGATGACTGTGTTTCTCGATTTTCCAAGTTCAATAAATACAATGCGTCCGAAGAAAATTTTTCTTTTTAATGTTTTTTTGGTGGGCTTAGCGATGATATTAGTGGATCCGAAGATATAAGGAGAAAGTGTATTAAGTATCAGTTGAACATATTATACCGGTTAAATCGTTTGATTTTAAAAATTCAAATAGTTCAATATTTTTTATTGTATTTTCAGTATTCATTTTCCTACTAACAAAATTGCATAACTCAATTAGGGGCACTTAAAGACGGATGAAACCACTAGTATTTCATAAAATAGAAGTTAACTAATAAAATAAAATATTTATCAAACATCTATAAATCTCTATAAATTATTAAGAGCATTTTGGAATTATAATTAACCCATTGTATAGTTAAAAAAAAGCCAATATTATTATTAAAATAAAAAAAAAACTATATTAACGACTTAATATTTCTGAAACTAATTTTAAAACATACCTGATATAAGTCTTCGTATTTGTAAATGAAATTAAACTAAAATATATAGGCTTAATGTTCATAAAATACAATCCAACTATGCACTGTATAATACCACAATGTACAGCTAAATGATGGAAATTGAAACACTATTTCATCGTTTATATGATTGTTTAGGCACAAAAACCATTTTAAATGCCAATAACCATAAATAATCCTTATCCACAACTAATAATAAACGTTATTTAATAAGTTTTATCTCTTATCTTGGATATCAAAACTTCTATTTTTGGCCGCTTAGAATTGAATTCTAGCCCACTGTGTGCCACCAGGAGCGCTGACTACCCGATAATGTCACAAATCTAATGCACATTGCACGGTGAAGGATGTTATTATTTCTATTTATTATTTGTTATTTGTTATAGCAAAAAAAGCTTGAAAAACTATAAAAAATAAATTTAATCATAATTATAAATGACTGATGTATTTTGGTTTTTATAAATTACAATTTATATGACATATATAAATATATATATTTTTGATTTTGAGCGGAGAGATGAGCTAATGATTTTACATTGATGTTTATTTTTGTTAACACCTTCGGGTAGTTATTTTGGTACCAAAGTTAAGTCCAAAGCCCAATATATCTTTAGATCATAAATTTTATGTAGTTCTTTGAGGGTTTATTTTTCTATCTTCTCAATAGTGTTTCCTGCAGATATAAGAAAAACTGCTGAAAAATTCCCTAAATACGGTAAAATTTGACGTAAAACAGATTTTAATTAAATCAATTTTAGTATTTATTTATATCTTCAAAAATAATTTCATTAGAAACTTGAAACTTTTAATACATATATTATATCAACAACACATTTTAAAAAAATTTGACCAATTTTGGACGAAAAATAGAACTTTGTAAATATTGCGGTTTTTAACGTTTTTAATATAAAAAATTGAATACTACATGACTCAAATACTTTTAAAAACGATACTAAACTTTTCAAAAGTCGTTAGTCAGTACCTATTAGTTTTTTTAAACGCTAACTCATTTCTTTAGTAAAACGATTCTGAGCAAAGCTTCAAGAAATACACTTTTGTAGCTTGTAGCTTCAAGCTTTGTTGCTAGAAATACACTTTTGTATGTGCATATTTTATCATTTTTAGTGATATTGTCGGTAGGTTCTTTTTAATTATCAACCTTTTAAAGTATTCATGTTTCACGAATAAAAACAATTTTTTTGATTGATAAGATTCAAAACACGTTGTTCTATCGGTATGACGGTATCCTAATAGTTTCATTATTATTGGACGAACCAATTTTTGTTTAATAAACATTTAAAGTTGACAATTAATGTAAAAACAGTCTATTTTGTAAATATTGTACTAATAATTTACTTTAACACTTATAAAAAAAATTCCCAAGTCACAATTTTTTTTAATTTTTCAGTAGTTAGTTTAGTACCTATATGAGTAAGGCCAAATTAAATTTTCATATCTTATTATTAAATAGTAAAAATGTAATACGTAAAAACTTTCAATAAATTAGGTAATTCAAAAGTTCTAAATTTAAGCCAGAAGTGCTCAAATAATTTTGAAAATTTTGTGATATATCATACATATATGAAAAAGTAAATTTTTGATATATGGTAAAATGTTTGGTGAACTGAACATAGGTCTTTGACTTGTAGACGAATGATTGGCAAACTTACGTGTAGTTTTTTTTTATTATTAAATTTACGCGTAATTCACTTTCAATAATATTTTTTTTTTAATTGATATTACAGCATTTAATCTATCTGACGACTGTATAATAAACTTCAAATTATTATTATTTTTTTTTTTTTTTTGGCGATACACCATAATACGTGACACGCTAGTGTCTCGCGACACACTACTGCTTTAAAGCACTACCTCAGTCTGATTACGAATCTAAAAATAAGTGGTTGGATGCAAATTTTTGACCAGGACTTCTATAGGAGAGTGTTTGCAAAATAGAAAAAACAAACAAACATAAATGTAAAACCATAAACTACTCAGAATTTAAACAATTAATTTACATATACGTCTATATTTTATAAACAGAAGATAAGAAATTGTTGTCAAAATATGTCACATATTTAAAATAATGGTATACACTAATCATTTCATTGTTCTCTCTTGTTGTCTAGTTGTCACCAATTTTTTTGTAAGTAATTTGAGTGACATAAGTTCATTAAAATTTGTGTTTTTTTTTTTTAATAAAGCATAATATTATGCCTCTGAAATGTTTTGTACCTGGGTGTAACACCGGTTTACCCAAACAAAATAAAATGTATAGGCAACAAGGAACAAAGCTACCTTCAATATTTCATCCTCCTGAGGTACATTATTATTTATTTTCTATAATAATATTATAATTTTTAAGTATAACAAATTTCAAAGAAACGATAAAGCATTTCTTTAGTAAGATATTCTGAGCAAAGCTTCAGTGTAATACCCATGGTTTTTATATATTTTCAATGTTCTACTTTTAGCTCAAAATTTAACAACTCTGAAACTTTTCTCATGTTTATATAATCGTGTTGTTAATATAGATTACAAATTTAAAGTTTCTAGTGATATTATTTTTGGAGTTATGATACAAAAACTAAAATTGTTTGTAGTAAAAATATGTTTCACATCAAATTTTACGGTATTTACACAATTTTTCGGTAGTTTTTCCTTACATCAGGAAATACTATTGAGTAGATAAAAAATGCACCCTCAAAGTACCATCTTCATGAAATGTATGATCTCTAGATAAGATTGGACATAACTTTTGAACTAATTTCTATGCTTCAAAAAGTGTTTCCAGGCAAAAATATAAAATAAAAACTCAGTTAAAAGAGCTCAATTACTTCACTCGGAATATAAAAGTGATATTTAAAAAAAAAAAATTTATTTTTTTTTTATCAAGATTTTAATGTAATATTATAATATCTTGACAATTATGAACATACATTGACACTTATATTATATAAATATAGTTTGGTGAAGATCAGACTTTAAAAAAATGTTATTAATAATAACAACATAGATCAAAATATGTGAAACTGGAGATCACCAATATAGAACTTTAGATCTAAAAATAATAAAACAAATGTATATACAATAATACAATATACATAATACATAATATATTAAATGAAGTTTAATAATTATAATATTTTAGACTCCTAAAAATGAACTAGTCTAAGGTACCAATTTGTTCTACTGCACAGTAGGTACATCAGCAAACAAATACTTCTATTTTTTAAATAATAAATGTTCATAACACAATTTAAACAATAAAATTAATAATCAATTTTAATATATCTATTAAATTACAATAAATTTATTAAATTTAACAAATATCTATATAGTTTCATAAGATAGCAATTCATTATACAAGTTAATAAATAAATAGAAAAAATAAAAGTTCACATTAGGAATTATTTATTTATTTTTTAGAACATGATTGATAATTGGAATATCAAAATTCCACGTGCTGATAGGTCTTTAACAAAAAAAGATGGAGTATGTGATCTGCATTTTGTTACTGAAGATATTATTTCTCATAAAACTTTTGAAGATAAAGATGGAAATGAAATAAAATACGAGCTTAAAAAGATTATGTTGAATCCAGAAGCAACATCTTGTATTTTTCCTAATTTACCTTCTTATTTTAACAAATCAATTAAAAAAAGAAAATCTCCAATGGAAAGACCAACAAGAGCAAATAATGTTAAGAAGAATAAACCTGTTGACGAAAATGTAAGGCATTATATGAACAATAACGTTATCTTTATAAGTTATAACATACTATTCCTTCATTATTTTTTTTTTTTTTTTTAATATATGTATTATATTTCTACAGACTGTAAATGAAACAATTGTTAGCCCTGCATTTGTAAAAAAAAATTATACAATTGAACCATTTAGATATAATGTTCATACTGATGCAAATAATATTAAGCTACCAGGTCCAATGTGGGGGTTACATACTGATTATTCAGAAAAAACACTTTTTACTCATATCAAAGGTATTTCTAACAATAAATGTGTTATGTTTATTACTCCCGACACAGCTAATGTAAGTATTTTACAATTAAAATAACAAATTTATCACATTTAATATATATTGTATATGGTTGTAACTGCATGGTATAGGTATTTATAAGAGAGAAAGAAACTCAAATTGAAGAGCATATAGAAAAACGTGATGACAATGAACTGGTATTAATTTAATCAATACAAATCAATGGTCTTCAAAATGTATGCTATATGTGGAAAGAAAATGTGTTCGATGTACATATTGTAAAAATCTTAAAAAATATATAAATAGGAAAAAAAGTCAGATGAAGACTACTTTAAGAACACGATTTAAATATAAAAGAACTCAACAAACAAGAAGACTTTCTAAAAAGGTTTTTTTAAAAACAATTTTATTTTAGTTATATTTTTATTTCAAAAGTTTTAATTAGTAACTATAAAACATTTTTATTTTTTAACATTTCATATCACAGGTATATTTGATGAAAATGAAAATGAATGACTTAAAACAAAAGTTTAATTTTATAAAAGAGGAAGAAATAAATACAATTATTAAAGATTTACCACAAACACAACAAGAGGCAATCAAAATGTGTTTTAAAGCTAGTTTAGTTAAGTCAGGAAAGGGGATGCGTTACACAAACAATTGGGTTTATGAGTGTATACTTATGAAAATAAAAAGCCCAGCTCTGTACCAAAAAATGCGAAGGGAACAGATTTTGCCATTACCATCACTTGCAACTCTACAGCGTTATATCAAAATATTAGAACCAGCTTATGGATTTCAAAAAAGTACATTTGAAATGCTCAAAGAAAAATCCAAACACATGGATGATACAGAATGTCATGGTAGTATCAAATAATCTAAAAACATTAATAAAAAAATTAATATTTTGTTTATGATATTTAACTTAAGGCTGCTTACTTTTGGATGAAATGTCCTTATCACCATTAGTAACATTCAATAAATCAACTTCAAATATTGATGGGCTAGTTGACTTGGGACAATTCACTCCAGAACATCAAATAAATGAAATGGGTGACCATCAGTAGCGTGTCCAGCATTATTTTTATGGATGGGCCACTATATTAAGTTCAAATATTGATTTTACCTCCTATTCATCCTATTTTTTAAACTAATTATATTTTATATTTTAATTTTGAATGACTAATTTTTATATTTTTATAAAAAAGGATAGCTTACCTTTTAATAGATCATAATAAATATGATATCGTCGTTGCCCCTTCATGCCACCTCAATACTACACATGAATACGACTAAAAATAACATTACTTTTGCAGCATATAATATTAGAATCATACCACTATAAATTTTGATTGAAATACCTAATCGAAAAATTATTTCCTTTTTCGTAAGCATTCATAAATCATATTTTCATTGAGCACCGGTCTTACACGGGTCCAGTGCTGTAAGATGTGGGTGGGCACATGCCTACCGGGCCCACCCCTAAACACGCCATTGGTGACCATGCTCTTGTCTTCATGTATCAACCATTTAGAGGACAATGGACAAGCCATTGGGGCGTTTTTAAGTAAAGGTGCCGCTCCAAATAATGTTTTGCAAAAACTTATTATTGAAGCAATATTGTTACTTGAGAATTCTGGATTCCATGTGCATAATATAGTAACTGATGGTGGCCCATGGAATAGAGGTATGTGGAATGCATTTGGAGTAACCAATATAAATGTCAGTTGCCAACATCCTGCAGAATCATCAAGAAAAATTTGGTTTATGTCAGATTTCCCTCGTCTAATAAAAACAATGTGGACTAGAGTGATAAAATATAAAACGTTCCAGGTACCTATTTTTAAATAATTAATCATATATTAATACATGTATGTTTATTTAATAAGATTTCAAATTTCTTAATCCATTACTTACTTTATTTACAAAGTGTCCAGATGGAATCATTAAATTTGAACATTGGAAATATTTAGTTGAATATGATGAATCTAATCACATAAAATTATGTTACAAATTAACTAAAGATCACTTGTATCCACATCATTTTCAAAAAATGAATGTCAAAATGGCTATAGTTGTAAGATGAAATATTACCTTAATATATATATAACATATTGTAATAAACAAATTGTATAATTATCTCATGTTTTTAGTTCTTTAGTAAAACAGTGGCTGACAGTGCAAGAACTCAAGAACCGAGGATATGATCAATTTAGAGATTGTGGTCCAACAATTAGTTTTATTCTGAAAATAAATGATTTAGTTGATATTATGAATTCCAATACTAAAAAACATGGCTTGCAAGCAGACATAAATTCATATAGCAATAAAGTATACAATAATTACATTATTTTATTTTGTTCAGTAATTATTATTATTAGTTTATAGGCAAATTTTGTTTTAAAAATTATTAATTACCATTTTTGTTTACTTTTTTTTCATAGACTGTTGTTGATTTTATTGACTATTTAAATAAATGGAAAACAGATATTCCAGACCAAAATTTTCGGTTCACTAGCCAAACAGAAAAAGGATTGATTGTATCATTAAATAATACATTACAATTGGTAGATTATTTATGTAAAAATATAAATGGATATGCTTACCTCATGACTAAACGAATTAATCAAGTTGCCTTAGAGGTATGTATAGTTTTAACCTTTACTATGCTTTATTGAGTGATAATAATTATGCATTATGACTTTTACATAACCATTTATTCGGCTGTTTACGTCAAGCATGTGGTTCCAATCAGAATCCAGATCCAAAACAATTCATCCAAGTTTATCGATTATTATCATGCTATTCACTAATAAAACCACCACGAGGAAGCAATGTGAGTGGTGGAGAAATGTTGAGTTCTCTCATTAACATTAATGTTACATCACAAGAAGATAAACAATATAAAATATCCCTGAAAAAAAACTGGATGAAATACTAAACAATGGTGAATTTGAAATATTTAATGATCATTTATATTGTGAAGATCAAATAACATCTAATATAGACAAACCAGCTTTAACCTACTTTGTTTGTTATGTTGCTCAAAATGGAAAAAAACATTCATTGGCAAAAACTTGCAGTGATTGTTTTAATTCTCTTATTTCAACATCAGATGAACATAATCCTTTTGAAGTAGAAGTTCAAGAATTTATAAGTATGAGAAATCGAGAACATTTACTCAGTCCATCAGAATGTTTAATGAATATTGTATACAGCTTGGAAACTGCTATTATAAATGTGATAAATAACCATAGTGTTAGTAGACATATTTTAGAATATGGAAAGCAAATAAAAGTGTACTTACCTACTGATTTAATTCATGTTTCATGATTCATATTTCAAATTATGTTCACTATTATTCTAGTTATGGATGAAGTCAATATTATTGGAGTACCTTCCAAAGTTGGCTGTCAGGAACACCAACATGTCTTAACTAAATATATACTTCATTTTTATTTGATCACGAGAATGATATTTGCATGTAAAAGGCACAATGATCAAATATCACATAAAAAGAATACTATAAAAAAATTGAAAAAAATATCAAAATTAATATAAAAAATGTGGCAGTTGTGGGACTGCCGACAGAAGCTATGCTTCAACTCCCTACCTAACAGCTTAATAAAAAAAAGAACCTCTTACGTAAAAGTTATTATTTGAAGTTCGTCAAAATAAAATGGAAACAATATGAAGAAAATATAAAGAATAAAAACAAACAAATAATGATTTTAAAATGTAAGGATAATAATATAAAATAATAAAAATACAAAATACCGTTCATAATTAATTCTGTAAGCGTTATGGGAATATATTATTATTACTATAGGTATTAGGTACTGCATCGAACAACTCGAACGTGTCTAATACTCTAATGAAAATACGAAATATTTTGTAGTCTAGTATTCTATATAGTACTCGATTGTAGTAGAACGATTGATAACTGATAAGTATTAAGTAATAACTGTAACGAGCACTGCACGCGCGTAATTATCGGTTATCGATATAGTAATGTACCAAGTACCAACAACCTACAGCACATTAAACTATTCTATTTATAGAATTCTTCAAATTTAACCGTGGACAAGTATTATTGGCTATTTAACAATGCGCTGCTGCCGCAGCCTGCGGCCGTAGCACTCTCAACAGTCACTATAGCTAGTCGCTATTGCGGTAACGTTATATCATGTTATGTTATATTATTGGACATCTTCCATTTTTACCCGGCGGGCCCCTTCCCGCCGAACCCGCGTAAAGAAGCATAGCTTCAAAACAGATTTTATAAGTTGACGTATAAAGGAAATGATCCATATTGACGTAAATTCAGAAAAAATTTAGGAAAAAAGTGCAAAAAATTATATTATGGTTTGAGGATTCGAACCCGGTACACGCGTATTCATACTACTGTACAGTTGACACCGCACCATCATTGCGGTAACGGAACGGAACGGAACGGAACGGAACGTTTTTGGACATCTTCGATTTTACACGGCGGGCCCCAGCGAAACCGCGAAAAAAGCATACCTTCAACAGAACCCGCGTAAAGAAGCATAGCTTCAATAAAAACTATTATTGTTAATACTGTATACATTTCTTATTAATAAAATATATGAATTAAAAGTATACAAATTCAGCGGCGTATTTATCGGGGGGGGCTGAGAGGGCTTTAGTATGCCATATAAATTATAAAGTAAACAACTATAAACCTGAAGCCTGAAACGGCTGAAACCATAGTAATTCCTAATTAGTAGGTAATGTAAATTGTATATTGTAGAATGTAATTTTGACTTTGAGCCCTCATCGGGTAGACAGCGCTCCCGGTGGCGGTGTAACTTTTTCGGCCCACTATCATGGTATAGGAAGACGTGATGACACCTCTATATATCCATAGGGCATAGAGAATATAAGAATATTCTTATTACTCTATGTCAGCGGTTCTCAACCTGGGGTACGCGTACCCCTAGGGGTACGTGACATGATCTCAAGGGGTACGTGAAAAAAATCGAGTAATGGGGGAAAAAGTGAAATTTAATGTAGCTGAAATAGTTTGCTATTAATGAAATATAATTTAATAATTTAATAACTGTGTACTTATTACAGTATGAATAGTCTGCGATATTATATGTTATTAATGCGATACGATGTTATCGTTATAATATGAACACTATGGAATGTAGATAATTCAATAGTAGATAAATGTTTGTACATTAATTTTAGACAATTTTTCCTCTGTGAAACTGATATGATCCTAGCACAAGACATCAAAAAACAAGTTATTCATGGAACCAACAATATATTGTAAGACCGTTCGGCAGCGGTTCGGCTCTGCCGCCGGCGTTCGGGCGTTAGTCCACACGGCAATTGATCTTAATAATAATATGTAAAATCTATCATCACTCAACAATAAAATAACTATTCTTACACAACCTGTGTTAAACCAATTATTTCACCCGTATTTAAACCATTTACTCTTTTGTAGTGCGTAAAAGTGCGTAAACTTATATAACGTTACATGTTGTCGGCGGGCTCTGTCGATCTTAACCGTACCGACACATAACAGTAGAATTTGCATTTTGTTTACCGGGGTCAAATGCGTCTATAGAGCGAATATTTTCTTTGACGACAATTACTTGGACTGACGTTCGAAATCAAATAGATACTAAAACAATAAAATACTGTCTGATAACAAAAACATATGGCTAGAGTTGCATTGAATTTTACAATGAAATAATAAAAAATTCTACATTACTGAAGAAATTACATAGCACTGAAAAATATAAGGTGTCTTTGGACGAAAAAAATTAAGAAAAATAATAAATCTGTAAAATTTACATAGATTATGTAAAAATTTAGTATCTTCATCTTAACGGCTGGAAATTGTATAATTTATGTTAATGTTGATTTCAATTTCAAGCGATAAAAAAAATAAAGGTAGCTTATCTAATAAATTAACTTAAATATTTTTTTTTACTTTTTTTTATATTTTTTAAAGTTATATACAAATATATAATTACTAACTAGATAATTACCTATTTTTTTTTATGAATTTTGGTGGATTTCTTAAAATTAAATCTGGCCACCCTAATATAGTGTAGCTATAGAAGTAAAGCTATTTTGAAATTATTATTAATAATAAATTAATAATATATACATATGGTATATTTCGTTCTGGCTTATGCGCCCTTGGCCTCGGCCAGTCTCGCCAAGTCTTAGCTCCGGCTCTGGTTTAGTCTCTTCAAATGGCAATTCTAATTCTCAACATAGTCTGGCTTTAGAGTGCAAATATCGGCTACCGTTTCTGGCTCATCTTGCGCTCGATTCAGCATGTTTTTCATACGTTCGACTACATGCAGCTACGAACCGACAAACGTGTTTGAAATGCCTCACAATTTCGTAAATATTTCTAAATTTTCTACCGATGAACCAATTGCTAGCGGGTCCGGTCATTCGTGAACGTGCGGTTTCCATTCGAAATGCGTCAGGCCATAGGTGCAACATAGCGACACCTTCGATCGCAGTTAACCAATCTTCCGCGGTTTGGCTATTACAACGGCCATCAAATTCGAGTAAATTACTCAGAAAAGTTGGCATAACAGGACGTTCCGAACTTTTCGAAAGCATTAAAGTGTAACGACTAACGATCATTTTCGACATCTCTCGTGTGTAAACAATTTAACAAAGGAAACATATCTGTAGTAACAGATCCGTTCGTCATGGTGTACAAGAAAGAGACGACTGCTTAGAGGATCCCTCTTTACTTGTTTATAGTTTATACATTCTTTTTTTTCCTATCTAATTTTTTTATATACATTAACAAGTACATGAACAATATGATCAACTAGTAGTTACAGAGAAGCTTTCGTCGAACAGAATCAAGCGGGCCATTAGAATTGGAAAGTGCCATGACGATTTATTAAGAAATGTTGAAATCGGAAACGTAGAAACGGAAATGAATAAGAAATTTATGCAAGAGATTGTAATTTAGTTTTTAAATTAAATTTTTTTTCTGTGATTTAATTAACAAGATTTTCGGAAAAATGTAGCTATTTTTCTATAATTTCATAATTACGCTACACATTTAGACATCTATAACGATTTTTTAGACCATATATTAGAGTATTAGACTGACAAACTATTGTATTTATCAGCTTATACCAAAATAGTCGGCTGTATTCGAAGGGTTTTTAATTTTTACATCAGTGTACAGTATTTTTGTGTACCAAATCAGAAGTTTCATCTAATTGAGGCTTAAAAGAGGGTCATTTTAGATTCTGAGTGAAGCGAAGGATCTTATGGTTTTACAATGATGTTTATTTTTTTTATTTTTTTTTTTTCTGTAAACACTTTTTCGTATAGAAATCCTTGTCCAAAAGTTTCGTCCAGCAACTTTTTAGATTCGAAATTGAACTGAGATGGTACTTTAGAGAGGTCATTTTTCCAAAATCTCCATAGTTTTTCCAGTAATCAAGAATAACGATCGAAAAACTGAGTAAAAACGGTAAAATCGGTAAAAATCCGCCGTAAACGAGATTTTCACTGTTCAGATTTTAGGTATTTAGTCATAAATCGAAAAGTATTGAAGCTAGAAACTTGAAAATTTTATCCAATATCAAATACATACTTTTTTATATTGGACAACATTTTCAGAACAATTATAGCTCTTTTGACTTAAATATAGAACTTTTAATTTACCAAATTGTTTGAAAGTTTTTATGTAATATAATTTTAAATATTTGACTAAAAGTTCTGAAAATTTAATATGACCTTACTCATATACATACCTAATTATCCTAACAAAAGTTCAAAAATCGTTAGTCAGGATTTTTTTTTTATACACACTTTAATAAATTATTATACGATTTTTTTCGATATTGTCTGATTTCTTTTAAGTTTATTTCTAATGAGTTATAATTGTTATAACAATTGAAGTTTAAATGAGTTATATCTAATTGAATATTTTATTACAAAAATTACAAAAAAACTCACCAAAAATTATACAAATAACCGTAAAATACGTAAACAGTATTTAAATAATAATATATTATATTACACTGAAGCTTTGCTCAGAATCGTTTTATACTAAAGAAATGAGTCATCATTTCTTTAAAACTTAATACATGTCCGAGGACCGAAGGGACGATGGACGAACTTGTACCACCATCATCTCACTTACCAGCTTTTTTTCTATTCGTTCCGAGCGTATGGGAAAAACTATACCTAAAAATTGAGTGAAAATAGTAAATTAGGTTTAAACAAGATTTTAATAAAAACTATTATTGAAATTAAGGTATAAACAAAAAAATAATGGTTCTAGACACTCAACATTTTCAGTAAATATTAATTACACTATTTTAGACTAAAAAAAAATTTTTAAATATTGGAAATACTTCGTTTTTTAGAAGTTTTTATTTAATAAAATTTGAAATCCTTAGCCTAAAAACCTGAAAAATTAATATAATTTTACTTGAATGTTTATCTATCATAACTGAAAAAATTCTTGGTCAGGATTTCTTTTATAGGTAGGTGTTTAATTTTAGAATTTTGCCAAAACTTATTAATATGAATTCGCGATATTTTTCAACAAAAATGTATTACATTTGAAATTATTAATTCGGTAAATATTTCTTCACCATAACATATGATTAGGTTAGGTTAACCATTATATATGTCTCATATATTCCTATCTACGATTTAAGTTTCATAAAGATTAATATAAAAATATGTTTGGTTAAGTTGGAATTACGACTCAAATAACTTTTTAATTACCTACGTCAAATTTATTTGTATTTTTGTGTCATAAAATTTGTTATTTTCAGTTATTAGATTTGAAATTTTTAAGTAGCCTTAGCTATGTTTACAATTTTTTAAATCTTTTATGATAATTGTTTATGTATTAGCTATAAAAGTGACCAATTACAGTGAAATGGAGAATTTTTACAAATATTTTTAAATTAACATGGATTATTCTTGTTATTATTCCAAAAATTTTTTCACTTGAAACTTAAAAATTGCATCAACTGTCTATCGTGAGATTTTTTATTTTCTCCAAAATTAGTTAATTCTAAAATAATTACTTGATTTTCGCTGAGGATCGTTTACCGAAAACAATGATTTATCACTGATTTCAAATTAAAATAATGTACTACACGCATTTGCCGCCAATCATTAAAGTCGCTCATCTGTTCTCTGGTCTTATACACTACGACTACAACTAACACCATCTTGTACGACTGAATGACAAAGGACAAACTTTCAACTCCATTATCTTTCTAATTGTTTTAAATGTATTGTGACGGAGTACACAACTGAGCAGCAAATAAAACATAAATAGTTAGAATTTTCCAAGCAAAATAATCCACCGATTTTCACTCAGAATCGTTAGTAAATTTCATCATAAATTATAAAGTAATTTAATTTTTTTTTTTTTATGTACAAAACTAAAACAATGTTTTTGTAAATAATTTACCACAGATTTTTTGTAGGTGATCATAGAAAATCGACAAAAATGTCATAAAATAACCGGGTATACTAGGAAATTAACCTGACAAAAAAAACCTCACAATTCAGAAAAAAATCAAAAATATTTTTTAACTATGTATACATATAGGTATTATGAAATACCATTCAATTCGTATTCAAAAATATGGCTGTATTATACTCACAAATAATCAATTGCATATTTACAGAGAGGTCGAAGAACCGAAAATACCACCCATTATGTTGCATTTGTTTAGGGTTATATATATATATATATATATATATATATATATATATATATATATATATATATATATATATATATATATATATATATTTATATATATATATATATCATATTTTTTTTTTCTAAAACATGCTTTGTTAATATAGAATGAGTCGAATGAGAAATAAAACAAATACATTGCAAGTTGATTTGTTACTTTAATTTTGTTATTTGATTTCATAATTCAATAGTATTATTACTTTTTTCACTTTTCTTACTAATAATTAAATAGGATAGGTAACTGATACTAAGCAAGAATATTGAATTCAAAATGTTTCTAACTAATAACAATTTTTCTGTTATAAACTGAATAGTAAATTAATTAATATCAAATAAATTATCACATTATTTATTCTAAAATCAAATTAAGTTTTACTTTAAGAATTTTCAAATTTTCAACTCTACCTGCCCTCTAAAAAAAATATACACCACTCCAAATATTGAATTATAGTTGAAATAATAATAATAATAATGTTCATTTTGAATAAGTAATGAGTAATGACAAATATTTAAGTTGTAAGGTTTAATCCTATTCTTTTTTTTTTAAGTTAAACTTTTAAGGTACCATATTTTAAATTGTATTAATTATCAAAATAGTGATTGTATTAACAATGGATGAAACAATATGAGAAGTCAATAATCATTGAAGATGTCACATGGTAGGTAATAAAGTAAAGAAAAACAAAATTACATAATGGCCTATTTTTATACATCAAACTTGATACTCACGAGATTCATACATTCAGTCACTTAAACAAATTGTTCCACAACTTAATTATTTATATTATACACGGTTATATAGATAACCGTGATATTATACATATATAAATATGGTATGATTTATTCTTATAAAAATTATATTAGTCCAATAAATGATAGGAACATGTTGAAACCAAATACCCCAATCAAAAGCTCGAGTCTGTTATCAATTACTCGTAATATTTCTGAAAGTAATAAGGATTCTTAAAATAAAACATTAAAAATACAGTATTCTTTAAAAGATTTTAATTTAAAAAGATATTTTATAACATTACATAGATATGCGTTAGATATGATTTTAATATGGACTATTTATAATGTACATTGTATGTAGAACCATTTATTTCAGAAATTTTATGGAGAGGATATTAAAAAATAACATCAGTAGAGAGCAGTAATGTATTTAGAGGAGTTAAGGGGTTCAAATTCATTTGAAATTAATGTTTTCTAATGAATCAAAATATTCTAAAATTAAAATAAAGCTAAATTAAATGTATTTCCAATCATGGACGTTCTTATGGGTGAAGGAGGATATGGGAGATATATTCCCCCATGGCATTAATCGGGATGTATATAAGTACTGATGGGGACATTATTATGGTATACTGGTATTTAAGTATTTTGTATAAATAATACATTTTAATCAATAAATAATTATGTGAATCGTTATCATTTCAATTTGTTTCGATAATGATCAGTGTACAGATATAGACAATACATTTTCATATTCCCCCACAAAAAATCCTGAGAACGCCACTGATTCCAATTACAAAACCCTTCCCGGTATTAAATCCTATATACACTAATTGTAGAGAACCAAGCTTAAGATGAGACATAGAAAAAATAAATTAAAAAAGACATACAAAAAATATTATATTTTGAAACAATAGTTATAATTTATATATAATAAAACAAAATAGGATATTATAAATACTATATGAATACACTTTAGACGTATATAGTATACTAATTTTTACATATTTTAATCATAGAAGACAGAAAAAATAGAATTTAGTGAATGATGTATCAAACTATTTTTCAGATAAATAATGATGTTTGATCTTTTGATAAAAATTCACAAAAATCAATTCAATTATAAAGAATTTAGTTTTTAATTTTCAATTGTTTTTTTTTAATTTCGAGCATAATTTGTTTTCTAAACATAGGCATGTCTTTTTGAGTAAACTTTAAGGGTGCATTCCGTGATAAATGTTCTGCATACATGCAAACGAATACTCCACAATCAGAAACATTATGTTGCTTTGGACAATTTTTCATGTTTGCTAATATCCAACCATATGGTTGAAATTCTTTTCCTTTTTTTTCAAGATATTCGTACATTAAATACTTCAGTATAAGTTTCATACAATTAAAATTAGGTACACCAAGACTATCATAATATTTAATAGATTTCTCTTGAAATTCAACACATACTAAACACCAATGAAAATTTTTTTTTACGTGAATAGGAATAAATAATTTTTTTTTACTAAATATGTCAATTTTTTTAGTCCATCGATTAACGTGCTCATATCCTTGGTCTGATAAAGCTTGGTAAAAAAATGTGTTAAATGCATAAATAGTGTCAGGCGAACGTAGTGTGATAAGATCCATATAGTTATTTATTACTTCATCATTTAAATAAATATGACTCAAGTTATCTTCAACATCCATTTCCTAAATTCACAAAATATTTATTCATCATTAACATACTGTATTATTTATCTACTACTAATCCAGTTATAACTGAATCAAAGATTTCTGATAATTTATAAAATACTCCAGTTATAATATAGGTACAATATAATATAGGTACATCAAACATTCAGAGATGAAAAAAACACAACTTTGAAAGTAGTTCAATACAATCAAAATTATGTTAATCTCCTTGGTATAAAGCTATCATTTTACTTATTGGTTACAGATATTATTACTTTTAAGATAGAATTCATAACACAAAAACCTTAAATAATATTTAATCCCAATTTTTGTTTTGTGTGTTTTTAGAATGTAAAATTTTGGAAGAAATGTTCCTAAAAAAACTAAAAGGAAACGTTAATTATTTCAAAAAAAACCTTAAATTACCAAAAAGTTTAGTTCATTAATTTTTTAATAAGAAGTTTAAAGGAGCCAAATGGTTATACAATCACATTTAAGTATTTTAACTAGCCTATTAATTACCTGGCTGATTAAATTATGTAAAATAAAATATAAAGTCATGAACTCATGACTATAACAAGTAGTATTTGAAGCATGGGCGTTCTCACGGAGGTGGAGGATAGATTCCTCCCATGACATTTGTTTAAGTCCAAAATATAAGTACTGATGGAGGCATTTTTAAGGTAAACTGATATTTAAGTATTTTGTATAAATAATAAATTTTAATCAATAACTTATGTGAATTAACTCTTTTGTAGTTATTTTCTACACTACCTATTACTTATGCAACGCCTGAACGCACGTTTTCTGCCCTTAAAAAAATTAAGACATACCTTAGGTCAACAATATCAGAAGAACGATTAAATGGTTTGACTATAATAAATATAAATGAGGAAGTAGGTGTAACTGTTAACGAAGTTACAGAAATATTTATTAAAAAATCTGAAAAGATAATGATGTTACAACTTTACAAGACTGGACAAAATAATAATATAAATAAATAATTTGAATACTGAGTACTGACTAAAATATTAAATTATCATTACATTAAAGTCATTAAACGCAATACTACATTTTGCTCATATTATTGTTTGTATTTTAATTCAATATACCTGCCTATTGACTAGGGATGTGTAAAAAATCACGTCGCCGTTACTTTGTCACCGCGACAAGTGTGTCCCTACTTGTCGCTGCGTCACAATCGTTGTCTTCATGGTGACATGGCTATTATTATTACTCTGAGCTTCTGACTAATTACATGGTGACTAAGCTACTATCAAAAAAAAATATATTGGGTCGGGGCACTGGTCACTCTGTAGTCTGTCACTATCACGGATGTTACTAATTGTGGTCACTTTCAAATATCTAGTTTTTATCAAATATATTGTGGCGAGTCACTCTTGTCACTTATGTTGTCACCATAGATTATTAGAATACCTAATACCTTTGTCACCAAGTCACCAAAACAACTAGGGATGAGTAAAAAATCCCGTTACTTTTTAACGGCGACAACAGTGTTACTGTTTGTCACTGCGACAGTGAAATATTTTAAATGGTGACTGGTGACTAATGGTTACAATCATGAAGATTAGAGATCTCTAATCTTCATGGGGGGCACAATAGGTGCTGGCCAGCTGAGGGGTAAAATAATTCTATGGGTTTAACAAAAACAATAAAAAACAAATAATGCCATATTGCATATAATAATCACGGTTGTAGATAGAACCGTGATAATAATTAACAATAAATAATAATAAAACCATAGACCTTTTACTCAGTAAAAGGTCTATGAATAAAACATAAAAACCATGCAATCCGTGGTCAGGCGGTGTTGTGGTTCGGTCATAGATTATAAGATATATTATAGTTATTTCTATATTTCTTATATTTATTCCCACTCATCGCCTGGAGCCTGCATATCGACGTCATAACGTACACCGTGTCAACGAATACTCGCTGGCACGCTACATTATTATCAAATATTAATAAAATTATAATATTATGTGTGTTTGATTACTTTATTAGTACTGAAAATCTGGTTTTATAAGTTTATACTCGGCTTAATCACAGAAGACAGAACAATAATGGCTTAATCAAATTAAGCACTTCACGCTCAACAAATTTGATGTACCTATCACTCAATTTTAAATAACCCACTAGGCCATAAACCGAACAAATCAATCGGTTAAAATATTCTTCAAAATGAAAAATATTTTAAATCACAACCCTTGCTTTTAATCACCCGAAACCTTAACTCGAATAAATCATTCGGGTGCTAAGCCTTGGTTTAACCACAACAACATACATATTATTTTAGTTATTGTCTAATTTTTAGGTCTGATTTTATTTAAGTTCTTGTTATAGATACATTTACTAGTACCTACTAAGTAGATAGTAGATTTCGGGGCTTTGTGCTCTAGTCTGCGTTAGTTTCAGAACAATATCCTGATATTTATTTTGTATTATGTTCCTGTAATATTTTATCAACTAATAATTTTTGGATAATTCGATTATTTTACAATGATTCTTATTTTCATTTAGAATGTTTCTCATTAATTGTATTTATTATATATTATTATCATTTATGTATTTACTGGGAAACCTTATATAGTGGCATTCCTTATAACTAAAGACCGGATTTATATTCTCTTAAAATACCCAAAATATGATGCTAATATTCTCTAAAAAACCTTCAAATATTCTCATTATATTTTCTCAAAAATTTATAAAATATGCAAAAATATGTTAAAAGATGCAAAAATATTCAATAAATATCATTATATGCTTTAATATGCATTTTTAAAAATTTTTTTCAAGATTATTTTAATAATGAGGTATTAATTAGGTATTAAAGTTGCATATTATACCTAATGGAATACTATTGCACTTTAGTAAGAGTGGGAAATAGGGATATAATATAAATATAACAGTATAATATTAAAACATAAAAACAATTATATTATATTCCTTTGGTATATTTTAATTAAAAGTTGTATTAATTACTTAAGTCACAGTGTGAGAAAATAACAAATATTAATATATATATATTAAAACATAATAAAACAAAACAAATTTTTAAACAATAGGTAATCCTTAAATAGTAATTATTTAAGTGGTTTACACTTGCATAATGAAATTGCATTGAAGTACCTAGGAATACAAAATAATAATACATATATAAAATTTAAAAAAATATATTCCTTAGTTAAAATAACTATAATATACTTATATACTAATATAATAGTTAAAAATAAATAGAAATTTTTTCTCACAATTTACGAAACATTCCAAAATATGCTAAATGGGTTAAATATTTTCTAACTCATGAAATATTCTCAAATATGCAAAAAAAACTTTTTTCTACGCATTCAGAATTGAACGAATCGTCCACATTTTTTACTCTCATAAAACTGCATAGACCCAGTAACGAAATGTAAAAACATATAAATCCGGTCTTTATTTATAACTAATTACTAGAGGTATTACATACTCTACTGAATTTGTAAGTTGGGAAAATAATTACCAATTAGTCTCACTAATGTAGTTTGAATATGTATAATATATACACATTTGGAATTCCTTTAAAGAAAAATAGCTTAAAATACCTGTTATTAACAAAATAAAAAAGCCAGTTATGTAGGTTAGCAAGTACTCTAAAGCAAGACTTTTATCACTATTTTACCTTTTTTACTCGTTACCAGAATGAATGGTCTTAAACAACTATAAAAACATTGTTATGAAACCAATAGATCGTTCACTTCACTCAGAATCTATGAGAAATCTTTAAATTTAAAGTTAAGTTATTTTAGATGCTAAGTGAACTGTAAAGCAAAAGATTTATTGGTTTTATCATGATGTTAATTTTTTTCTATAAACACTTTAGCACACTGATCAATCATTTTACACATTTTTTCCAAGTGTGAGTAAAAACACTAAAAACTACTGAAAAACCTATAAAAAAAAATATATATATAATATATATATATATATTTATAATAGTGTAAAACTATACAATTTACCATAAACGGCACTTTCACTATATCGATTTTAGTTATTTGGTCATAACTTGGAAAGTAATATTGCTAAAAACTTAAAATTATCACCATATATTAATAACATATTCTCACATACTTAACAAGTTTTTTTTATATAAAGACTACATTTTATTTTGATCTTACTCTTTTGGCTATTTGATGGTACCAAAAATAAATTGAAATTCGTTTTACAGGATTATTTTGGTTAGTATTTAACTAAATTCTTATAATATTTTTTTGGTATCAATTGATTTTATATCAAATTTCAACTTTAAATTTGTATTATTTTAAATATAAATTTAATCTATACAGATGACATATCATAAATGTATATTAGTTTTATTTATTTTTTTTGTGTGTTTGTTATTTACAGTTACTCAACCAAAACCAGAAATACTCCTCAGATCCTTGAGTATCCAATGGTAACAAAGGTTCACAGACTACTGGTAAGGTGATAAAGAACCTCATATGTACATACAAAAAATAAGTAAAAATCATTTGTACAAGGTTCAGATTTTGAATCTACAATCTTGCGCTTGGAGAATCGATACATAATCACTAAGTCGCCATAGTTTATTTTACTTTCACTTACATTTTTTTACACTTATTTGTATTAGTTAACATGTTGTGAGAATAAAGAAAGATAACACACCGCCATTACAAGTTAATTTAATTTTAAAATCTTGATATGTCATAATGTCACTGCTCAATTAAACTATTTATTTTGATAAATTAATATACTTGCGATACCTACATAATACCTACTTAATATTTGATACATGAAATTCAAATATTCTATACATATGTATATCATAAAATATTAAATTCTAATTGCATTTAGTTAATTCAAATTCAGAAGCGACCCATGCGGCCATTATTGCGTGTGGGTGTTACAATGTTACAAGGCCTTAATGACTACTGTCGTCGAGAATGCATGCCATTCTATTTTTGACAGCCGGCAAATTCAGATAATCTAAATGGGACAGTTCATACTGGGTATAAAACGAGGTATCGAAGTGATAAGCTTTGTGGTGGACGTGATAGTAGCAATAAATACGTGCATTTTTAAAAATCCAAATCAGGTGCTTGATCAAACAATGGATGTTAAAAGACAGTAGGGGACCTAGTTGGGCATAACCTGTCCTTTATTCAAAAATCCGGTTGGCCGCCTGGGTCACTTCTAAACTTGAAATACTATAATCAATTTTTAAATTAATAAAATTGAGAAATTATTCAATTATAATATTTTCATTTTTTTAAGTAAATACATTTAAAAAATGTCAATACAATACAAATTCATTCCAGTAAAGTCATCATAACACATTTTTTCCAATCATAATTCCTTACAAGAACACAATTTATTTTAAAATGTATTTAAACTCATAATACTTATAATCAAACTTAAATATATAACAGCCATTTGGAGTTATCTTTAACATAATAATTACTAGAATCAAATATCAAGATAATTTATAAGCATTTGACAGATATCAGGTCTCTTTAAAGACAATCTTAGAATAATTGTAAGCTTCTCAAATAACTGCCATTTGTTGAATTATTTATGTTCATATAACTATAATCATAAAAGTATTATCATTGATAAAAATATTCAATATTAATAAATAGAATATTTACTTTTTTTCAAAACTTCTACAGAAATAATTTTATTTTATACTATATCTGCAGTCTGATACTTTATTTGAATCTGCTTGACTTAAAATACTTCTCGGCATAATATCATCAAGCACATCTCTAATCATGAATCGTATTCTGGGTGATATTCTAGATTTCATTTCATCAGCAGATACCAAATACATCAAGTGTTCGAAAACATCCAATAAACTTATCTGAAATTATAAATAATAATAATTTTTTTGGAAATTTCAAAAAATCCTCGTTATAAAATAATAATAAATACTTTTTTATGTAATTCTGCGCCTGCAATTAATAGAAGATTGCAGACATACTCAATAGACCTTTCATTAAGATTGGAGAGTAATTTTTTAACACAGAAGTGCACGACAATTGGAGATAGTAAAGACTGAATGAAAAGTTCACCGATAAACCTATGATTACAAAAATAATATAATAAAAATATTTATTTAAGGATTTAAATTTCAAGTACCTCACACAACCTATTGTTTGTCTTTTAATTCTTTGATTTTGTTCATGTTCTACAGAAACTGGTAATGCATCAATTTCATCCAAACATTGTTTTTGAAAATAATTCTGACAAACTGTAATCACACATTTTTTTAATACGATTTCTTGTGATGAATCATTTTCTTGTTGACAATTAACGGTTATATCAAGAGCCCGGCATAAAGAAGCATACAAAGGTCCAAAAGATGGTTCATCAAATGCCTGATAAAAAGAAGAAATTTTAAATTAATTATATATATATATATATATATATATATATATATATATATATATATATATATATATATATATATATATATATATAGCTAATTATAAATTACAACTTATTTATTTACTTTGAGAGCAACAATATTAGCAATACTCTCGAGACATTCTGCATTTTCAATAGGTAATTTTTGAAATTCGTCAACTAGTTGGTCAAATGTGGTCCATGTAAGTTTGTTTAGAATTGATAATACATTTTTATACAACTAAAATTACAAATTAATTACTTTTGGTTACTAAATATTAGATTGCATGAATACTGAAAATAAAAATGTAACATACTGATAAGTGTTGGGTTTCCTTCCAGACTTGATGTTCATTGTTTGGCTATAATCAAGAATATTATTAAAACATATTTATAATAATTGTTAATTCAATGGTTATAATTGTAGATTACTTGTATATCTGAATTATCAGCATAGTATGTGATTGGATTTAATTGAACGGTATACTGCCAAGAATGCTTTATTGTATTTGTTTGAATCTAAAATTACAAATTATATTTATTCAAATAATAGAGGCAAAATTAAGATAAAGTAAAACAATGTTTTCAAATAACTAATCATAAACCTAGGTTTTACAACATAATACTATAACAATATACAAAAATGGAACATACTTCGTTTATGGAGAGATTCTCTAAGTTAACATTTTCTGGATCGATCTATAAAAAAATGTAATGAATAATTTAGTAAAAATCATTGAATTTATTGCAAAATTTTGCCTAAACCAAAAAATATCGAATCATATATTTGTCGTTGTTGAAATTCTAATACATCCTCACTAATATACAATCATAAACATAATAAAACAATAGATATGTATAAAACTATTTCATTGGTTTAGACACTAAAAAATGTTGCAGGTTATCAAATTTTAAGTTTTAAACAGAGAAAGTTAGCTAACTAATGGCTCAAAATTATTATATATGTAATAAGTCAAAAAATGAAATCTTGATTTAGAAGAAAATGTAAGTAATAACTATGAATGTAAACGATTTTGTAAAAATATGATTCAATTTGAAGCCTTTGTAAACATAAATCTGTTAAGAGTAATTTATTCAACATAAATATTTGTCACTGTTATCAAATATATTATGAAAAGTACACAGACTTCAATCCAACGGTCAGATAAATGGAAAAAAATGCATTAGATCCCCTGCATCAAATCAAAGCATTTATTTATATATTTAAACAAAATACCTATTTATTTATTCAAACCTTATTGATGACAGAAAATGAAAAATTCCATTGAAAAAAAATTGGATTGTAAGTACATTATAAAATATAATATTTATTTTATACTTTAACCTCATACATTAATTAATAATACAAATAATCAAAAACGTACCACATTCATTAATTATAAATATATTAAATAATAAATATAAACAATTTATACATTAGTATTAAAACTATTTAATTATTACCTCGTCCGTTCTAAAATTATTCAACACATTTGTCTTATGTCTATTATTTACAACCATTTTTTTTTGAATATGTTAAATATTTTTAGGTTTTTATATATTTATATATTCAAGTTAACAATTTAATACAATAAATAAATTATAACGAAAAAATCGAGATATTTGTAAAATAAAAATAATTAATCATTAATATAAACCTAATTCTAAGACACTAACAAAAAAATAAAATAAACTTTTCTCTTAGTTTCCAATATTCATGTCACTTTATCAAATATTTGTTATCAAAAAAAAATGTATTGTGATAAACATAGATAGTAAAAAACATTCTCAATTCTCATTATTCACACGATTTTAAACTAGTGTAATTCTTAAATTTTAGTACATTTTCATGCTCAGTTTAAAATACTGACAAAACTACGTTTTTACGACAAAAAAGATTTTTTCAGCACATATTTGCATACGAGATCATTTAAAGTTTTTTGGTTTTCTGAAATGGCAACAACTATTTATTGCATGATATTACGAAAAAGAATAATTTTCTTTGGCAATTGGATGTTTGAATTTTTATAAATAGAGTAGGTATTAAACCAATAGTTAGATAAGATAAGCGTTTTGTATTTAAAGAAGCAGTAAAGAGTTGCAGGGATTTTTGCAAAAATGTTCTACTTGGTACTACTCATCGGTGCAAAACAAAATATGCTTAAATCTCATAAACTATTAATTGATTTACAGTCCAATTATATAAATTTAAAGAAAAAAATTTCTAAAAAAGGATTGTCTTTTTGCTTTCATAATAGTGTGATGTTATAAATTATCAGTAGTAATTACTATTTAAGAAAACCAAAACAACTTTTTCAGAACAATAAGATTGATAAAAATTAAAAATGTAGGTACTGTGAATGGTGGGTTGGTTAATGGTTATAGTCATTTATTTTGTGCCATTAGTTGTCAAAGACAGTGGCGTATCTAGAGGGGGTTAGGGGGTTGTACCCCCTCCCACCTGATTTTTTCTCTAAATTTTCAATTATTGTCATTAATATTGAATATTATGTACAAATAAAACAATAATTAAAAAATTATAAATCATAATAACTAAACTAGTTATCAAATAAAATCATTTTCGGGTAGGTAATAAAATTTGTTTCCTGTTCTACGAATAGATTTTGTCAATTTGTCAGCAACGCCTTAATGATTTGGCATTATTATACATTCATCGTGAGATTGTCATCAAGACTGACGACGTTTAGTTAAGTTAAACTTGCTAAGCATTCAAGACGTTTAAATATTAATTTTTAAACATCAATTATTTAACACAATACACTTATGTAGTTATGTATGTTTTTCAAAGACTATTCATTTTTTAAACCTTAATAATTATACGTTTCACTATATCTTTCTATAACTTATGTTTTATCAATTATAACCTAATAAACCTAATAAACTAATTAATATTAGATAAATTCATATTTATGTAGAAATTAGGATTTAAAATTTACAACCCCCCCCCTTCAAATTTAAATTAATTTTGTTTGTGGTTATTTTTTTTTCATAATGGTCACCATATTTATCTAGTGATTTACTAACCGGTATAGGCTATTTTTTTTACCTTCCATCACTCGGCATTGAATGTTCTACTTATATTTTGTTTACATTAAAAGTATATCTTTAAAGTCTGGAGAAAAACTGGTTATTTCAATATTATAAGGCGGCTTTCTCGATTCACGTTTATTGACTTAATGTCTTGATAGTATATTATACGTACGTTTCTATTCAATTTAAACTTCGCTAAAATTTTACCTTGCCAATGCAAGTAAAAAATTTACTAAACTAACTAAACTGTTTTCCGAGATTTTTCGTACAATAATTATTATATCGACGCCTATTGTACGACCTAAATGTGTGTGTGTGTGTGTGTGTGTGTGTGTGTGTGTGTGTGTGTGTGTGTGTGTGTGTGTGTGTGTGTTGTGTGTTTAATTTAAATTAAAGATATCGCAGAATCGCAGATGTAATGCATCCGGTCAACTCGTTGCAATCGACTTTATCAAAGTAAATAGGTGCAACTCGAGGGGGATGACTGGATGAGAGAGATGACAGCTTCGTGAAAAAAAAAATAAAATGACTTATTGCCAATGAGCATTGGCCGATGGTTTTTCTTGCCTCTTTAATTAAAAAATATTAAATTATGTCAAATTGGAAATTAAATAAATACTTTGATACTTATTATTCAAAATTTCTTACAGTTTTTGCTCTTAATGATAATACAATTTAATCACGTGTAGATTTTTTTGTGTAAGCTGTTGTGGCTTGTTTTATTTTAATTTGTTACTATACTTTCTATTACGTATTTCAACTCATACTAAAATTATTCCGATATTACTTTAGAAACACTAAACATTATCAAATCTGCGCTAATTTTTATTATGAAAAACAATAAATTAAGTTTTTTTTTTTTTTTTCATGTATTTGTAAATTTGATCAGTCATTATTTATTATGCTAGAAATATAGTATACTTTCTTTTGCCCCTTAATATACCGGACTTGTCTGTTCCGATAAAGTTTAAGCTCACTTTTTATAGGTTACTCACATTTATTTGTTTTGGTTAAAAGTGTCGACTAGAGAAATATTCGTCATTCCGGTATATATACCAACATATTATAATAAAATAAAATCATTAGTTCCTATATAGGTAAGTGTGTTCAATTTTACCTAAATACCTAACTATGTCTGCGTGTATTTAAATAATAATTATAGATTATAAAAATAATGAAGTTTATTTATATTTATTTACGTTATAAGTTAACTGAGAACTAAATACAGAATATATAAGTACATTTTGTTTTACTTAAAATTTTTAATTTTTAATTTTCGAACTTCGCAATTTTTTTAGATTCTTGCTAAAAAAAATTATATTTTATTTATTTTATTCTTTTATTACATACATCACAATTGCCTTTAGTTTTTTTATGTTTATAATAAAGTATTCAGTCATGTGGAAAAAACGTGTCTTATATAATTTATAATATTTAATACTAAAACATTCTGTTTCCAAGTATATAACTAAGCTGCATGCTCGAAATATAAACACTTGAAACTAAGTGTATAGGCAAAAATATGGTTCACAATCTTAGAAACTGCAGACTCCAGTACGATATACATAGGTACTGATTACAACACAAACTTTACGAAAATTTATGTGACAATGAACAGGGATTAATCAGAAAGATCAAGATAGTACCTACTATGGCACTCGGCTTAAGCCGTATTGACCCTTTTTTTTTTATTTAATAAACGATTTTAATATTTACCATTATTTTTGTGTTATCTGATAAAATAAACAAAATAATAATAATAACAACTTGCTGGATCTTATTCCAGTATTTTCAAAGTTTATAAACAATTACATTTTTTTTTTGTTTTTAGATTTTATTTTTGCTCACCGTAATATTTGATAAAAATCTTTCTTGACTCTTGGGTAGAACCAGCCAGTGCCGAATATAGCATTTTTTTAACCAAGACCAAAATATGAAACTAGCGCCTATTTTCGGACACAGAATACAAATACCTATTTAAATATTTAATTTATATCGAATATTCATTACATTTCGTATCTTGTATAGTATATTTTAACATTTTAGTATAATTTAAAATTAATATAAAATAATTAAACACATTTCAATGGGCAACAAATATAACTAACTATTAATTCTTAAAAAAAAAAAATACAATAACACAAAAGTACACAAATATTACTTAATATAGTACTTGATGCTTAATAAAATCATTTATTATTAAAGCGTATTGAATGTTTATATCTAATGTTAATTTTTCCAATTTTTTTCGTTATTTCATTTTTAACTATATAATGTTACTCGATACTAAAACCGGTCTCCGAGATAGAATTAATGATGGTTATTTACCGATGGTTGTTAATTTGTTACAGAATGACCACTAACCGGTTAGTTTTGGCACGACGTATAGCGCCATACTGTAGCAATACAAATTAAGAATCACAGTTCTAAGGTACTATTCAATAGACTTAAAGCGATTTTTTTACTATTGATATTTTTATTCTTTTTTTCTTGGCTTTTACTTTGAGTCTAAGTATGTAGCCATTGGCTTTTTACCATAAAGCATTCTGAAATCAGACTGTTTGCATTTAGAACATTCTTCTGGCGGCGTATTTGACATTAAATGCGTTAACGCACTGCAGTGCTTACATTTTTTCAGCTCGTACCTACTTGACTGCAACTCATTCTTAGTCGTATACTGATAGCGAAGTACACTATTTCAATTGAAACGGCGCTCATATAGGTAATTAATACTTAATAGTAAATACATATGTACATTTATTTATATATTTATCTATATATACAGAGTGCTCCACGAAGATTAACTCTATGCGATTTAACACAGTATAACGTTTAGGTAGGTACATTTAGATTTTTTTCTTTGGATTTATGATTTAAAATAATATAGGCTAGTATAAATACAGTTTTCATGCAAAAATATAATATAGTCAAAAAATTATTTTTCTTTGTAATATAATTCTATTGTCTACAATGTTTAAAATTTAACATGAACAAAAATTCGAATCAATACTTAATTTAAAATCAAATCGTACTAATTGTGTTAATCACAGAGGGACACCTTATGAAAGAACTCAATGTTCTATTGTTTTCCCAGTCTTACTCATAACATACACGAACACAACACTGGCAAATTATGTAGAACAACTATGTAGTGTGGCCTTTGACTAAATGTCTATACTTCTTTAACGATTAAATATTTTGCGTGTTTGCCAGGGATCATCAATATTTTTTTTAAAATTATATATTTATTTACACGTCCTATACTTTTAATGTTTTTATTTTCAACATAAAGTTATGTTGTTAAATTTCGAGTACACACTACATACTACATATTGTTATGCATCAATAACTTAACACACCCAAAATACGTTAATATCATTAATTATCGTGGTAAATTAAAGTGGGTTAGATTGTATACGTTAATGTTACTATACGTATGGTACATACGGATATCTAACCCATTTATTTATTGTATGTTGTTGTACATTAGTTATACAACTCCTACCATATTATGTTTATGTTATTAAAATACAAAATTATGAATAAGTTATTTACTGCAGTACTATCTCAATATGTACTTAATAAGCATTTTATTTCTTTTGTTCATTTATACATTACTGTAGTAGGTAATAGCCAATAGATATATATTGAATAATGAACTTTTAATTTTCTGTGATCATTTTACATTTAAATTTAAAAAATAATCTGAATCAGAATATTCAGCTTGATATAGAATTTCAATTAGACACTACGTCATATTTTAACCACGGATAGGTACAATGAAGTGTTACTTTGAAGAAAATGCTAAGTTATTCAGAGCTATCGCTTTTAAATACAAATTTTAGGTATGAAGACATAATAACGGTTTGAGTTTTTTATTTTGTTTTATTTGTCTATGATTATTCCTTATACTTAATATTGTTAAACCTTAATTTTATAATACCCATGATATTATGATAAAATCAGTTTGAAGTACACAGATTTATAATTTTAAGAACTCTTCTACAACATAAAATATTAATAAAGTTTTATTATGAGTTTATGACCTACAAGGTTAGGGGCGTACTGAAAATTTCATTTTGGGAATAGTTATTGATTATTTTAGTTTAATTTATTTTATTTTTCTTGTTGATGTTAATTATGTAATAAACCGTAACACAAGATTCTAAAACTTTTAAACTTAAAACCATATAATATGTACCTACGCGTTATTGAAAACAAAATTATTGTCGTTTTATTTTTCAGTGAATATTATAAATATATTTTTTTTAGAAACCATACGTTTGATATTATATTAGTAATAAAATGTATGTAAAATTACATGAAGTTGAAAAAATATTGTCAAGACAATCAATTTTAGGGTGGTTTGAACTCCCAATATCCCTAATAAAAGGCAATTTTAGGTGACTTTTAATTGGTGTTCACCAACATATCCATATGCATTTTCTATTTATTGAGTACTAAATATGTACATTCATTCATCGAAACATGGATATTTTCGTGCCATAATTTAAAGTATCATGGATTAATTAAGTAAATATTTTAACATTTGAATTATACAAAGTGTCGCAACAAGTTTTACACATTGTGATTTAATCCTGTATAATGCATAATTTTTTTCTCTTCATGCACAATTTAAAATACCTAATAATAAAAACATAAATTATTGAAAAAAATAACTTCTTACATTATTTATTTATGTATGTGACTTTCTTAAATGGCAATAACTATTTGTAACTTAATAATATAAAAAATAATAATTTTTATAAAACTTTTATGTTAAAATGTTTATTTTTTATTTATAAACATTAATAATACAATGTTTATTTCTAATGATATAAAAATAAAGTTCATTCACGCAATGACAATTTAAATCGAGGAGTTACGTTTTACACTCTGTTCCTAAATACAATTATAATAACTAAAACAATGAATTTGTTATTCTAACGAATCATCTAACGGCTTTCAGAAAGCATTCTTCGTCATTTCTATTTGCGCTGCTGACCGCGTCCCGTAAATCGCAAATAACTATAGATATTGGATCTTAAAATAAAGAAAGCGGTACCTAGTGGTAGTGAAGTATTTACAAAATCAAGGATTTTAATAAAAATTGGTTCGTAAAATGTTCTTCAATCGTCAAAATTTCAAATTCTAACCAAAAATATTGTGCCATGCACATTACCTAAACAAAGGCGATGAAGTGACACGAAAAATTCAATAACTCAGTGAAAAAAATTGAAAATTTTAATCTTACATAAAAGCTTATATATCTACTCTGTACTCAGAGGTAAACAATAAATATTATGCACGCATTTAATTCTGACGCTTCGAAGGAAATAGTACAGTAAATTGACAATGTGAAGTTAAATTTAAATTTTACAAATAGGTAATTAGATTAAACAACTTAAGAAGAAAAAAAGGTTAGATACGCTTTATAAATATTACAATTATACAAATTTGTTTAATTTTATTGTGTCATCAATCTTTCAGATTCATAATTATAACAAAAATAGAAACCAATCAAGAGCGTCCGTAGGAATATGTCTAGGAGGTGGGAAAGGTATTTTAATTTTTTAATTTTTGTTTCATTGTCTGATTAGTGATAAAGTACCTTATTGTTTTAGAACGTGTTTTCAATCAAATTGGTAGGGAACGTAAAAATTAAATTATTAATTATGTGTAAAGAGCGGATCTTTAGGTTATTACATATTTTTATTGATTTTATGCAACTTTACGAGGGTGAAAAATTTGGACGAAAAAAATAATTTGATTAAAGAGTGATAAAAATTCAAAATCATTCAATTATCTACTTATCTGTAATCTAATTGGTTATGTTCCTAAGGAATGGTGCAAAGTTATCTATTTTTTTTTTTATTAAACTATTATGTTTTTTTTTTTATTATATTTCATTATAAATATTTATATAGCTATGTATCAACTGATTTACATTTTTTATTATTCAATTGTTTACCTGTTACCAAGAGAATGGCGCTTAACAGTTATTTATTGTATTTATTGAACTATTTAAAAAAAATCATATTTGCATATTTACAAATTTAAGGAATATTTAGAGAATATTTTAAGGTTTTTTTGAAACCAATTAGCATCATTTTTAAGGTTTTAAGAACCTAAAAATCCGTTCTTTAATTATGTTTATAATTTGAACGTTATAACTTAATCTTACAGTATTAATGTTAATTAATTAATGCGCAAATTTAAATTAACAAATGCATTTTTTTATAGAAATAAAATGTAATCATTGATTTGATAATTTTATATTTTATAGTATTTTAGTATTTATAATCAATGATACTAATAAAATCACGAGATCCTACTAAATATTTACTTATAAAAGTCGAAACAGTGCATCTTCTTCTTCTTATCGTGTCCGGCATTTATTGCTGGCGGAGGTGGCCCTAAAAAGGGCCTTTTTGATTTTGAATGCCTAGGCATTCTAGCACCGGTGTTGGTAAGATTGGTTCGCGATATTTCATCCTGGTATGAGGTTATGTATCGCGATGCAGGGGACGCCACGTGCAGGCTCTTACCATGTCCCCCGAAACAGTGCATCGAAAACCGATGACTTAATACACCCATAAAGATCCACATAACATTATAGACCATTACAAACCGATACACTCAACGTTTCAAAAAACGTTTTTAGTTTAAAAAAATATTTATTTTGTGATATTTTATACTACATAATGATTATGATAATTGACACATGAAAAATCCAAGGGAGGGCATATGCCCCTACTTGCCCCTCCCTACGGACGCCCTTGAAACCAATATAAATTATATAAATATAAGGTTATTTCAGTCATTAATATAAATTATTATTTATTATTAGACAAAATAATCAATACATCAAAATATTACGATTGAATTATTACAATGTCTATGAGAACTGTAAATCGTTGTTGAAGTACCTATTATCTCCTATTTGGCTATGCAGCCACAGCTATTTTCCTACCAACCATTTAATTTCAGATAAAATTAAGCTACCATGAATCATTATGTATACTCATATTCATATTTTCTTTTATAAGTTGATTGATTTATTATTACACACCGTCAGTCAACCATCAAATTAATTTAGAAGTGTAATGGAAGGTAAATTATTGTTTTACGTGCCTATATGTATAGATTATAATACACGCAGGTGTACCATTATACCCACGATGATCTAATATTTCTCTAAAATTATATAAATAATAGACATAGACTACACTAAAATTTAATCTGCACTTTATTTATATATATATATATATATATATATATATATATATATATATATATATATATATATATATATATATTTGTAACTACGTATTGTATTCAAATTCCGTTTGCATTACGAAATGAATATTCATATAAATGTCGGCTAGGTATCGCATATGTGATGTATTGCCGTATACGTATTGAAACGTGAGATACAGACGAATTTATAATTATTATGAAGTACAATATTTTTAAACGAACGCGTTTTATATGAAACGAAGACAAAGAGTGGATGAATACACATGAGAAGAGGTTAGGAGAAGGAAGTAGGAGAGTTCTACCTCCCTCCATACAGACCCCCTCAATATTTTTTTTATTTTAGCGTATTAAATTTATTACCCTCGCAAAATATTTGTACGTGTATGTACTCGCGTCATGGCCAAACTGAAGAGGCGTATAAATGTATAGTACATTAGCATCATTCGATATATTTTTACTTTTTGTGATGGATCTAATGATCTGGAGATCATTATGTACATTAGTGGGGCTACATGATAACTCAATTTCAGTTCAAGGATTTTAATACTTCTTAAAAGGAGGTGACGAACTAATTCATTACGCAATTGTGATTTTCATAGTCATATATTGTTTACATCGTTTACATACTATTACATCCGATAAGTTGTAATGATGACAACTTGATCAATGACCTTAAAATATCTCATAGGGTAACAAACAATTAAGCCTTAGGAGGGGGCTATCGTTCGTCATGTCACCTACCCCTGAAATCCACCACTGTTTTACAGTTTCATGTTAAAGAATTTTCATCTCAGTGATATCAATAAAAATTAACAATATCAATTGCGCAAAAATTATTTAAGTATTGTACAATAATTTACAACACCTATGTAGTATTGCGATTGTTATTTGATAAATTATTAAAAAACAGATCAGCTTTAATTAGATCAATATTACACGTAAAATGGAAAATAATTATTATCTATCCCCTGCATAGCTGATTTGTTGTAAGGTATAGGTAATGGGCAGTTACAAATCACATGGGTTGAAACGAAAAAACTCGATTCCGATAATAATACGGGACAATTAGATAAATTAATAGTTACTAAATTTGAAATTAATGAAATATCGTCTTTACCAGATCTAATAAATATACAATATAGAGCAACTTTATTTTGAACTCTTTTTAAATCGTCATTTTAACCAATTAGGGAAATATTCCAGATGTAGCAGTTATAAAATCGAAATTGATCGGATAAGACAACTATAAAATTCGTGTTTATAAAACAGACGCATTATTGAATCGAGAAACCGAAAGATGAAGATACGAGTAATAAAGCCAAATCCTTTAAAGCTTTACCATACATTATATTTGACATTTTGACCTCTATAATAATGCGTTCATTCAAAGAAAAACATAGTAGGTAGTAGGTACCTTTACATACATTAGATTATTTATGAATAGTACATTAAAGTACTTTGTGCATATTGACTATGATTTTCACTGAAAACTAAATATGTTTATATTAGGATATTGCTCTGTTGTTACTTTTTAGGCACCTACCCAGGGGCGGAAATTTGATTTAAAAACTGGAGAGCTTAGGTTTTTGGACTTATACCATCTAAAGTCACTCGCTTCGCTTACGACAATAAATCAATTAATTTTTTAATTATTTACATTTTATACTTAGTAGTTTAATACCTACTTTTCTTGAAAAAATATATAAAAATAATACAATAATTTAAAAAAATAACAATTAACTCTTTATACATAATTGTATTATATATATATATATATATATATATATATATATATATATATATATATATATATATATATATATATATATATATATATATATATATGTATAACGAATGAACTTCATCATTTTTTATTTAAAATTCATAAAATTGATTAAAAAAACTAAAAACAGATATATAAGTACTCAGAACTCAATTAGGTAATTCAATAATATATATAGGTTTTAGGTGAAAACCCAACATGTCCTGATCTTATCATTATAGTCAAATATTTTTCACTTCTTAATATAGAAAACTCGTTTGGGAGAGCTAAAACCTCTACTTTTAACTTTCGGGGGGCTTAGCTTCTGGAATCCTCCTCTATTCCCGCCTATGCACCTAACTAATTTAAATAGGTACGTTTTACGTGTCACTGGGACCCAGTGGCGTACGCAGGGGTAGGGTTCTAGGGTTCTGACCCCCACCGAAATTTTTTCATTTTACAAAAAATATCTCATTTACCACCATTTGAATACACAGTCGATCAAGTGTTGGTAATTTTTAATTTATTATTAATTATAATTTGTTATAACTTATAGGTAACTAATAAAATAAAAACTGTAAAGCAAATTATTTAAATTGTTTATTATTATTAAAATTATTTACTCATGTAAAACCCTAACCGAACTAAAATCCTGCGTACGCTACTGCTGGGACCTAACTTGAGTGGTAGGAGTTAGCTATTTAGGAAATAATTTATATCCTCCAACTTGTTTGCATAATAAGTATGCAATAAACTTGCATGCTCTTTATAGTTACGAATAGGAAAAATATTTTTTGGATCAACTCAACAAAAAAATTCTTACTTACTACAAAATTAGATCTGCATATATTTTTTCATTTTAAAAACTCGTTATATGATGCGCTGATGTCTCGAATTAGAATTTATATTATCCTTTATACCTATGTCGAACAAAGTCGAATGTCAAACACATGACTCCATGAGCAGTTATATCTTGCCTTTAAGCCTTTCAAGGATAATTATAATATAACCAACACTTTAAATTACGATGTTTTTTTTAATACAAATTCAAGCGTGAAATAAGCATGTATATTTCTGGCTATATATACTTCGTAGTATAACAATTATTTATTTATTTTGAATGATAATACAAATTATATATTCATAACATAATTAAACAAACTATAATTATTATAATACGAGAAATGGGAATTGTGCATTTGTGTACGGATCTACAAGATCTACCAGGAAGTGATCGCTTCCTCATGAATTTTAAAATGTTAACTAAAAATATTAGTGAACATAAAAATGTTATTTTTAAACAAATATGAACCTAGTTGTAACATAAAACTAAAATAAATGAGTTGTATAATACATTTGAAATTGAGTAATAAAAAGGAAAAATGCATATAAAAAGTAAAAGTCGTATTTATATTTGATCTATTTTGTCTATTTGCCTCCCCGCCCCGATATAAAGTCTTGAAGAGTCCGCACCTACTTGTTACTATGCAATATCTTGCACCTCGCTTTAGATAATATCAATAGTTCAAAGAAAACTCTTTTACACGTTGTGTAAGTGTAATAAACACTCGTAATTATGTATTATACATATTGTCATACGTACCCTAAACATTATTTTTTATCTATATGTCGATAAGAGAGTTTACCAATCGGCCATGATTTCTCAAGCAATATATTTGTTTTAATGCTTAGCCCTATAAGTGAAAAATTGAAGTCAATCATGATAGGTGTACAAAAGATTTTTGAAGCATATGATTAATGCATATTTATCATAAATGGTTTTATTTTATAGTTCACAGTGTTCACCTCGACTGCTGTCTGCAGTAGTGGCGTAATAGGACATTTTTTTTTTTATAAAATATGAAATCGTCCGTCTAGTAATGTTGTTTTTATTTGTGTCAAAACAAGTGATAACATTTCCTATTATAGTGAAAATCTTGTAAACACCGGGTTCACTTTTTTTTCTACAGATACTACTTTTAATAAAGGAAGAGTGTTCAAATTTTGATTATGCGTCCTTTTATTTATCCAACCAATCCAGGGGCGTCATTTGCGGGATGCAAGGGTGTGCGAATGCATCACATTAATTTTTTTAACAGTTTAAATGTGTGTAGATATACCTAGATAATTTAATAGAATTTAATGTATATAACAAATGCTTATTTAACAATAATTTAGTAACTTGACAATTTTTTTTTCGTTTCGTCACAATGTCAAATGTTCAATATGAAATTGAAAAACGGTTTTCTAAAACTGATAACGATGTTTTGATGGTTATGGATATTTTTAACTCCAACAGTGATCAATTTTTAATATCAAATTCTCCTTATCTTGAAAAATCTGAAATGACGCCCCTGAACCAACCGAATAAAACATAGCCAGACCGCCACTAAGTATATACAGTGTAGGGTATATAAACAATACGACCAATAACACCATAAGTACCTAAAACAGCTTAATATTGTATATATATATATATATACGTGTTCACATATATTATTATATACGTGAATGAGTTTATTATAAATATTAAGATGTTCTCTTAAAAATTTCCTTCTCTCTAATCCCTGCCGAAAGTCATTTATTCTCCATCCCTAACTTCGGGTCTTCCCGAACCATTTTGCCGATAACAAAACGTCGTACGGCAAGGCGCAGATTCGGTTCACAGTGAAAAAAAATTCGGAGACTTCTGAGCGAGAGAAACACGTCCTACCATTTATGATTCAGCATTAAGGATAGTGATTTTCATTTTAAAATACGAGTGCATAAACACGTCTGGTCAAAATGTACCACTTTCAAGTTTCACAATATTGACTGTGAATAAACATTTTTTTTTGATAACGATGGAATGTCAACGCGTTTCAAACCACAGAGTCTTGGCCTTAATAATACAATTCCGTCAGAGCATGGTAAAAATTAAAATGTTTCAGACGTGTATGTTACGAAGTCTACACTGCGGCGTGGAGTAGGATGACCGAATGACCTTAGACATAGGAACCTGTGTGTAGTTTTATCTCACTCGGTTCTAAACGATATTTTGGATCGGGTATCTTCTGCTATGCGCATAATTTAAGACTTATGTCAATTATTAAAGTCAAAATTTGTCACCGACCTTTATTCAATCTTATTATGCCCGTGTGAGGGTAGAAGTACAGATTTTAATATAAGACGAAGTGGACACAAACGCCAAACAGAAGGTAATTGTATTTTTTTTTTTTTTTGGACGAGAACTGCCCAAGAATTAACAAGGCCCAAAACTGCGTTCAATGTTATCCATAGGCGTGCACAATCATTGATGGTGCACTCGTATAATTACCTCTTCATCATCCAACTACTACTATCACCACCACCAAAGATATATGTTGGACAAATAAAAGATGTTCTCACAAGAACCTCATACCAATATTAAGTTATCAACAACTTTGTGATATGTTGATGATTATCAGTTGTATTTTTTCATAGTATTAGGTGACAAGTAATAACAAAGTCAGAAATAATAAACAATAAATTAATATTTATTACATTGACATATTATTTTTTTAAACAATAAACATTATTTACAATCAGTCTTGTCATTAACATTACACACACCTATAGACAGATACTAATATGGCACTTCAAATTACAACTGTTTTAATTAGTCTAAATTAATCATGAATGAATAATCGAACATAAATTAGCAAAAAATAACGTATTTTTAGAAAACAAACAATAAATGTTCATTTTATACAAAGAACAAATGAAAGGTCACTAATACTAAAAATAAAAAAAAATTAAACAAAATAATGTTTAATAATAATAAATTGATGCTCAAAATTAAGTATAAAAATAAAACAATACAAAAACAAAATTGTGTGTATTCGATGTAATACACTGTTAAATACAAATGTAATAACTATAAATACATTTAATACCCTTATTTTATATAATTCCTTTCATAGAAAAAAAATGGATGTATAAACTTATATTTTAATTTGTTCATTGGCAAAAGCTTGCTTATAAATAGGGTATACAACAATAATTGTTACAGTTCCTGTGATAAGTCTGTTCAATAAGATCTAGGCACAATTATTAAGTCATTATAAATTTAGCATGAATTTTTTGGAAAAATAGTATTTATATCATAAGAGTTGAAGGCTAGTCTAAAATCAATAGTAATTGTATTTTAAGTATTTGAACTGTTAACAACTTTTTTTCAAGTTAATAAATAAACAAAAACAAAAAAAAAGTAATATTCATGGAATACGTTCTAGTATAATAAATAAATTTATTGTAAGTTGATTTGGGACTAGTTCAACAGTCTAATGTAAGTGTTGACTATAAAACTACACTATTTCTAATACAAGATAAATAAGTTATACATTTTATTTTGTCAGCCGATTCTAGTGACAATGGCACATAAATGATAAACTCATAAAAAAATAACATAACAAATCAGTTTTCAAAAATCATTCAATATAAAAATATAGGTATTATTTATCATTATTATCTCCATTATTGTACAACATTGAACATACTCAGGAAAATAATGTAATAATAAAGCACTATACACTTCTGTTAAAAAAAATATTCATCTGTGAGAAATTAAACTTTCTTCCATTTGAGTAACAACTCCATTAATGGCACCAATAGCTTGTTGAAATTTGGAAAAACATTCGTCAGTGTCTTTTGCACAAAAACTTGATTCACTCATAGACTTCTATAAACAATCCCAACACAAGTAAATTATTGAACAAGACTAAGATGAATTTAAATATAAGTTTCTTATAAGTTTATATTTTATGAAACAACTAAGGTAAAATAAAAATACTAGAAATGTTACCGTTCTTTTGTATTTGCGAGACGAACGGCGTTTGAGTCTTGGTGATTCATTGAACTGCTTGTTGGACACTGTCGGTTCTTTGATTGGATTTGTATACAAATCTTTTCCACTAGTTCGATGTGGTGTGGACGAGTATAGTTTCACCATTTCAGAAGCTGAGCACGGCAGTTTTTTATCATCAACTGACAGATTAACACCACTAACTAGCGTATTTTCTTTAGATACTCGGGTAGAAGACATACCGCAACCAGAAGAATCACTACGGCAGTCTAGTTTATGGCCATATTTATTCCTCATCACAGGTGTTATTTCTAGTGAACTCAAGGATACATCATTGGATGATGCAGAATATGAAGGTGGTGACTGAAGTTCTTCATCTTGTTCTGATGCAATTTCAGAAACATCAGTGCTTGGCAAAGATTTTTGCCACAACCTTACCTGAAACACATGTTTAAGGTTTTGTAAAATAGAATTGATTTAATCTTAAATAATTTCATAAAAACTATAGCGTTTTGGTATTTCTTAAATATTTGAATAGATAATAATCAATCATCTAAAAAATTACCAATTAGTAAAAGATCACCTAATACCAGGACCACAGAATAGTGGCGTATTTACAGGGAGGAAAATATTTTTATCATAAATTAAACAAATTATTAGTCAATCTCCACAAAAATAATTTAGTAAAATAAAAATAAAAAATTCTTTAGGAAGTATTTATTTTTAGTTGTTTTTTTTAAAAATATTTACCGTGCGGTTTGAACGTCAGGAAAAATCCTAGATACGCAATCGTCAAAAAAGAAAACTAGAAAAAAAATTAACTTGAATAAAAAACGATTAGATAATGGTGTTATAAAATTGAATTTTAAAGAAACCATAAATAATAGATCAATTGTTTCTTTACTAAAATAATTCTGAGCAAAACATTAGGTGTAATATATACGATATACCGTTTACATATTTTACCGTTTTTACTATAATTGTCGGTAGGTTTCTTTTATCAATTTAATAAAAAAAAATGAGCTGAACACGAAAGAAAATTGTATTTACCTAACAAAATATGTTTCAATTTAGATCCCAAGTTTTAAAAATATTTGATAGACCTATTATTTTTTAAAAGCATTTCAAGATGGAAATCAATAGAGCCTTCGCTTAACTCGAGATCTATAACTCAAAAAATTTGGCTTGAAGAACGAAATTGTCACATATATATATCATACTTACATGTATAAAAGCACAATAGAAAAATAATTTATTTATTGAGTATAAAATATAATGTACGATTTTTGGATTAAAATAATCTATCGTCGAATTTTCTTTCGATTAGAGAAAGTAAAATATGTATTCATTAACATTTGAGAGAGAATATGGTTATTTTTTCTTGCGAATGCTCTGTGTATAATAGATATTCTTTGTTTTATTTTCAAACTTTCTTATATTAGTATTTTAAACAACTAAACTCAAAAAATTAATAAAACAATACCAAGGATTGATTAAATTTCCGATTCCAACTAAAATTTAGAGTATCTATAATTATTTGGTATTCGAAAACCTTACAAAACGGTCATAAACGCCAACAACGGAAATGATAAAACTATACGGCATATTAAGATATTTATACTCGACAATAGACGTGTCACTGCTAAGTCAGCATGAACACATTAATATCCGTTTCTCCCAAGTATTGTTGTGTAAAATAAGATTTTACAGGACCCTATACGTACACCATATGGTTGTGTTCAACGAAAATAACTTAGATTTCATTTAAGATTTTATTCATGCGAACTATAGGGGATGTTCATCCGTTTCCGGCTGTTTACAGCCTGCGACAGATGGCTCTAGAAACACGTACAAATGTACAATAATGGCAAACGTGATATTTCTATTATACAAAAAAAAATGGAGGTACGCAGTTAGCCTTTAGTGATAGCTTGGGATACAACATAAATTCTAAATGTATATTGTTAAAAATTTAACGACACGTACTTGGAATTACGAAATTCAATGTCGTAAAAAACTAGTGAAGCAGACACGTACCTATCTATTTATTTTATTTTCTTAAGTTTATCAGAGTGGAAGTGCAATTTGTGTTGATCCACAGTATTATTAGGTACTTGATACTAACTGACTAATTGAACACGACGCTAATTGTTTTTAGACGTTCAAAACACGCAAGTGTATAGGAAGTGACTAAGTATATGATACGGAAAGTATTTCATTTAACCCACAATACAACAAAAATTAGAAAACGCATGCCTATAATACTATAGTCTCGTAAATTATTTGTGTATCAATTAATATTTAAGAAAGTAGAAACAGATGAAAAATGCAGAATATTTTAATTTGTATTGTTTATTTTTCTATGAATATATTTATAATATATTGTATTAACTTGTGGCATTTCAAAGCTGTCTTTAACTTTAAAAATAAACACATTCTATGTAAAAGTCAGAAGACAGGACGACCACTGGCATATTGCCAAATTAACACATAGCCAAATGTATTATGTTACAAGTATTTCTATAAGAATTAAGATTAAAATTGTATTTAGATAGGGTAAATTGAATGGCCATAACTGCCTATAGATATTTTATTAATGAACATCTAGAAAAAGATAAATCCAACTGTTTTAGTACATATTATAAATTATGAGATCTAGATAAAGGAACCTAGTTATTTTAATAGGTGATATAATTTTAAAATTAAAGTGATCCATCAGAATTCTATTGTTTACATAAAATTATATTATGAATATGATAAAATAATAAACAATAGACTTGTGAAGTTTACAGAAAAATAGTTGAGAATAATGAAAAAATATATGACGATGAACTTTATTTTGAAAGCTAAAACAATTTATAAATTTAATTAGTACTAAGAGATTGGGGAGTTTTCGAATTTTTTAACTTTTTTGAATAGATTTGCAGTTATTTAAAAAATATTTTACTATTTTCAATAGATAGAAAATATCAGACATTAATATACCTAATATTATATGATTTTCACTTTTTTAATGTGAAAGCTCCATTTTAAAATAAGTATCAGGTAACAATTAAAATTATTGATGACATTTTTAAATCTTAAAAATATATATATATATTTTTAATACAGATGAATCAAATCTAATTTTACTGTATTTTGACATTTACAAGGCAGGCAGCTTATGAATAAAAATGTTAAAGTAAGAAGATGTATACCTGACCGATGTCACCTCATTATATACATTTTCAGGTTTTATAACCAAAAACTGCACCAAAATAAATTGTATGACATAAAAACAAAAAATATTGTATTGTTTATCATAAAAATGACTTTAAACAAAAATTAAAAAAATATGTCATTAATATTTTGATATGGTAAAATTTGAGCTTTAAGAAAGATTACATTTTTTGAATATTAATATATTATATTATTTAATCCAAAAAGGCCCAATTTTTAAAATCAAGTATGTTGTATGAATATTATCATAAATAAATGTCAAAAATGACAAGTTTCCATCATAATTATCATCAAAATAACAATAAAATAACTAAATTAATTTTGTAAAACTCTAGATTAAGGTATATTTTTGGCAATTTTTTCTTTGAAAAATTATCTTTCTGAAGAAACAAGTATTTAAAAGTTAAATGAAATTATAGACCTTTAGGAAAGCTGAAAACAACTTGGGAATTTTACCACCCAAAACATAGTCACATGCTTAAAAAAAAAAAAAATTAAATACATAACTAAAGAAAACAGGTTATTTTACAATTAAAGTTTTATTATGAACAATTTATACCATTGACCATACATTTTCTGGGTTTGAATAATGACCAAATGTAGCGTAAAATGATAATAATGAGAATAGCTATAATTTATTATCAAAGATAAATTATAAATGTAAACATTTTGTATAAATTAATAAAATAAATCATTGGTTTAATACTGTTTACTTTTATTACATATGTTGGAAGAGCACAAGTACAGTATGTGCAATTGTAACAAATTACTTTTAAATATCTGATAATGAAAATTACTTTTTTTATCACGCTGAGCAATTTTAATGCTCGTAATGAAATTAAGTATGTAACATGTGATGTTACAAAAACAAGTAAATAAAGTAGCATGTTACTTTCATGATAACTACATTAGATTACTGCATAAGACTGACATCTTTTTCTAAAATTGATTTGAAATAAATTCTCATATTCATTAATATTAGAATTTACCAAAATTATATTATAATAATGTTTAGCAAGTGATGATTAGGTAATACTAATCCATTTATAAAATAATTTTAAATTAAATGTGCAATATCACTCACTATAGCTTATTTTTCTATTCTAAAAAGATGCGTACTTAAGCGCAGCGTAAAACTCAGGAAGTCAGTATTGTTACATTAGATGATTTATTCATAATTTAGAAGCCTATAATTTATCCTTAAATGGACTCTTTGCTATAGTAAATACAGTTACATATTCCACCAATTTGATATAAATATTGTAAACATAATATAATTTTTATAATATCATGAGACTTTTAAAGAAAATCTATTCAGATTTAAAACATGTAACACAACAAATAACAGTAAAGAATACAAAGTACAATTTATTTAACAGTTTATATTCATGATTTAGAATAACTATTAAAGTTAGTACATATTTTAAGATTGTAACTTCAAACTAAACAAAATCTACATAACACTGAAAAGTAAACTTTCTAGTACTAGAGAAATTAATTTTTTTTCTTATTTAAAAATATTATAGTAAAAGCAAAAAAAAAAAAAAAAAATTATCATTTTATTCATAGTTCTAATATAAATTACAAGATAATTTAAAAATAATAAACATTATGAATGTTACTAATTTTAATTTGTTAAGTATTTTTTTCCATTTAATTTTTAAAGACACTATAATAATTAATTCTATTTTTAGTATTTTATTTTTGTATTCAAAATACATATATTCTAACTATAGTAATTTATCTATCAATTTTATCATAATAATTAATATGCTATGTATTCTAGGAATAAACAATAATGTATTATATTTAATAAAATTAAATATATTTATTAATTATGTGACATCTATAACTCACCTTATGGATAGCAGATCGTGAATCTCTCAGTGTCTTGTAAGCATCAACGTTGGGATTATTTATTAAATCACATCCAGACTTTACTCTTCTAACAACCAGATCTTTTTCTTTTTTAAAATCTACTAGGGTATTGGATGATTGTAATTTGTAACCATGTCCCCAAGTTTCAATAGGTGGAGGTATATTGAGACCCGGGGATAATTGATCTACTAATTCATGTTTAGTAAATTTCAGTACATCCCGACTAGGTTTTGCCAATCTTAAAATAATATTTGTGGCTGAATTATATTTTTCTTCCATTAATCTATAATTATATTTTAATTGTTCTATAAGTCTATCTTTTTCCAATAATTGAATTTCTTGTTTTTTCAAAGTTTTCTTCAATGCCATAATTTCTTCATCTTTACTTTGAATAATTTCATCAACAGTTTTTTCTTCAACTGGTTTTCTTAACATAGGTACTTGTAAACTGAACCTTTTGGCTTTGCTTTTGGCTTCATTTTCTTTTATATCTTTTATGTACTGTTTGACTTTACTCTCAACATGTGCATACTTCTTATTTTTGACAGTTGTACAACTATTAGAACGTTGAATACCTGAATCAATAATTCCTGTTCTAGTAGTCATGGCACTGGTTAATGTTTCTGTAGAATATATAGCTGAATCTTCACGTAGAAGTGGATTAAAAGATTTAATTGACGTTAAATCAGCTAAAGAGTAAGATTTTGTTGGACCATTGTTATTATATTTATCCACTCTTTGTTTTGAATTGTGCAACATTCGAGTAGTTTCAGACTCTGAATCAGATGATGTAAATTCTACTGAACTAAAACTGGTCAACATTGACGGTAAAGTTACATCTTCGATTAACACTGTGCTTGTGCTGGTAGGAGAATCCATTCTGGGGCGACTAAAGCAAAAAAATAAAAATTGTATTAGATAAAATTTATATTATCCAACAAATAATTATTACGTATCACACACATTATGTATGTGAACAAAGGTCTATATATATTTATCAAACTATATAGGCATAATGGGTAGGCATTTCATAATAGGTATTCTGTATAATATGAAGGTATCAGTATACCACCAAACAACATATATGACTTTGAAAATGCATGCCTTATAACATGCAATACCAGACTTGGGTTTGCTATGTTTGAACATAACAATGACACAATTACAGTATCACCATAGAATTGTATGAAAATGTATTGATAAATAATAAAATTATTTATGATCTCTTATAAAAATAAAAATGAATATATAAATAAGATTTTTCTTCATAACATAATAATATAATGTTAAGTAAATAAAAAGAACATACATATTAAAGTTTAATTATTTTCAAATTAAATTTAACGCATATCATGAATATTATGTCTAACTATAATCTTGTTATATTTTTCAAAATAATTACAATTAAAATGTTTATAGAATAAAGTATTATTATTACAATTTATTTTAAATGAAGAAAATATCTCCTCTACATAGATTATGGTGGTGTTTTTTAAGTAGACTATGTATCAGGGTATGCATAATGAATATTACAAGAAAATCATTATCAAATACATGAATAATTTCTTATAGATATTTTTAGATAGGTAAATTTTGAATTTCATATTTAAAAAGAATATTGTGGTGCTATAGATTTTTACAAGTGTAAGTAAATTACATTTATTTATAGTATTCTTACTATATATTAGTAAAATCTAAAACTTTTGTGCACCATCTCATTAAAAATAATTGCATTCAACTTGGCCAATTTAACACAGATAATTAATATAATTACAAATTATCAAGTAGAAATATATTATAAATAAACATAGTGATGCAGATGTAACATTTTAAAGTTTACGTACTACAGTTGAATCCTCGGTTGAATCATATTAAACAGCTACATGAAAATATGTAAATTTATCAAAAAACCTAACCCAGCAATATATTTTGAATCTAATTTGATCTATGTGAATAGCAAAAGAAATAGAAGGGTAATTTTATGTATCTTAAATGTTAATATTTTACTTAATAGAAATTTATAATAATGCACCAACATATTATTTTTTAAAACAACAAACACAATAATTGTGTTATGAGTATTATGAGTACAATAATTATTATTGTACTCATAAAATAAAAATAGTATCAAAGCATACTCAATACATCAGGTTAGTTTTAAATTTAACACAAATTACAAAGTAAAATCAATACAACATGCCTCAAGTTAATACTTAAAATTAAAATGCCATGTTGCTACATAATACTGGATGATAGGTACCTAATAAATTTAAGACAGATAAATATCAACTGAGATTGAATTAAATTGTTTGGCACTTAGGTGTAGGAATTATTTTAAAACGATAATTTCTTATAAAATGAATTTTATAATATGATATAGTGATCAACATGGGAGCAAGTCAAAGAACATGCCAAGGCATTACTTATAATCGGTCATAATAATTACAATTTTTTTTATACCTACCAACAAATTTGATGTATTGATGAAAAATATTGACTAAAAAATTACTTTGTTTTTCAATACATGTTAAAGTTTTAGTTTAACCAACATTATTAATAAATTATCTTTACTTTAATCAAAAAAAAAAAAAGGTTATAACAGACATAGGATTAGGAACATAATAATAATTGGTATTAAAACTTTTTTAAATATTTTTGTTTACTTCTTATAAGGGTGCTAATTTTAGGTTATACCCTGAGTACCATAATTTATAGATATGACAAGCTGATAACGTAATATTTTTATATTCATGGTTTCGGCCTTCACGGATAATATAGTCTGTTATTATATAATTGATCAAAGAGTACCTTAATAATTTGCACAGTTTACATTAATAAAAACTGTAATAACAGTTACATTTATTCTTGTTAAATTGAATGTTCGCATGTTTATTTCGTGACACGAGTCTTATTCGATTGTGTATCCTGTACTAAGTGGCCAAAACTAATTTTGAGCGAAAGACCCTGAGATGCTTTTACGCCGAGTTAAAAATAAAACGCAAGCATTCAGAAAAACACTAATTGATTAATAAATTGTGAATTGTATTGAGTATTATACATCGCAATGCAACCCCTAAAACTATCGCACGTTAAATTATCGGGCGAATATGACGCGGTGAAAAAAACCAAGGTGAAAATAAAGTGAATAATGATCTGGTTAAAACGATGCTGCACCGAAACGTATCGTGATGACGTGACAGTTTATTGGTTATAAAAAAAAATCTATCGGAGCGTCAAAAACCAAAACCGTCGGTCAGATCAACTTATAATCGATATACATACGTCCGAAAGGTACCACTGCGCCGGTCGTGCCTAGCGAATTTGCAAATTTCGAGACGGTGTAGGATCTACCGAGAGATCAGTGCGGATCCGCCGGCTAGTCGACTGTCTCGTCACTCGTTTTATAAATACCCGGTCGCACCCCGTCTGACGATAAACACGTCGAGACGGATTGCTATCGATCACGAGCCGCCGAACGATCTACCGTCGATCGCCGAGCGACGAACCGTCATTCATCATCATCATCATCATCATAATCATCATTGTCGTCACAATACACCTACCTGTAGCAGCTGAACTTGATGCGGGCGAGAGCGTCGCCGCAGCAGACGACGGCGGACGACGACGGGCTGTCCCGACGGACGGCCAGCGGCGGCGGCGGCGGCGGTGTGCTGCTGCGCGCGCGGAACACCGCGTAGTGCACGCAGAACGCGAACGGCAAGCACAGCGAGCCGAACGAGAGTACCACCGCGACGGACAACAGGGCGAGCGCGAACCAGACCAACGTCATGCGGAAGTCGGGCTCGGAAAAATGCGCGCGCGTACGGGCCCGTCTATGGGAGAGGGCGGAGGGACGGGCGAGCGAGCGCGTGTGTGTTTGTATGTCACGCGGGTGAAAAAACGTGCGTGCGACAGTCGCCGGCGAGAGGAACGCGGAAGACACGCACGTGAACGCGGGACGCGTACCGGAGCGATACTGAACCGTCAACGGCGGACGTGAGACGACGCGTACGCGGCGGTGTGTATACGTGCGTGACGAGGTGGCGCGTGGCGCGGCGGCGGCGGCGGCGGCGACGTTCGGCCCGTTTTGGCGGCGCTCCGATTGCAATGAAACGCGACGAGAGCGAGCCGCGGTAGCCGCGGGGCCGATCCATATACGCGAGATTATTATTATCATTACATATTGTTGTTTTTTTCTCTCTTTTAATTTCAAACGACGACGACAAAACGTGCCGTATCGCGTCCTAGTCGTCGGATCACTCCGAACGTCGCAGTAAAATATACGCCTACACGCGAGACGCGACGCGCTCGAGTTAAAATTTATTATTATTATTATTATTATTATTATTATTATTTTTATTATTATCATTATTACGCCATGCCGTCCCGTCTCCAATAAATGTTTAATTTTACGGCCAAAACACGCGGCGGGCCGTCTCCCCCTTCCGGCGTCACCGGTCTCGACGCCGTCGCGATATTTCACGTTTTATCGCCGGCGGCCCAGCTATTATTAAACCCTTTGCGGTCTGAAAGCGGACGGGCTCGATTTTCGTTACCCCGAGAACGAGGTGTGATTTTAATAAGTACTATTACGGGTAGGTACTTCGACCGGGTTAAATGCGTTCTTTTCCACGAGACGCGTATTTTCGTGATTCCTTGCGGTCCCCGGCACGCCACTTTAGGTACTCTAATACGTATGTGTCATTGATATTCGATTAAGTTCAAAGACATTTAATATTGAATATTAATGATATTTTCATTTTTATTGCTTATTTATCAACTACACAATTTTTGATTTCATCGAATCAGCAGGTAAGGCAAACATTGGGCAATTCTATAAGAAAAATAATAGATCTACAATGAATCTACTAGAAAATAGATCCGCCGAGATTTCCAGGTTTCCAGTTATACAACTTGTAGGCCAACTCTGGCGCCTTTTCGTTTACCACAAGCAAAGAAATTCGCCTTTCTTAACTATAAAACGTATAGGTAGTACCTGAGTATGAAAGCGGAGGGTCTAAGATCATGGATATTAGCAAAGGTGTTGGGTATTTTAGCATCCCTTGAAATTTTGGATTTGGATTTTATTGTAAATTAGTCATAATATGCTGATGTACTTATGTCTTATCGTTGAGTTATTCTGTTTTGTAATTTTTAATTAACCGTTGTCCATGAAATACAATGAAAACTGAATACTGATATAAGTAACCAATTAATATAAATAAATAATAATTGAGTCGTGTTTCCGTGGTTTACGATCAATATCATCAATACTTTATCGAACATTTACTATTATTAAACTGTTTATAATGACGATATTATTTACCGTAATTCGTAATTCGATAATCAAAGGCTTAGTTTAGAAAACACGGTATACTTCAACTTTTTACATTATAATTCATAAAATAAAATGTAAATAAATTTACTGATACCTGAAATTCTTTATATTCAATATAATTATCCATTATTCTACTTGAAATAGCTTATAACCACCATGCCATTACCACTTGTTACGGTGTATATATTGTACATATTCTTAGTCAATTTATATTTGATATTTAACAAAATTGTATACTTAATACGTATTTCACTCTACGAGATTTCCTTGTTTCGTGTTTAAAGAATATAATAATAACGTCCCTCTGAACATATTTTATATTTACGTTCTGTCTAAAATATTGTGTTTTGGAGCACAACACTGCGTGCTGCTTATATTTAAAATACCCAAAGTGTGTAGAAAAAAGAAAACTGAATATTAGAATTATTGTTTAAAACCAGTGGCGTATATGTGAGGTATCCTATTATTTAACTGTCTACATATTATCAATATATTTATAAAACTAAAAATAAAGAAATGATTGTTAAATTATCTTAAATTACAAAATACATTATATCGCAAACATTAAATGAACTACCTACACCAAATTTATTATTCAGACAACATACATTTCAAATATGATTAACGAAGGACACAAAATTGAAACTAAACTGCGGTCTGCGGTTAGGTTTGACTTTGTTAAAATATTCATTAGAAAATATAAATTCTGATTCAAAACATTATTTAACAAATTAACATTAACGAAAATGAAAAAAAACGTGTAGGTAGATGGTGGATAGTAGATGTAATTTTGTAAAACACTTCGATTGTCCAGTAAAATTATTAGTAACGAAAATGTATTTTTTCTTAAACGTACTTTATGCCAAGAGAGACCAATATTATAAAACTATTACCTATATATTGTTTTTACTTGCACCAACTATTAATTATAATCTTAAGCTGCTTATCCATACTCGGTTAATTATTATTTTATTTTTATTAATAAAGGAACATTAAACGTGAAATATTCATAAATATTTTAGTTTTAAATAATTAATTTGATTATTTGGTAAGGGATATAGAATATTCGCAGTTCGCAGGGTGAGTCATTCCTTGCCTGTCCCATTTTGAGTTTAAGGACACTTATGTATTTCTCATGAATAATAAAGTTCACGCAAGTGCAGAGAAGTATATTGTGAACAAAATTTGTTGAGGATATGAAATATTTCTAAAACGATTAATCACCCCCGAAGATAATATTCCTACATGAAAATGAAAAAAAGGCCAAGTTTTAATAAAAAAAAAAAAAAAAAAAAAACAATTATATTGTCTAAATAATTTGTAATAAATTGCATCTATTCCGAGATTAATGACATGTCGCACTGATAATGTGAATACTTAACGGAATTATTATTGTTCTGTCAGTGTTTTGAAGCCCGTATTTTTCGTTTCGAATATCGAATGCAGACCGCGGTGCGCAATAATTTTCGAAAGTAATCTCCGGCCCTGTCGCGGTACAAGAATCGACGTTGGAGGTGTATATCTAGGCTCGGGCCGTGCCCGTACGGCCTACGCGTGATACTCGAAACGAAGGAGAACCTAATACGACGTGTTGTAAAAAACGCACACTCGTCGGTCACTCAGTGATTTATAATAAAAGTTACGACCTTATGAATTATTATTATAATGAATAGGTAAATACCGCGTGTTTTTATATTGCACGTTCGGCGTATGTCGACGTTGCGTCAAGAATCGTGTGAAAACGGCAATTATTATGGAAACACAATGCAATGCAATATGACGCGTCCGCGGGATGTTTTAATATTAATTATTAGGCGCCCACCTATAATGTACAAATATGTTGTGTCCTACGTTTCCGTACGGGTCTCGCACGCCCGTGGCCCGTGTCACCCACGTGCAGTCGTGTACGCGTTCAGAGTGTATCGTTACAGAGACACAAGCAGAGACGCGGCCGGTCGTATGCGAATATGCGATAAATCCTCCGCTCTTATGAACACGACGCATTATACGACGAAGACGGAATAGACACACACACACACACACACACACACACACACTCGGACAGCAATGCGGGGCGGCGTTTCGTAAGAAAATCATTGAAATAATAATAACAATAATGATGATAATGATAATGATAAAAACGATTTAATTACATCCGGTGAACCGTTTTCGGTACGCACACGCCGTTTCCGAAGGCCGGAAAACCGTGTACCTATCGTTTGAAAAAAAAAATCGACGTATACAGGGTGTTTCACGAAGATCTGACATGTTGAATAAATTTTGTTCTATTCAATATTTTTAACTTTTTTTTTTTTTTTTTAATGAATACTATAGCCTAGCGCTACAATAAAATTACATTAAATTTTTTTTTTTATTTTTAAAACTCAAATTTCAAAATTTAAAATTTTATTTTAGAGTTCGAAAAAAAAATCAAAATAGCCATTTTGTAAACATGATTTTTAAAAAAATTTTGGTGTTTGAAATTCTTATAAAGGTTGATCTGTTACTTTTCTATGATTTTTTAAAGTTTACGAAAAATCGAAAAATTTGCTAATGATTATTACTAGTGATATTATCTGATGACTGATAAACGATACACATTATTACATTTTTCGTAAGCTTTAAAAAATCATAGAAAATTAACGGATCAACCTTTATAAGAATTTCAAACACCAAAATTTTTCTAAAAATCATGTTTACAAAATGGCTATTTTGATTATTTTTCCGGACTCTAAATTAAAATTTAAAATTTTGAAATTTGAGTTTTAAAAATAAAAATAAATTTTTAATGTAATTTTATTGTAGCGCTAGGCTACAGTATTCATTGAAAAACGAAAAGTTAAAAATATTGAATAGAACAAAAGTTACTCAACATGTCAGATCTTCGTGAAACACCCTGTATATATATATACTGTTATTATTATTATGGTACAGCGGTGAGCATACAAAACACACCGCCGTCGCCACCACTGCCTACCTTCACGTCGCACGCGGTCGCATAAGTATAGGTATAAACATATATAATAATAATATATAGAACGCGATCGTCATCATCATCATCACACGCCTCGTCATCGTATGATGGCGCCCATGCGCAGTGCTCGCCCTTTGTGCCAGCAGCAGCAGCAGCAGCTGCCGCCGCTTCCGTCGCGCCGAATTGGATCGTGTACAGGAGCGCCGGGATGCGGCCACACACGATTAACAAAAAAAAAAAAAAATCCTGGTTGATGTTATTATACCTATAACCTATTTAGATTATGTCCTGTGATAGAATTTGATTTTTTCTTTATTAATTTCGTAACACACGGCCTACCGGGTGTAATACAAATACGAAACAATCGTTTTATCCTGACAGAGTATGTGTACGTCATGTCATATTATTATAAGTATGGTACACGTGTTTCTTCGTGAAACACTGAAACCTATACTTTTTCTATTGCATAACTATTGTCGTTCGTTGTTAGCGTTGTTACTGTTACTAGGGTAGTAAACTTAATACGCGTAAAAACCTTGAAAAACAACTACAGGGAAAAAAATTGTCTCGTGAGTCACGACTGTATAACGAGTCTTAAAAAAATAATATAAAAAAAATCAATATCTTAATTATTTTACATTTAACTGACTAAAAATATAAAATTATGCTCTCATATAAGCTGTATTGGTATTTGGTACTGAAAAATTACAATGTTTACTTTATAATAATATTACACGATCGCTTAATAAAATATAAAATATTAATTAATAATACTTGGCGTAATAGCATATTTGTATATTTTATAGGTACGTTAAAGTTGAAATTACATTAAACCCTTATTTACCTTATATTTGAATTTTTTTTTCCTTCCCCCTAACATTTTACCTATGGACGTCCATGAGTAATAAAACAATAATGTTTACTTAGTACTTAGTAGTTTATAGTAATTTAGAAAAATAATGCACGGCAAAGTTGTATAATACAGTATTTATCTGAACAGTCACGTTAGATTCGTTCATTTAAATATTTATTACTAATTTAACAGAAGGGCGAAAACCAATCAAAAGTTAAAGAAGCATTCAGTAGAAATTTCATCCTCACATCCTCCAAATGTTTAATATTCATAAATTATCAGTACGTAATTTACATACAATAGTTTTGAATATTTAACACGTCTTTAACTGCACAAGGATAAAATTAACAAGTTTATTATCAAAACTGTTGTTTTTAATCAATATATTAATAATAAAATGTATATTTAAATTAAAAACAATATGTTCTTATAATGTTTCTCAATTACAAACATTACGTTGAGATGCATGAAAATGCATTTACCAACATATAGACTATTAAAAATAAAAAAAATAAATAAAAATAAGAATTGAATAACAAGGAGAAATTAGTATAATATTGAAAGAAACTTGTTTATTATTCAGATAATGAATAAGTTAGTAGGTGCTCACGGAAAACTTAGTTTTTTAATTATATAAATAAAAATAATTTAATTTATATATTATTTAATTTAATTTAAAATTTGAATGATAAACAAATTAATAAAAAGAAAAATGCGTAGTAAAATAAAAATATAGAATGCTAGATTGTTGATATAGTTTGTATTAATGGTCGGTTTTGATTTAAAAAATCATCATGATCATCAACCTAGTATTTTGATTAGAAAAAATCACTCCTCTAGTGAATGTAATTATTTTCGATAAAAAATTCTAACTACCTAATTTAATAATAATCAAATATTTCAAAACAAAGTTTTAAAAACGATAACAAACGCTCCATGGTTTGTAAGGAACTCAAATATACACAAAGACCTCAAAATTCCAACTCTTCTTCAAGACTCTTCTTCGAATCCATCCACAAGTCAACAGGCTCAATGCACAACCACATCAACATCAGACCACCTCCACAACGCCCACCTCCAACGAGGACGTCCGCATGATCTAATTCCTCAAAAAACATTTTAACTTAAGCCTCTAACTATTGTTATCATCTAACTGAAAATCGTAATAATTTAATTAACGCGTTAAACACGCCAAAATGTATTACCTTTCTTGCATCTCTAGGTATGGATAGCGAAAGCTAGGAATACCTTATTGTAAAAAATAAAAAAAATAAAAATTTATTTAATATTATATTGAATAATAATAATATGTTTTGATATATACTATATTGAACTTTTGTGATTACATTTATGGGCTCTCCTGAAAAATATGTCTGTATCCACGCATGCACGTTTGTAAAAATTAGCTGACTAACGAATTTTTAGATCTTATTATAGTACTGTTAGTAGAGAAAATGAAAAAAATTCTATTCAATTTTCAAATGCTTCTTAGTTCTTACCTCACGGAATTATAACCGAGTATTTTTTAGCACGGTAGTTTTTAACTGCTTCAATAATTTTATGATAATAATTTATAAAAATAAACAAAACAGGTATTTTAAAAGGTTTAAAAAAAACAAATTACTCTGGTAATTTTCCTATACTTGCGTCCCTCAAGGTAGTGACATAACTCCTTTTATTCCGTATGTGCATATGACACTTCGAAATCTTTCCACACATCCCTGGGTACTTACGCAGACGACACAATCATTTTGGCCGCAAATAACAAACCCCAAATCGTATCCGCTATGCTACAAAATCATCCTAAATATGTTTCAACTAGGGTCTAAACATTGGAAAATAAAAATGACTGAATTCAAATCATCCTTTGTTACCTTCTCATTACGACCAAATGATTGCCCCCAAGTTTCATTCAACAATAATATAATTCCTTCAACCTCGACAGTTAAATACCTACCTAGGCATGGTGTTCGACAAACGTCTTACCTGGGTCCAACATCTTAAAAATAAAAGGAAATCAGTCAACTCTAACTAGACTCCACCTGCTAGGTACAATTCTTCGCTCTAAATTAAATACCTGCAATAAATTGTTAATTTACAAAGCTATTATTAAACCCGTGTGGTCGTTTGGTATCCAAATATATAGGGCTCTGCCAAACCTTCTAATTTAAGAACAATCCAAGCTTTTCAGTGCATATGCCTTCGTCAAATCGCCTCTGTTCTTCGTTTACATCAAAAACGCTAATATGCATCACGACTTGAAGATCCCAACTCTGTCTCAATTGACTAAATATTACTTCCTCTCATTCCACTCTAACCTAGCTCACCATAAAAACCCGCTAATAAACCGTCTCTCTTCCCGTGATATTCTTGATAATCCCCCCAGAAGATTAAAACGGTCTCGGCCTAGAGACTTGATAATCTAAACTATCGGATGGCACTACTGAGTGCTCTCCCTTTATGTTACTTCCCGCTATTATAAACGTAAATATACAAATTACTTATTGTACTATGTACAAACATAATGTATAGATCGTAATTGTTCGTTTTTTTCAATAATAAAAAAAAACAAATAACTGTAGACATATTCTCATTTAATGAGATTTAATTACTCAATAGGTAAAAATAAAAAAATAGGCGAGTTTAATGGTTAATTGGCTTTATACACAAATTAACACTTGTTTTATTTAATTATTTTCGTATAAAATTAAGGCAATTTAAATAAATTAAACGAAACAATTAGAATAAATACCTAATAATTCATAATTCATTAATCAATAATTAAAACAGTAATATATATATATATATATATATATATATATATATATATATATATATATATATATATATATTTAATAATTTTTTCCTTCTGGGAACAATATATAACCACCATTAATGTTATAAATAGTTTACAATTATTTTGTAAGTTAAATTTTGTAAAAATTAAAAACATTTACAGCTTTCAATACATTAAATATTTACAATAAAACTTAAATTTTAAATGCATTATTTTCAAATATTATTTGATTTACTATTTTTTTTTCTAATTTCAAACATTATGTCATATTCATACCGAACGTCCTTATCTCCTAGATATTCATACTATTGCTGGTCTTGTGCACATAAGTAATAATCGATAGTCGATACTGTATTTCTATTATTGTGACCTCCTTTTTATTTTTGGTTTAGAAGGGAGTTTAAGTCCCCTAAATACGACAGAGAATATACGGTAGGTAGTAACTAATAAGTAATAAAAAACACAAATCGATAATAGCAACCAATCTGTTTTTTATACTTAAAACGCCTATTGCTATAATAATAAATAAGGTTTTTGTTTTGATGCGCATTGCCATAGGATCACGGAGCCCTCAGAATGATAAATTAAAAACATGAAAGTATATTTCATTGTCGGTATGGCGGTATAACTTAATAATATACATACCTAATGATTTTATAGTAAACGGCATTGCAATAATAATTAATCTTGTATCAATATTTTTGATGGGATGGAATTAAATCTCTATTTTTGTTTTTAGGTACTAAGAAATTACAAAATGTAAACTAATAAGATCTATATTAAAATTGTTTAATATAGGTATATCACTTCCATATTCAGATATTTTTCACAAGCATTTGCATAATTATATTATTATTCATAAATCATAATAAATATATTACAGATCTGTTTACAAATTCTCAAACGTCTACACTAACTGGGTACGCAAGGTCGCAAGGACAGACACGAAATGCTTCAAACGATCATTTGGTAGACAGGCACGTGCAAGCATATTCATAATTTCGTCATCAGTATTTGATCACAGTAATAGCCGTGGAAAGTACAGTATGAATTTAAGGATGTATTGAATGATTGTGATCTACCAGTATGGGAATATTTGACGGTCTGCTTCTAAACATGATGTGCGTGCGTATTTTTACTCGTATTTTAATGTTTACCTCGTGAAAAGTGATTACTGTTGAACACCAATTAGATATTTGAGTCACGTACCATCATGATTTATGTATGTACTCACGTGAGAATATAAAAAGCATTTTTAGTTTAAAAAATTAATAAATCGCGCGATCTACATTTTATCAAATTAAATTGATTAAAGGTATTGATACTGGTAGCAAACAACCGGTAACTTATCATTTTCAGACGTTCTTATCACACTTCCACGATGAGATAGCGTTTATCACAGAATGGAAATTTACTCTTATCATTAATTCATTATTGACCTCTCAAAAAAAAAAAAATATATATATTCTCGTTTCTTGTTTCGCAAGGTTTTTTGAATCCTGATCAACGTGTTTAAGTATAACTAGTTTTGGTTACTTGTTTTCTTTAATGCAAACTTTCACCATATATTTAGTTTATTACGTATGAAAACCACCAGTTGTGTATATAACATAATATTTCATTTTGCTATTATTTATTGAATCTAATAATTTGACACAATGTATAATGTGTTTATCGATTATATGTTTTCGCCGAAGTTGTACAAAATATACACTGAACGTCGGATTAACGATGTAAGCAAAAGCAATTATAAATAAATAGTAGTGTTTGATTTAGTTTGATGAGTTAGTTTTTTTTTTTTTTTTTTGGTAAACTTAAAAAAATATTCAGTCACTTAATTATTTTGTATTATATATTATACTTGAATAGTTATATGTTTAATTTATGAAAATTTAGGTTTGTGTTTAGTTAAGATCATTTGTTAGCATACAAAATATTGGTAACTCTATTATTGTAACATATAAACATTAAATTTACACAAAGTTGATTATCATTACTTTGGTTTTACACATAATAATTAAATTGTTTGATACATTTTAAAGTATTATATAGAGTTTACATTAATACTTCCAATGGTGAATGATACAATGAATAAATTTATAAATCAAAACTTTTTTAATTTTAATATAAAGTTAAGTTTTATAAATATTATAGGTTATGTAAACTACTGTTTACATAATAATCTCTATAGGTAACCAATGTCTAACTGTTAATCTAAATACCAGCAATATGAATCAGTTAAGTTAATAAGCTATTTTCTTTAATTCAATATTATAATATATAATTAAAGCCTTTTTAAAAGCATTTTAAATAACAATGCTTTTAACTTATAAATAGTGTTTGAGGATTCTAATGTTCATGTTTCAACCTTTGTGATGAGTTTGTCTAACCTTAATAATACTGTCAATTATCAAAACATGCTACATACTATTTTAATTTAATTTTTATTTTTGTATCCTACTTATAAAATCATTTAACATAAGTTCTTTTTTAAATAAATTCATTTTTAAGTTAACTACTTAGTTTTACTGTATAAAAATATTATCTACTGAATGTAAAGAAAAATGTAGTTTATAATTTAACAAATTAAGTGTTTTTATTATTTAAAAATAGGTATCTATTATTTATAATTACCTATTTATTATTTAATAATTATGAAAACTAAAATTATACTTCGATGATATTTTTATAAATTAGGTAATAATAGGTTATAAATTATATAATATATAATTGCTTTTAATTGTGAAGTTTTCAAGTTTATTGATAACAGTTGCATAATTTCTTATAATATGATATGTTAATAATATTTAGATAACCAAAGCTTAAATATAGAATTAATAGTTTCAATATGTTTTTAAATACTTGTAAAATGTTATGTTTTAAACTTACCTCCATTTTAAATAGAATTTGGTTCAAGAAAAAAAACAAACTTGTCAATAAAATATTTGGTACAAAAGTATCTTATACACTGGGTTGGGTAGTATATAAATTATACACTAGGACAAAATTATTAAGTTTTTTCTGCACTATATATTTTCAGTGTTACACACACACTACTTTTAATTTAACTGAAGCATTCTAATTTTTTTTATTCTCTTTAATAATTTCAATACATATAAATGACCTTTGAAATTGATATTTAACAAGACTATTTAAGATAAGATAATATTGTTATTACAAATAGGTATAAAATACATTTAACATTAACTATTAATAAATCTGAATCATCAAGATTTTGTTTGTATGATTTAATGATTATTCTAACAGAATAAAGAAGTTATGATTAATGACAACAATACAATACAACTTATTGTTAAAATAAATTTACTAGTACATTAAAAATAATTTTAATTTAACTTTGGTATGGCATTTTAATGGTTTTTGTAATTAATTCAATATTTATTTTATTTGACCTATAATTAAAAAGTCATTTAAGCAAAATATCAAATATGGCAGTGAAATCCGCTAAATCCGAATTGGTTCCGAAACTTCCGATTTGGTTCTCGATTTCTTACGGAGAGTATATTTGATTATGTATGTGTATTGAATTATATAATTTTGCCTTTTTTATTATTTATTTATTATTATTGTGGTAAAAATGTATAGAAAATGATAGTTAAGTATTGAATTCTGGTTATTTCTTTTTTTTCAATTTTTCCATCTCAGTTTTGATGTATGCTTGTTTTTGAATTGAATTTTAGTCCTGAACTTTTTCGGTACCTACTTCGAAGTTTTACATATACTTCAATTTGAATTTCTTTTAAAACATCAATAAACTGAAAGATGTTTGGTTTTGCGGAATAAAAATTCAATTTTATTATTAGATAATCTAAATGACCGGGAGAATCCATAGGCATAATTCATTATCGAAGATATTTTACGAAAATAGAATGCATAAAATATCGGGAACCAATTCGGATGTGTGCTACCTACTTAATATCTCGGGAACCAATTCGGATGCCGATATTTAGGTATGGGAACTAATTCGGATACAGCCGTAAAATCTATTTTAAGTATTTTATGTAAATATTTAGTTAGCTGAATATATAATTTACTTATCATATTTGTGTTTCAAGCATAGGGGTGTCCTACCACCATGACCAAAGAGACAAATTGTTAAACAATATTTGTATACTTTTTACAACACTTGTCATCTCATAGTGCGAATTATATATATGTATTATGCTTATTTACGACTTCTTCTGATTTTACCTATATGTTATTTTTTTACCTAGCCAAATTATTGTATCTTAATTTTAAAATCATTTCCCCTTATAATTTAAAACAAATAAATAAAGACACCCAATTAATATGATGTTTAAGAGACTTTTTAATATTAAATAAATTTATTTTATAACAATTTCCTCTGCATTTTTTCATATTCAAATTGAAATTAATTATGCATACAAAAAAATTTACTATTCAAATTAGGCTAAAGTGCACTATACCACGCCCCTCACGAATTTAGATTTTTTTTTTTAAGACATGTTTATTAACGCTGATTTCGGAACTGTTTTAATTTTTTTGCGGAAACCATTATTTAGGAAGTTATAGCCTTCCAAAGTTTGCGATTTTATGTTTATACGCATGCGCGCCACACTACTTCCGCGCGTATAATTATAATATGCGGAGCGCGTACGATTTAACGCATTTACGCGCATGCATGCGCCAAACGCTGTATACTTTGCTTTCTTACGTTTTCGTATTTGATTGTCGCCTATTATTAATTATATTATTATTTTATTTTGTTATTATTAAGATTACTATTAAGATAGACTTTCAAAAGGTAATAGAACTGAGGCATAAATGCAGTTTAGCTCCCAAGCGTTTTTTGGGAATTTTTTTTTTTCATTAATGTTTATTTTTACATGCTTAATTTGGTGGTGCTTTCAAAAAAAGTCGGTCAAACTTCTTTTGGAAGTTATGGGCAAAAAAGTTAAAAAATATCGATTTTCCCAAAACACGTGTTTTTTACTTTAAAATACCAAAAATTGACATTTTTTAATTTTTTTTTTTTTTTTTAATGTGAGTTTTTTCATGCTCAATAATTTCACTATATTTCCACATTTCCCCCATCGAGGAGAATTTGTTTTTGTGTTTAAAACTCGGGGGGAGTATACTACGATGTCCCCACGTTGCATAACAAGTCGATTATCAAGCCGAAATGTCCCCACGTTGCACAGCAAGTCGAGGGTTGATATCGATTTGAATGCCGAGCGCGAAGCGCTCGGGGTGCGACACGAGCTTGCGGAGCAAGTGAGGGGAGTTTTGCGAAGTAAGCAAAGCGAACGTAGCTGCGGAGCGAAGTGACTCTCAATGTCAAAATAGCGCAAACAATCTATAAAAAAAGGATTTTTCTTTTTAATAATTATTATACGCGTGGAAGTAGTGTGGCGCGAATGCGTATAAACAAAAAATCGCAAACTTTGGAAGGCTATAACTTCCAAAATAATGGTTTCCGCAAAAAAATTAAAACAGTTCCAAAATCAGCGTTAATAAACACGTCTTAAAAAAAAAAAATCGAAATTCGTGAGGGGCGTGGTAAAGTGCATTTGTTCCCCAAATTACTTAAGTACTATACAAAATGTCAAAATTACAACGATAATAGTGTACCTTGTAGATAAATCTAATCAATAATGTTGTTTCTGAAATCAGATTATTATGAATTCACATAATATAATATAACATATTTAATCATTAAACATTAATAATGAAAAAAATACAATATTATAAACTGATTTGAATAAGAGTATTAACCGAAAATGAAATTAAAAAAAAAAAAAATTTCAATTGTTAAATTTTTTAATATCAAAAATTGTAGTAGTAAAACCCTCTGCCCAGTCACTGGGAGTCAGTTGCCCATCCTGCCTCATCTGGAGACACATTTATGGTTTCAACTATCATTATAGTTATTTAGACAACAAAATAAAAAAAATAAAAACAAAGTAAAATGTGAATTAGAGATTGAAGGAGTGAAAGAGAGAAATAATATATAAAATATTATATATTTTTTGGTTGCCTCATCAGGTAATTAGTACAATTATAGATATATCGTCGGCGAAGATCTAAATGGGTATAAGCAACATTTTTTAAATTATCCAGAGCTAAAATACATTTTTACCAATTACTTAACTGATAGTGGAATATTTTTAATTTAAAAAAATGTCATGGAGAAAAAAAATGATTTTTAATCTATTTTAAATGATTATTCAACTATATTTTTAATAATTAATAATTTGTATAAAATGAAAGCTGAATAAAATATGGATTTTAGCACTTATGCCCTTTTTGATTGTTGCCGTCGATATTGTGATAAAATGGTGAAAAATTAATTAATCATGAATCAACTGAAATTAGCTGTGATGGAATAGTTATTGGACTGATAGCCATAATGAGACTACAATTATTTTGAATTCATGAAACTTTATGATTATTTAATGTGATTAATAATGTAAATGTAGGGAATGATGAAATTCAATTTACAAAAATCAAAAATTGATTTTTAGAGATAAAATTATGTTAACATATTTTTTCAGTTTTCAATATTCAAGTATTAATATACTGCACATATTAATTTGTATATTTTAAATTGAATGATGAACTTACACAATTTTATATTTTTTTAAACTTAAATGCTTGTATTTTGAAATTATACTTATCAATAAAGCCCCTATGATGCTGAAATTAATTTCTCATTTTTTTGATTAAATTAATTAAGCTATAATAGGATAATACTTAACTTAAAAAAAAAATTGTAGAGTTTGAAATAAACATTTTTTTTCAATAAAAACCAAATTAAGATTTGAATCTTCTGTTATGTTATTTAAATGACTGCACATCACTTTTATTAAATATTTATTTATAAAATTGTAAAATGCTTACAATACTTAATTTTTAAACAACTAATACAATTTTTTTGCAGGACTATATTCAATTATGGCAAGAAAAAGTAGCAGACAGAATATTAATGACTGTATGTATGAAAAATTATTTAATTTTACAATAGATTTAACATATTTTAATTATTATGTATAATAATATACTGTTATGTAGTGTAGTAACAACGTATAGTACTCGAGGCAATGAATATGCATTACAAATTATATCAACTCATGAAATTACAGAAAACAAATTTCAAAAATAAAGTATATTTATACATATATATTTATATGAATATTTGTGTTATTATTTTTTTTATTCAGATTTATATTTTTTATTTATTTAGTATTACCAAATGGCAAATTTCTACTCCTTATTCTGTAATTATTGTTCCCTGAGTTATATTTGAATTCAAACCAGAATGTCTCTTGTTTGTGTTAGTCTATAGTCTTCATAAGGTAGGAATTCTTGTAATTCTGGAACTTGTTTACTAAGGATCACATAGAAAAATTAATACTAAATAAACATGCATTTAAAATTTTTTTTTTTCTTAATGGTGAAAAAAATTATTGGTGGAAATGTTCAGTACATTTACTATTATGTAATGACAATTTATGTAAAGCCAATTATTCCATATGATATTTTATATAGGTTTATGTAAATACAAATATTAAGCGATAATACTAAGTTGACAATTGGATATTTTCAAATAAACTAAAAATGTATACCTATACATTTTAAACATTTTTTTTTCTGTTTTACAGTCTTACATTCTTACACGTGTAGCTACTTATCTATCACCTGCATTACTATACATGTACGGAAAATGGCTATTAAATCCAGAATTCATAAACAAACTTTTTTTCCGTGGATCAGTACTAGGTGTTACTTTGATAACAACATGTTTTTTAAGAAGTTATGGACGTGCAATTAATCCTAAGTATAAAGCTTTTCATCAAGATTTTGTTAAAGCTAAATTGGATTATTCAATTAATAATAAAGTATGTAATACACATTGATTTGTTTGTTTTATATTAATTGTTAGTTGCTATGTTTTGAGTCTTACCAATACTTAATTTTTTAGCGAAAATTGCACGACTACGATTTTGATTTTTCAGCATGGCCGGTCGATTTTTCATGGACCTCTGATGAAGAGTATGTACCTACTTCATTATATTATTTTTAATAATGATTAAAGTTAAAATTGAAATTGTATATTCTAACCTATGAATGATTTTTTTAGAAAAATGTATGCAGCAAATTTAAGAAGTTTTAATATTAAGCTTGCGCTACAAATTTTATGTAGCCCTAGCCGTCTCATCGGATTTGTAGCATTGCATACATTTGGAATATCATTAATTTATCCTGGTTCCACTTCATTTTTATTTTATTTAAGTAAGATAATATTTAAATTACATAATAATAAATTATAAATTATTTCTTACATTTTCTGTAATTCAGCTTTTTAATAATAATATCAATAATAGTTCTTTTCACTTATATTGAATTTTCAATCTATCAACTCAATTTTTCTCACAAAATTATGCATTCTCTTCAAGTCTAGTCATGTCAGAATTGAGGGTAATAAAACTTTCTAATGGTGTTTACAATAGTTTTATGTTAACCTTTTGTTAAAAAAAAAATTTTCAGACTTCTTCTTTCTATCTTGTAAGCTTTTACAAAAAGATTTTGATATATAGTTATCAGATTTTACCCTTTTTTATCTTTACTACTTAGCATAGATTTATTCAATCTATAATCTTTGATTTTAAATTAATCTTACTTTCTAAGACTTTGTTTTGTAATTTGGCTACTTTTTGTATTTTGTATAAAAATAAAATTTTAATTGTCGTATTCTCTTTGATTATTTTTCTATTTCTTATTCCTGTAACTTTATTTATATCTATTATTTTCATGGGTATTCATCTTTCTGTTGCGTGAAATTTTCAAGGTACATAGTGTTTATTACTCTGTTATAATTCCTATAATTCTGTAATCAATCTGTTGTTTATTTTAATTTTTTTAATTTCTAGAACTGGTTAATTTGATTTTCTATTTCTCAAAACTATACTGAACACTCCATTATTTAACTGTTATGTTCAATTGAATAAAAACATATAACAAATTTATATTTAAATAGTATATGTTATTATTATTATTTTAGTGGATCAAAATTTACAAAAAGGAAGAAGAGCTTTAATTAACTCGTTTGGAGGCGTGCGGTATAAATTGAAAACCATTGATGGAAATTTTGTAGACTCAATGTTTATAAATAAAAGGTTGATTATAAGTATTATTGTAGTAGTAATAAACCAAATTAAACTTGAATTGTAGTTTATTATTTTAATTTTATTTCTTTTAGGAACTCAGATATTAATTCAAAATTAATTATTTGTACTGAAGGAAATGCTGGATTTTATGAAGCAGGAATTATGAGTTCAGCTATTGAAACTAATCATTCAGTTTTAGGATGGAATCATCCTGGATTTGGATATAGTACTGTAAATATATAAGAATAGTTATATAATTGATTATATTTATAGTTAAATTACATTGCAATTTTAAATAATTTATAGGGTATACCTTACATAAAGCAAGAACAAAATGCAGCTGAGACTGTGATAGAATTTGCTATAAGGCAATTGAAATTTAAACCTAAAAATATTATATTGTATGGTTGGAGTATTGGTGGTTTTGCTTCTACTTATTTGGCCAAAAAGTATCCTGATGTGCATGCAGTGGTAAATATAGATTATTAAATTTATGAACGGGACAGTGTGATGCAGTGTACACAGCGTGGTCACTAAGTCCACTATCGTCGTTTCAGTGAAAAACATTAAAGAAAAAAAAATGATATGTATTTTATTTATTGTTTATATTTAGGTATTGGATGCTACATTTGATGATCTAGTGCCATTAGCAATCCCAAGAATGCCTAGTTTTGCTGAAAAACTAGTAGAATTTACTGTAAGGGAATTTACTGATTTGCATGTTGCTGAAAATTTAATTCAATATCCAGGTCCAGTTTTACTTATCCGAAGAACAAATGATGAGATTATTGCACTCGAGTAAAGTTTTAATAATATTTTTATATTTATTATTGTAAATACATGATTTTTTTTTTTTTATTGTTTATAGTCCTCAAAATATTGCTACAAATCGAGCAAATAATCTCATCGAAGCATTATTAGAAAAAAGATATCCAAAACTATTTTCCAGTGAATCTCGTTCGGCCCTTTGGGTTTGGCTATCTACACCAGGCGAACATCAAAGTAACTACCTACTTAATAGCTTTTTATTTTCTATGGAAATGATGAAAACCAAAACCAAATATAATTACAACAACATTTTAGTTTCTTATTAATTGTTTCAATAATTTTCAAAATATAAATATTTAAAAACTGTTATCAAAAAAAAATATTTCATTTAAATATTTTTGAAAACAACTAATAATAATAATAATAAAAAAACCAATAATAAATAAATAAAGTCTATCTGATCAAAGTATAGAGTGACATGTTATGTTAGAGAACAAAACTGATAACATTGTTTATAAATGACTAGTAATTAATAATTATAAAATCAAAATATTTCTTACCCCTTTCAAAATCTCATTTTGTGATAAATATTTTTTAATATATTTTTATGACAAATATTAGTCCAATATTTATACTAGAAAAAAGATTTGTTGAACTTTTGTAGCTTTTGAGATAATCTTTAATACTGCTATCTTTACAAACTTTCTCATGTCAGGTATTTGATTAAAATCCATCATTTATAGTAAAAGTTACTCAGTTTTTAGTTCAATTATTTTTGATGCATTAAATATTTGATATTCTATAATATTTCAATCAATGTATTGTAAATAGATAGTGAATACATAATGATATATTATAAATATACATTTTATTTTTAGAACAAGTATTTTTGCAATATGATGTTGATTTGAATCAACAATCAAAACTATTTCCATCATCCAATAGAAATTATCCATTAAATCTTGGTGATGGTTGGAATGACCAAGATAAAACAAAAATGATACTTTATTTGGTGAGTAATTATTTTTATATTAATTTTTATACAATTTTCTTTTGAGTATATCAGAAGTATTTTACAGTATAATGTTATGTATTTATTAGTTGATCATTTTTATTTTGTATTGTTTTATTTAGGCTGATCATTATATGAAGGACTATAACTCTACACATTGCACTCCATTGCCAGCAAATTATTTAGGTTTCATAATTTAATTGGTATTGTGTCTAATTTGATACACACATTATATTATGTATATATATATATGTGTGTGTGTGTACTTATTATGTTGAAATTTTTCAACAATAAATTTGTTTTTTTTAAGTATGGTAATTTGAGTATGTGTTATTTTAGTGTTCGTTTTTTTTATATCTTTATAAATTGTAATACAAATCATTACCATAAAATAATGTGATTTTATAAATTAATGATTTTTGAGTTTTTATAATAAAATTCAATTGTAATTTGAATTTATTATTATTTTAACTTAATAATATCTGTTTGAATACGAAATCATTTTGGTGATAATTAGGGTTTAAATTTCTATTCAAATTCTTATGTTTGTTAGTAGATATTTTCAATATGTGAATCAATTTTTGCATATATTTAATATAAATAAATTTTTCTATTGTTTTTGTTTTAGTATCAAATTGTTTTATTGATTATTACATAATTTTGTTTATTTTATACAAATGTTGCTCGAGAACTATTTTGACCATATTAATCAGTCGTATGTGTAAGTATGGTGTTTAATATTTCGTAGAATACTTACATTGTTATAAATGCTTGTTGCCAGTAAGTTGGTTTATATAGTTATACCTTATAATACTGTATAGCAGTATTTTGTTTATAAGTTAGCTTTTCAATTTTAGTGTTCGCAAACTGAAATCATGTTTTGTGTTGTATGGTTTCTTGATTAATTTTATGTAGACATTTATTTTAAGATCTAATCAACCATAGGAGTTTAAACCCTTTAAATATATGTTATTTCTAATTACTTCTCTGATATGAATGAAAATTATACTATTATTATTTTTTAATTTTATATACAAATTACAAGCCAATATACATGTACCTATGTATTCTATTACTAATCATTTTTACTGTTGATATTTTTAAATTTAATGTGTTATTCATATTTAACCACAAATGAGCCATTTCTGTTAAATACATGCATAATTTAATGTATATATGTGTATATATTACACAACATAGCTATGTGAAAATTGTTCTGTTCCATTTATCAGATATGAATACAATAAAACATAACTGCCAATTTTAAAACTTTTTTTTTCATAATAATTTTGTAAGGGTTATTATGACATGTAAAAAAAGCCAACTGATTATGGGTTGTAAACCCTGAAATAAGAAATATTTCTTAGTATATTATCTACAGTGTTTGGTTAAAATTACATTTTAATTTGAACGCATTCAGTTAATAAGTATTCAAAAGAACATGTTAATTTATTAAATAAATGTCAACTTTATTTCATTCATTTAATGTTTATTAAAGGGGAAAAAAGACACCTATATATCTATACTCCATATTATACTAAAATCTATGAGTATTATCATCTTATCTTTTATATACAATAGTATCAACCATAGAATAAGTAATAAGTTTCTTGAGTTATAATTTAGAAGGCATAAACTTATTATAAGTGATTGAATGATATTATAATAGACTACAGCATATTGTATGCACTTATTTCGTTTGATACTTTTGATACTTATAAATCGAACTTAAATTTTAAGTGGTGAATGCTGTAAAACTTCAGGAGAAAATTTGAATGACTTAATGAACGCGTTAATTATTTCAACGAATGTGAACATGAATATGTTCTTAAAAAAAAAAAATCAAGTGAACATGAAAGCATTCATTTTATTGTACAGTGAATGTGAAAGGGTTCACTTAAAAATTGAATGTTTCTAACACTGATTATTTATATCTCTTACCTACATGGTTGATAAAACTTCAACAAATCTTTTGATTTATTTCTTTATCTGTGCCTATGTTATGCGTGCAAAACGATAAATTATACATGTACCTACAGAAATAATCAAATAGTGCTGGAATATGTACTGGATGACATTGCCACATCATATAATAGGAAGCCATCTATTACTCATGTACATATATATATATATATACATATTATGTAATGGGAAAACCTCAAAAGTTCAAAGTACATGACAGTGTTCAATCCAAGAGAAGAGGAGTGGAGGAGTAAAAAAGGAAATTTGTTTTTCCTGCCTAGTCTCCAAACACAGTTTATTTTATAAAATTAACAGTCTTTGAGGAAAAATCTACTTGGTATATATGATCAATAATATTATCGATATTGTATACATGTGATACGTAGGTCGTAGGTAATAAAATTCAAGTTGTGATGTCATGATATAGTTAAGGTGTAAACAAAGTCATAACTTTTAACATGACGAATAGTTTTTCTTAAATTTGCCTTTGTCCCTGTCTCAAAAAATCAAGTTCTAGATAGTTTGATGGAGAACGTGGGTTTTATGCAATTAAACACAATTAAATTGTAATGAGACAACATAGTTCGTCATGGCAAAGAGGCGAAAAGGAATAGAAATCAGAGATCACGATTTGTGCGTGGTTACAATATTTACTCAGGATTTACCTACCCTGAGTACCCTTTCCTTAATTCAACAGTACCTATGTCTATGCATGGTACCAGTGCTAAGTTTTGAGAACCCTGGTACAAATCGTATTGAAAGGGGCCCATGAATGCCGGAAAAAGGGATTTAGGGGTTTACCCCCCCCCCATAAAAAATTTTAAAAATCCATATTATAATTATTTCCTCAAATTGACACTACTCCCTCTTATAAAGAGACCTCATATTATATAAAACTATCTGAATTACTTGTCGCTAAAATCGAGTAAAATATAAAAAATTAATTAAAGTAAGGAAATTTGATATTACCATTATTTTCAAGTTAAAGTTGTTACTAGCTACTAGGTTACTAATTGTTTAAACTTTTTATAGTGGTTTAAATTTCTCAAAGTCAATAAGACTTAAGAGCATGTATTAAAATGTTGAATATTAAAAAGATGTTTGGAAAAACATGAATTTGAAAATAATCTGGATCGTAAACTTTATTTATTTCCATCAGTAAAGAAAATATAAATACTTTTATTTGATTTTATTCCAAATTCATTTTAAAAATTAATGTTATCATAATGTTTTTTTAACTTATATAATAATCATCCGATATAACATTTTTGGTACGTCTTACTATGATGGAATGATTGGATTGGAATGATTATTTAAACATTTTAAACTTTAGGCTACTCTACGACTCCTATTAAAAATCATTTAACAATTTCAACTTTTTGAAATTGATAATGTTAGTTAAAATTCTTGTACTTTGTAATGGAGTAATTTAATTATAAAAATATGAATTATGTAATTATTCTATATTAGTAGGTATAGTCATAGATTAAATATATTTTATCTATGGTATAGTATAAAGCAGGCTGTACCACAGACTTCATGTAATATATTTCATAATTCATATAATCTGTGGCTGTACCAAAGAAATATTCATTCATTGGGCCATAACCCATAGAACAATGGTGTGATATCACGATGATAACGATAAAATAATTTGCCATAGATACTCCGGTATAAAACTATATTCCATAGAGTAATATTACTCTATGCTATATTCATACAATATCTATGTATAAACATTTATTAATTAACTGCTTTATAAATATAAAAAGCAAATAAAAAATAAAACTAATATTCATTTATTTTATAGTTAGCCTCTATATCCATATAATGATAATACTAATTAGTAGAAATACTCGTCAAGTCGTAACTTTTTTAAACATTTTATTCTGTCTTGACCCTTTAACTTACGAATTTCGGAAAATCCTTTCTAATCGCCAGGGGCGTGCCTAGAAAGATTTTTCGGGGGGGGGTTCAATATTTTTACTGACACGTACCTATTTTAATATATATATATATATATATATATATATGTATATATATATATATATATATATATATATATATATTTATATATTTATTATAATATTAAGTAAAACTTTTATTAACAATTATTTTAATTTTTCGGGGGGGGGTTTGAACACCCGAAACCCCCCCCCCCCCTAGGCACGCCCCTGCTAATCGCACTTATAGATAGGAATGAATACATTCTCTTGAAATGTCAAGTGAATCGGTACGGTAGTTTTGACTGTACGTTGATCTATTAGTCAATCAGGAGCAGGACTCGTTTGATTATTAATTATGGATAATAGATTTTTAAATATTTGTTTGATTTGAATTTTTTATTTGTAAAGTTTATTTGCCCCGCACACCCCGCTCTTGTGACTTGCTTTGGGCCTGACTGTGCACGATAGGTACCAGAAACCAAAGACCGTATCTGAAAACGTAATAAGCTTTCGCACAGCAAATCCGAGTGGCTCAATGTTGACACTGATGTATCATTACATGATAAAATGCAGTGTTAATGTCTTCAATTCATCATCATTTATCCATGAAATACTATCTTCTTGTTAGTCATTGCTGTTTTAAGATTTCTTTATGATTAATAACGGTTATTTAATCAGATCACAGTATCTTATACTGTCATTTGACGTTTTATAATAATTGATTGATCACTTTTAAACTGAATAACTCTCAGACTGTATCTCTATTTCAAAAGAAATTATACCAGACACCAGTAATGCATCTGCGCTTCGCGATGCCTCCGATTTTCTCCTTCAATCGGTCGCTTATAGGTACCTAATCAGTAATCACTATCGATTGATACCCTCATTAGGTCTATAAAACCTATGGACTAAGTGCGAAACACACAAAAAAAAAAGTTCTGATACAAATGTCACGGAAAATTTTTTCGAAAACTCGTACTAATAAATTCAAAAATTAGGTTTATACATATTTTTTATGTATAAGAGATTATTTTTATCATTTTTAGGGTTCCGTACTTCAAAAGAAAAAAACGGAACCCTTATAACATCACTTTGTTGTCCGTCCGTCCGTCCGTCTGTCAAGAGCGTTTTTCTCAGGAACGCGTGGAGGTATCAAACTGAAATTTGTATATGATACTCAGGTCTACTGTCCCTGGAAGCTGTAGAAAAATCAACCTTCTAAGCCAACGCAATCAAAAGATACAGCCATTTAGGCCGCAAATTTCCGCAAATTTTCGAAACTCGCACGGGAATCAAAACCTACAGGGTACTTCCTGTGAACTTAGAATCTTGAAATTTCGTACGAAGTCACGTCTTATAGTACAGATATAGGAAAAATTACGAAAACCGTAAATTTTTAGTTTCATCATATAAAAAAAAAATATTTTTGAAAAATATTTTTGACAATTTTGAAAATTTCAAAGTTACTACTCCTTATCTCATGAACGCGATGAGGTATTAAATTAAAATTCATACTAAATACTTAAGTCTATAATACCTTTAAACTGTAACAAAATCAAACTTTTATGTCAACGCAATCGAAAGAAATAATAACAATTTAAGCCGCATATTTTCAAACTCGCGACTACTTGCGAGGGAATTAAAACCTTCTCTGTAAACGATATTTGATGTTTATTGAAAAAATACAGCCGTGAAATCGTATCCAAGGATACTTCCAATTCTATTTAGCCAGCCTATACCTATAATAATAAGTAAATAATAAGTAATAATAAGTAAAACACCTTGTCCTTGTGTATGCGTAAATGCAGGTTTGTACGGAACCCTCGGTGCGCGAGTCCAACTCGCACTTGCCCGGTTTTTGATACATGTCTTACTACCATAACAAAACATCGTCAAAACCAATAGAGGAATTATTTCTATACCTACTTTATATCTCTATATCGCTCTCATGCCAACAGTTTTGCATCGGCCATCGATTATTATTTTTCAATCATTATTACCGTACGTATGAAAATAATATTGTCACTTTTTACTTGCAAAAAATTATGGGTTAATATTTGACTTTAAACATTTAAACCTCAAAACTACCCCTTAGTGGTAGTTAAAAATTAAAAAACTTAACATTTACTCATCATTTTAGATTTCTCTAAATAAAGAATTTTTTATAATATACATTTTATTCCATTTTGCATATTTATTAGATACAATTTTTGAATCACTCATTATATTGTATATATATTAGTGAATATTGAAATGTTTCAAACGGTTAGAAACGGTTTAAGCATGAATATTAATTGTAATCAATAATTTCAATGTAGAGACGCCTATTGTTATCTTTTTTTATTTGTCGCACCGACGACGGGTCTGCGTCCCACGACTACTATCGGCTGTTCGACTAGTACCAGTGGTCGTCAACCGGTCGATTTTTTAAGAATGTGGGTCGATCACTTTAAGTACAAATATAACATGTAGGTACCATTATCGGCCAATCGCCAATTGCGTTCATAGTCTTACGGCCAATGCGGACTGTTATTAAAATCTTATGGGCCAGGCGTTGGTGGTCGTCGAAATAGTTAATTATTTTCGCGTTATAACTTGACTGCCAATAAGTCACGTGCAACGTGCCGTATACATTTTAACCTCACATACACCTACTCAATCACCAACTTGAATTTGTGTAAAAATTGAATGTAGGTATGCAAAAACATAAATAATATTAATAAAATCTAAATAGATGTTGGTCGTCAGAAACTTAAAATTTTTAGTGTAGCTCACTAATTGGAAAATATTGGTAACCTCTGGGCTAGCGCGACGGTCAGCAATACTGGCGAACCGTGGTTCAAATCCGGACCACGAAAACAGGAAAGCAAAAGACATATTATAAATGGTGTTTAATATATATTTTTACATAATAAATATTCTATTTGATTTATTTTTTCAATATTTTTATCTATATATTGGAGTACCTACAAGACAATTATTTGCAGATCTTGTAAATAAAAGTGAAAAATTATAATATTACGTAATACACTCGTGTGTATATAGGTACAATATTACACACATACATGTTTTAAGCATAAGGTGTGTGCAGACCTGAATTCCAAGGGATGCTTACAATATTTTAATTTTTAAGGCCCTTTTTTAACTTGGGCTATTTCATAAAAAAAAAAACACAAAATATTTAATAAATTAATAGGTACCTATATAACCAATAAATATCACTTGAATTTTTTTATTTAATATTCAAATACCTACTTAGTTAAATGACCAATTTATTATAATATGCCTTATTTTTATTCAATTAACTATTAAACTTTTATTATTAGTAAATAACTTATCATTAATGTCTAAATTTACATCAACGTTCGTAGTCATTTCTTGTTCTGTAAAAATGGAATTAATGACTTTAAACAGTTTAGGCCATAGTGCTTTTAAATTTCCTTAAAACAATATTATTTTTATAAATTACAGATTCGTGCAATAGACGAGGTATAGCCATCTTACAATTTGAAAGTTAATTTATAATACTTACGAGAAACGAGTGTTGATTAGGTAATCAATAATTAAATATAGCATGAAATATCTAAAAAATAACCAAAAAAAATATCTGTAGTAAATGAGAAGACTGACTACATATTGTCAAAGATGTCAGGACGAATCAACCAAACAGCTTTTATGAAATTTCTCACATTTATACGCAAATAATATTGAGAATAATTTTTTAACAATAATGTAGTCATATAAAAATGTATAATTATAATACTTATAATAATTGCAAATAAAGTATATTTTATCTTTATATTATCCAATTTTTGTAAAACTTTTTATCGATTTCTACTAACTGCCATTAAGTGTTACTCGTGACCTAAAATAAATTAAATAGTTTGAATGGTGAATGAGCAATAAATATAATAAATACTTTTTACATTTCTAATTATTTTATGAATGATCAGATGATTTATCGTGACTTCGGTATAAATAATGGCTCAGTAGTAAATTTTGTTATTTTAATTAGTTACGTATTAAGGTCCAAGAGGTTTGTCTTTATAAATTAGTTTTTTATTTTGTAAAAACTTAATTTTTTTAGAAAATATAATATATTCAACATGTGAAAAAATAGGTTACATCACCGTCGTAAATATATTATGCATATTTATGTAGGTATTAAACTATTGAGCGTCGAACGATCAAAAAATGTTTGACGACAAAATAGCTGCTGTATATTATGTCCTGTACCAGTAAATGTAATTGTACACGCGCTGGTGATAAGTTTTTTTTATGAATTAATCGCGATAAACAGAAATGTGCATCGAATCAATGCCCGCGGTACCTCATGTTATCGATTAAAATAAATAAAATATATTTATCGTTTATTATTTTAATGAATGCTCGAACTGTATAGATAATAGATACATTTCATTACCCTGATGATAAATGTTCGTGTTTATCAAGATTTATAATAAATATTAAGTAGGTACGCATTATTATGAATCATTTGTTATTTAATAAATTAATGCACTTTGATGAATGTTAAGTTTACACGGATTGGTATTGCGACGTACGTGAAAAATTGGTGATGTTGATATGTTATAGAGCTCTGCTAATTATACGTTAATTTTTTTTCAAAGTTTCGAGATTATTTTTAAAACCATAGTATTAATATTATAAATTAATTATTTGTTAAAAAAAAAAATTACGAAGGGTGTTATATATATTTGAAAGTAAGTACCTACTATCTAGTAATTAAAAAAAGAACTTAAAATACCATTTTCATTTACTGTTTAGTGAAAGGGCGTTTAGTTTTTGTTTTTCTTTTAAATTAAGGATCATCGGCTTTCGAAGCAATTAAGTACTACATGAAAAATACCTTAAAAAACAGTCTCAATGTTTTCATCGCAAAATAAACTATAGACTTACCTATAAATAATAATATGTTGACTAAATAAATAAAAATAGTTCGAAATAAAATAATAATTAATAAGTACGATTATGGAAAATATTACATATAAGACTACCCGTACCCACTAATGTAAATTTAATAATTTATGTTATGATTATACCAAATTAATTATAAATCAAATCACAATGAATTAAATAATAAAACTATAATATAAAAATAATAAAAGAGGAAATGTTTTCTGATTTTTGAGAACTGAAGGATGGTTTAAAGTGAAGGAATAACAAATGAGTAGTAGTAGTGGTACACAAAAAAGTTTCTAAGGCACCTAGAAAACATCTATGTAGTGGTATATGACTTGTGTATGTATTTGTAGATTTATAGATAACACATAAGTATCGACAAGGCTGACTATTTTCATCTACGAAATTGATTATGGTTTTGATAACATCGAAAAATATTGTTGTCGGTATGCATTGAATTTATTTTCATTTAAGTTTTATTTAAGTGTCAGGCAGCATTTATTAAACGGCATTTCGAAACAAAATTAGTATGAAGTAAAAATATTCGACTAAAATATAAGTGAAGAAATAAAAGTGATTTATACTCTCTCAATAAAACAGTTATAGGCACCGATGAAAAGACACGTAGTAAAATTATTGTATCTTATTTTGACACTTTAATCAAATCATAGCCCCTGGGACTGGGCTGCTGGAGTTAGATAATTCCTTAATATATCAAAATACGTAGGTACTTAAACACACGAAAAATCAAATACTTGTTCATACTTTAAATTTAAAAAGTTCTACTATTCTATCATTATTACACAATTTCAAATATAATTTTGAGAACAACATTTTAAAGTTAAGTTTCTTCATTCCTAGAGTAATATATTATATGTAGTAGAAATTGATATTTGAATAACTGTATACTTACCGACGAATTATCTTTACTAAAAACATATTGGAACTTTACAATTTTACGAAATAAAATAATAAATGTATAGTGATAAAATTATTTTTTAAATACGTAGAAAAATCAAAAACGTTTAGTGTTACTCCGTCAATTATAATTATACAGCGATATATTTGAACTGTTATGATTTACGCGCTGAAATCAATAATAAAACGAACGGTCATGCAATGTGTTATAAATATATAGGTATATTATACATTCGTAATCTATACGCCGCCTCGAGTAGGTGTGTGTCTATATTATAATGTTTTGGTGATTACGGCACTATATTATGCTGAACTGAGTTGTCAAGTTGATAACAAACAATTGAAATTTATGTTGACTCAAAAATCACAAACGGGTCAATGGACATAAATCGGATTGAATCGTGAGGGGGGACTTTTTTCTCGTTACTTTCAATCATGTCATACATATTACATGCAGGTACTTACCCACTCGTAATTCGATATTTGTGCAGTAACCATTGATTATAGAATAATGTATTCTATAATCAATGGCAGTAACGTATTAATATACTATATATATATATATTATTATACTGTGATAAATCCATAGAGGTAAATTGTATACATAGAGTAAAATACATTTATAGTATGTACTTTATGTATTGATCGCACAAAAAAAAAAATTAAAATTAAAATTGTTTCAATTTTCATGCCAAAAACCAGTAGATTTTATTTAGGATTTATTAACCTTTTCAACTTGAACGGCCATTTATTATACTAGCTCATGTAATTATTTTCTTCGTCATTACTTAAATTATTATTATTATTTCTCAAAAATTCTGTCTGTAGGTTATAGTCACCGTTCCGAGTAAAATTTACTCTAACAATATCATACGTTCATAAAATGTACATGAAATATATTATAAAACCAAAAGTACGAAAAACAAAAAAATTATTTAATTCAGTATAGTATACATAAAAAACAAATTAAAAGAAAAAAAATTATCGAAATATATAAACATTTGTGTATGTGATATCCAAAAATTTTTTTTTTTTTACTAACAGAAATGTATTTTTCTACGCGTAGTTATATTTAAACACAAGTAATATAGGTATTATTATCATTTTTCAAGATATTTTTGAAAGAGTTTGACCAAATTATTTGAGCCGTCTCCCTTGATTTCCACTTTTAGTTCTGCTGAACCAGGCACGTAGCTAGGCACATCATTTTTCTTGAGTGGCCTACGTTTACGCACCCCACCTCTGAAAATAACCCAGCAAAAAGTAAATACATATGAAATACATTTTTATTTTTAGTAACTATAGTTTACCGATATCGCTATAGTCATTATGTGTCTTAATTCGATGAATACGGCCGTCGGCGAGTGCCTACGATCTGTTTATATTCATATCAGTTATTATTAATTTAGAATGTTTTAATGTGTAATAATGTTAATGTAATCTGCATAATAACAAATATCAGACAAACATTTTCCAAATACGGTTCAACACTATTTTTACTTTGACTCAATTAAAATTTGGATATATTAAAAATACAGCGGGGGTGGCCAGTGAGGTGGCCGGTAAATATTTTTGGGTGGCCGGGCCACCCCAGGCCACCCCTTACCTACGAGCCTGAACTGAACTACAGAAACCGAATTAAAAAAAAACGTAATTTTTGATTTAAATTTAACCTTAATTTTATACTTAAGTAGTTAGGTTTAATTAAAGTGTATTGTTGTACGTTTTTAAATACAGTTCGAATTATCAAAGCACCGCGATTTATTCCTTGGTAATGCCGATTGGAATTTTTTTATTTATTTAATTATTTGACAAACAATATGCCCAATAATAGAATGTAAGCTAAATTATGAAATTAATAATCAAAAGTAAACAATAATTGAATGACTAATTTACAATCTAAAGTGTTACAAAATGAATAAAGTGAAGTATACTCACTACCCAAGCATATCATAAAATTAAATTATTGTGAATTTTTCGATTCTGAGTGAATCGAAGGATCTGTTAGCTAATAATAATGTTTTTTTTCTTGAGACACTTTTTGATACACAAAGCTCTATTCAAAAGTTTTATCCAGCAACTTTATAGATCGAAAATCGTATATCGATGGTACTTTGGGGGTTCATTTTTCTCTTTATTCGGTAGCTGTTTCCAGGCGTGAGAGAAAATGCCGAAAAAATTGATTTTAGTTATTCAGGCTATTCAGCCATAACTTCTAATGTAATGTTGCTAGATACTTGACATTTTCACTATGTATTAATGACGTATTGTTAGATTTTACATGGGTACTTCACAAAAGTAATTATAGTTGGAATAGTAAAAGTTATAAGTACTAGTAATGGCGGGAAACATCAATAATTATAAAGGTTGACCCATAGTCATCTAAATACTATTGTGATTGATTCACAGTAAGCTGCATTATTATAAGTTACAGAGGATAAAAGCACTTTTACTTTATGAAATTGTTTAACATGAGAGACGAGAGTATTACAATATATGAACAATAATAAAAAAAAAAATCATAAACGTTAAACATAAATTTAGTCTTCATTCTTTATACGATTTGTTAAATTATAATAACAGAACAATTTACGAAATTAAATTATAACATAATAAAGTAGGCACCAGCCTAATACATTAAATTCTTACTGTGGTTAATAAACTTAATCTAGAGTGTAAATAAGGTGATGAGTGATGTGCAAATCATATATTATATATTATAATAATTTAATTTTTTATGTAATTAAAAAAAAAATTAAAAGGTAAAATAAAAAATAGGATTATCCTTATCGGCCTCTTGTGTAAACACGCCGCTGGTGTACGTGCAAAAATGCAAGTCGAGTTCGGCCGATCGCTTATTATCTATTCGCCCATCATTTTTTTATCGAATTTTATTATTTGGTTATCGATGTGTTATTTCTATTTTCTAGGCCACGTAATTCGAGGTTGATTTATATAACTTATCGTTTTACTGATACGGATAGTGCAATATTAACAGTTGGTAATGTTGGTATGCTGCAAACTAAATAGGTAGGTACAGTGTACCTGTAACGTAAAATATATAATTAAAATTAAAAGCAACAATTCTACGTTTATATTTAACGCTACGTACTCAAAGCGCTTTTTATATTATACAGAAGTTTACTATATAGTTTACTGTTCATAAAACTTGTATTGAGTTGGTAGGTATAAAATTAATTATCAATCGCCACTGCTATATTTCATTCGCAGATAGAATGTCCAAATAAAATTTGAAGAAAATAATTTTATTACTGTGGAAAACTTCTGACTCTTATGACTTCTAACTTCTGACTGTAAAGACTAAAGACCAAAAAGTTGCCTACCTACCTACCTACTGAAAAACAGTGTACGTACCCACCTCTACCAAGTTACGACCAGTGACGTCGAATTATTTCTCGAGAAAGTCTAGTAAAATATTGCTTCCATCAGCCCTCATTAAAATGTATTTGTATATTATACTGTTAGATCTCACTAGACATTGATAACCCATTCAACACCCCTAATATAGAGAATTTGTAAAATAATAGTGATCTGTACGTCATGGGCTAATAATTCATTAAACATTTTAAGATTTGACTCATTTGAATTGGTCCACGATGGTGTACGTACCTAGTTGCTATTTGATGTTTGTATGATATAGCCGCGTTTAACAAAAGACCAGAAGGGTCAATTTCCTCTGGGTGGCAACTTTAGTGTGCTGAGTGCTGCAAATTTTCAGTGCGAATTTCTTTCGTAAAACGATTCTGAGCAGAGCCTTTGCGTAATATATAGAGAAATTGAATTTCAAATTCTTATACAAAACAATTAAGACAAACAATTTTTACAAAATGTTTTTTTTCATTTAACGAATATTTACAAATTTACTATTTATGCAGCCAACCACTCAATAAGCAATAGATTGAATAAGTTATTTGTGCATTATTTGTATCATTGTATATAAGTTACAAGGTAGCAGCAGGTAAACATAATATAAAAAGAAAGGCCATTCAGTGATAAAACCAAACTTTTTTTTTAAAATTAGGTTTCTATTAATCAATCTATTATTAGAATTAAGTACCTAGATGTCTATAGAATTTTTTTTTAGTCTGTGGGTAGAATTTTCTTGAAGTAGGTATATTTGATGAAATTTGGGTTATCAACTATGATTAGGTAGGTAGGTACCTAATGACTCATTTGTTTTTCTATATTTTTAAATAATTAAAAAGTGGGTTCGATTGGTTGAAATCAATTAAACTTTTATCAATTTTGATTCATAGTGATGATTTAATAATCATTTAACAGGCTAACATACTCATAAAGAGGGTTGAATTATGAAAATTCAATAACCAATTTACATACATGAGAAGGTAATTTCAATCTTTCTTAATTTTTTGTTTTATTTTGAGATTTATGATGTTATAATAGATGGATTTAAAAAGATTAGGTATTTTTCATAAAACCTAAAATAAAGAATTACAATTAAAATTTTGTTGATATTTATGTTGGATAGTAAAGACTAAGTTCTTCTGCTTTCATGTCACTACATTTTGAGGGTATATATTATTATGAAAAGCTAATGGGTACTTATTTTGAAAGCTTTACTGATTATAAGCAATTTTTGAAAAAAAATCCCTCTAGTGGCAAATCATGAATTTTAAATGTAACGTTTTACTAGCAAAGAATTATGGAAAATTGTAATAGGATATAGGTTAAATCAAATGGTTTGAAACACAATTGAACCAATAAACAATTTTGATAGTGGGATTAGGGCATCAGATGACTTCCAAGTTCCAGTGAATCAATGGCACAAGGACAACTTAAGTTCAATCAAAAATGTATATCCTTTACCTTGTTTGCTCGGCAAGATGTAAGTAGCAACTTTATCAAAGTATTTCTGAATAATGTTTACAATTATTATATTATTTTAAAGAGCTAAAGGAAAAGTACCAATTTTTGAGTTCAAAGAATCTAGGAATCAATAATCCATGTTTCGCAAAGTTCATTAATAGAAAACAGATCATCAATTTTATTTTCACATGCAAAGTTTAAGGAAATTTTAGAATCTAGAATAATTGTTAACAATGTAATGCAGAATATAAAAATTTTATAGTATTCAAACTTAAAAGAGCTAATACCCATACATTAAGATTGAAATGACAACAAATATTATAAAATTAAATAATGAAACAATAAAGAAATCATTATTTATAAATAATATGGGCGTATTAACTTAAAATAAAATTTACTATAAAATCTATGGGATATGTGATTCAACTATTAAACAAAAGAAACCCCGAAAATTCAGTTAATGAATATGCCAAATTATAAATAATAAATTAATATGGATTAATAAAAATATGTCAGAGTACAGCCATTGGGTACATTTAAAATGAATTAATATTTAACTATAATAATGTTGGATAGTTCTTTTTTCGAAATGAACACCTTTGAAAGAAAAGTACTGCATCGAATATATGGCCCTACAATGGTGAGTGGTGAATATAGAAGAACTAACCAAGAATTGTACCAAATGTTTAATAAACCAATTATTAGTTCGTATTTAAAAAGAAAAAGGATAGAATGACCGGGTCACATCTGGAGGTCAGAAAATATAGCGAAAAAACTGTTTACGGGAAGACTAAATGAAAAACACCCAGGGGTCAACCAAGACAAAGATGGGCAGACAGGATTAAAATGGATCTCAAGGAAATGTCAGAAGAAACAAGGATTGAAGATATCAAAGACGAAGAGAAGTGGTTGAGGCAGCAATGTTCCTAAATGGACTGTAAAAGCTGAAGAGAAGAAGAAGTTTTTTTTTCTATACAAATAAAAAATTATTTATCGATTATTAATTAATGTTAAAAAGGGTACAAGTATTTTTATTATACTTTGTGGTGAATTTAATGTATGAAGTTTGAGTTAAATGTTTACTACTTCTGAAGCATATTGTAGTTAATTCTGTGTAGTCAATTTAAGTTTATCAACTTGTTATCTGTATAAAATGACACAAGATAAAATAACAAAATTAAATGTATAAACACAAAAAGCAATTGGTTAAGCCTTTTAATTTGCTTTAAATATTCCTCAAAAATTCTAAAAATCAGTGCATAAATTATCTCAAGTTTATTTAATTTTAATTAAATAGCATAAATAAAAACTCAATAATTTAAGCAATATTTTTAAACTTAGAAATTTTAATGGTCTATGAAAAGTGTGAACTGACAAATGGCCATTTAACATATACAGTAAAGCGAAATATTTAAATCCAATGGTTATTATTAATATAGTAGTTTTAAAAGATAAGTAAGAATTAGGGTAAAAATAAGCTCAATTCAATTATTTTTACAAGTTATATTTAGTATTTTATCACATCATGTTTTACTTAAAAGTTATTGCCTTACAACATAATCATATCATGGATTTCAAAAAACTTAAAAGAAAAAGTATCTTCCTAAGCATAACCAAAACACAGAAAAAATAATATACAATATAATATAATTCACACTTAAAAATAAACAAAATAGGTACATTATCCAAATATGTAAGTGGATTTAACATTCATTAGGATATTATATCGAAATATAATTATATGAATAATTTACATACTGCACCAGTAGCAAAGCTTGGTTTTGAATTAGAGTAGACAAATTGAAAAAAAAAATTTTAATTAACAAACAAACAAAATAATTGAGGTAGGTAGACATTTTCACGTTTTTCACCCCATAACAATAGACAATGATAATACAATAATTTACTTTATGCCATGCAAATCATTAATATCGTAGAATTGTATTATGAAAATTAAAAAAATATATTATATATTCTAAATGTATACATATTTTACTGATAAAGAAAACGATTCAGTACATGGTTAAAATATAAATATGCAATTCATATACCATAATAAAAATATCCATGAGACATGACTCCCTTAATTGCTTACATGGAATACTCCCACCACACAGTTCGTCTTCACCACATGGTTTTAAACTGCTTGCATCGTCTCAACTATCATTATTTTATTTTGTTTTAACATGTCGCATTCATCCCGCGGGCCGTGACTTGATTGGACATTTATTTAATGCGTGTTTGCTATCTATATTAATATTTTATTACGTAATACCTATAAACTCAATATCTAAATAAAAACTTAAATATTATTTTTGAATACGATTATGAAATGAAAAATTTCAAGGTGCATTTTATTATATATATATATACACAATTAGTTAAAAAAACCGGGCAAGTGCGAGTTGGACTCGCGCACCGAGGGTTCCGTACAAACCTGCATTTACGCATACACAAGGACAAGGTGTTTTACTTATTATTACTTATTATTTACTTATTATTATAGGTATAGGCTGGCTAAATAGAATTGGAAGTATCCTTGGATACGATTTCACGGCTGTATTTTTTCAATAAACATCAAATATCGTTTACAGAGAAGGTTTTAATTCCCTCGCAAGTAGTCGCGAGTTTGAAAATATGCGGCTTAAATTGTTATTATTTCTTTCGATTGCGTTGACATAAAAGTTTGATTTTGTTACAGTTTAAAGGTATTATAGACTTAAGTATTTAGTATGAATTTTAATTTAATACCTCATCGCGTTCATGAGATAAGGAGTAGTAACTTTGAAATTTTCAAAATTGTCAAAAATATTTTTCAAAAATATTTTTTTTTTATATGATGAAACTAAAAATTTACGGTTTTCGTAATTTTTCCTATATCTGTACTATAAGACGTGACTTCGTACGAAATTTCAAGATTCTAAGTTCACAGGAAGTACCCTGTAGGTTTTGATTCCCGTGCGAGTTTCGAAAATTTGACAGACGGACGGACGATATGCGGCTTAAATTGTTATTATTTCTTTCGATTGCGTTGACATAAAAGTTTGATTTTGTTACAGTTTAAAGGTATTATAGACTTAAGTATTTAATATGAATTTTAATTTAATACCTCAACGCGTTCATGAGATAAGGAGTAGTAACTTTGAAATTTTCAAAATTGTCAAAAATATTTTTCAAAAATATTTTTTTTTTATATGATGAAACTAAAAATTTACGGTTTTCGTAATTTTTCCTATATCTGTACTATATGACGTGACTTCGTACGAAATTTCAAGATTCTAAGTTCACGGGAAGTACCCTGTAGGTTTTGATTCCCGTGCGAGTTTCGAAAATTTGCGGAAATTTGCGGCCTAAATGGCTGTATCTTTTGATTGCGTTGGCTTAGAAGGTTGATTTTTCTACAGCTTCCAGGGACAGTAGACCTGAGTATCATATACAAATTTCAGTTTGATACCTCCACGCGTTCCTGAGAAAAACGCTCTTGACAGACGGACGGACGGACGGACAACAAAGTGATGTTATAAGGGTTCCGTTTTTTTCTTTTGAAGTACGGAACCCTAAAAATAACTGGGTAGATAATGTCTTTTTGTCTCATATTTTGTGTCTCAACTTCACCACTGTACCGCACATCAACAATTGAATTTAAATAGTTATAGTCACGGATTTCAATTAATACAAAATAATAACATTATAGGTAATTGATGAATGTACCCATTTAACTATTAACTATCAAATAAATAATTTAATATTATTATAATAAAGATTGATGAAAGTTTTTTTTGGGGGCGATTTTTATGCTTCACAATACATTTAAAATAATAATTATAATTTTCTATAATAAAAGTTATAAATATATATATTTTTCAATAAGTTATTCATAGTTTTAATGTCTTTATTTATCTGTATGAGTTAAATAAAAATGTATGTTATTGATTAATGTTTTCACTATGACTAGATTATTTTTATTTATGAGCATATCAATTTAAATTGGAATCATTAATATGTAATGAAATTAATAGATTTTATTTTGGGTGTACGTCAAAGTGTTTAAGTTATCCTGAGCAGCTACTACATGTTGATGGAGGAGCAGGAGCAGAAGTGCTGGGACCAAATCCACCAAAACGTCTTTGAGGTCTCAAAGTTCTGAAAAAATTACAATAATAAGTAAGTATAACACATGTATTATAATGTAAGAGAAGAAATGAAAAATGTCTGTTAGTGTGGTTATAAACTTTATCAATTTAGATAATATCATTACAAGCTATTTAAGTTCAATTTTCATAAAATAGCATCTACGAATCTCTAGTATTTAATATACTACTCTAGTAGTTACTATAGTAACTTTAAAAATATATGGTATGTTAATAAATCTTATGGTAAATAACAAGGTACATTACTGACAAAATATCAATTAATAAAGTTGAATTTATAAAAATGAGGTCATATGAGTCATCAAGTACACGTATAGTAAATAGTACTTGTAGGAGTAAAAGTTGAATATTCAATATATATATACACATATTATATACATAAAAAAAATACTGTAGTAATATAATTGAAATATGCAAGTTCCAGTATAAAATTAAAATTTTTTTTTATCAATTTAGAATAACATCAGATATTACAAATGTAAATATTTTCTTTTGAACTTAATCTAAGAATGTAATACTGAATAACTTTTACTATAGTCATTAGTATATTTAATTGTATGTTCTTAATAGGCAATAATTTCATAATATGTATAAAATATATCAAGACCAAACACAAAACTCGTGACTGATAATAATGTAGTAAATAATCACATAAAATAATTATGTGCATTGCATCTATAAATGATAAAGTTAAATTATCAATGGATAATTATGTAAATATTATTGAAAACTATAAATAAATATGTTAAAATGTATTTGACAAAGTACCTACAAATTTATTTTTAACAGAAAGGAATGAAACAATTGTTGACTTGATGAATGTATTCACAAAAAATTATTTTCCAAAAAGCATGTGAATGAGTTTGCTTTTAAATATCATTTCAAATATTTTTTATTTGTTAACAGGTAATTTAAAATAAATGGATTTTAGCTTAAAAAATAAATCATGCTTACCCGCCAGAAGATCCAGGTGGTCTATAGGTTACAGAATATTGACTGCCCCATCTTGTAGAATTTGGATTTATTAGACTTTGAAAGCTGAAAAAAATGTATAATTCAACCGAAAATAGTTTTTGTGAAAAGTATTTTTAATCTTTATAACTTAATGATCATACATTTATTTTAATACTTACAAAAACGAAACAAAATTTATGACACCCCAGAATGAATCAACAATTTTTTTCTTCATGGGAACCGTTCCTTGTAAATTTCCACCTACAAAAAAATTATATATATATACCTATATAAAGTTTGAAGGGCTCTTATAAAACTATGATCATGATACTATATAAAATATTGTGAATGTGTATTACAAAACTTTTGATTCATTGCGATTGCTTAGCCAAAAAAAAAAAGAATGTTGAATTGTTATAAAATGAGTATGTTAATCATAAAAAGCAATGATCAATCATTAAGTGATTTTTCTTGAAAGGAAAATTCAAGACTATCTAAAATTTTAAATACTTGAAGTCATAGAACTTGAAACAGATTTTTTTGGAATCTGGATTTTTGTAATATTGTACAAATGATAAAAATATCAACTTACTTTGAGATACGTAAACCATTTTGCATGAATTGTTGATTTAATCGAACACTTTTATACGACTTAGAATTGTACTTCTATAGTTGGACAAGTTAATTTTTTCGGTGAAATGTTCGTTTGTAGTCCACGAGTTTCAATGACAACAAACAAGCAGAAATTGGCAGCGAAAAACAAAACAATTGGCTCGATGTTTAAACAGTTAAATGCGACGACGTATTATCAACTATGTAATGTAATGTTATTTTCGCTTTGCAATACAATAACAAACGTATATCAATTGCCACGTAAAATAATTGTACATCCAGTCGGCGACGGCCGACCTTGAAAATGTTAAACATCTGATCGACTTTGGTATTTTAATGATAACGCAAAATAAATAATATCGTGATAAGATATACTATGTGATAACGGTGTACTGACGCCATGTTGGAATAATTTGGAATTTTTCCTAGGAGCCGATCCATTCGTCCGTCGGTTGGATGCATTGTGTTTGTTATCAACGTTTTAATAATATTAATTATTAAATTTAACATAGATATATATATTTCATGTATGTTGTGCTGTACTAGTTAATTACAAAACTAGTATGAAATGTACAATTGACAATGGAAAATGAAGGCATTTCGTTTTTTTTTCGTCCGTCATTTTTTACCATTCTTAGTTACATAAGTTTTAATCTGAACCTGCTATCTGTTCACGACATTTTGTAATTTACTCCGGGGTACATGTCTTAGGAACACTACCTATCCGAATCATATTCCGCTCGTTCTGCTCATAGAATATTCGTAATACCTACCTATTGAAAATTCAAATTAATATGGTGAGTTCGTAACAATATTACCGAACGTCGTCGCTCTGTCGTACACACGTACTTTTTTTTCCTGCCTTTGTAATTTTTGCAATTTAAGTGTTTCAAACAAATTACTGTGTTTATAATGTAAAATCGTGTATTTTTTTTTACTGTCACTGTTGATGTTGTTATTTATATTGTACAATCTCGATGAAGATCGAGTACACAACGCAGTGTGTGATCTGGTGACCACCAGATTTGTTTATACAATAAGGAGACAAATTTTTAAGTGTGTGATCTGGTGACCACCAGATTTGTTTATACAATAAGGAGACAAATTTTTAAACATGTCTATGGTGTTCGTATGCATTCGAGGCATATCAACACCAAATAACAATGCCTTTCATTATTGTAATCTTATTAACCGTACAACTTATCTAAATATTCTAAAAAATCTGAATGTTGCATATTCTTTCAGTGTGTCAATGGATTGATTGAATGATTTATGTTTTTTATTTTTACCTTTCAGATCAAACAGTTAATGAATGTATATTTATGATAAACCATTTTTTTATGCCATACAATAACAAGAAATCAAGTAGAATGACAATAATGTTGTATTTTTCTGACTATTATAATTTTGCTTTTAATTCAATAAATTTCAAATCATAAAATTTCTTTAAATGTGACATAATAGGTAATAACATATTCATTGGAGTTAGCTGGCAGCTATTGTGTATGTTTTGACTTAGTACTATTAAACTCACACTTGTATTAACTAAGTTTTCATTGTATTCTAGTAATAACATATAATATAATAAACATAGAATGTACAATTGTAAAAATGAATTACATGGAGGTAATGGAATTGTTCAATTCATTAGAATCCAACCTTCCCCATGAAGTAGAAGAGGTGAAACACAAATTTCATGAACAATTTAATAACAGTAAGAAATTTAAGTATAATTATATTTTAAGTGGCAATTCTAATATAAAAAGCATTTTAATAAAATAGCACGAGATTCATGGCTATTAAACGGAATGTATGATTATTTCATGTCAACGGGATCACAAAGAGCTGTAGAAGTATTAGTGGCTGTGAGGGAACCACATGACAAATTTCTTTTTGATAGGTATGTGATCATTATTATTAATTAATTTCAAAGTTATATTTTACAATTATTATATTTAAATGTTGAAAACATTTTATTTATATATCTCATGTGTGTTCAGTTGAAATCAATTGTAATGATATTAGCTTAAATGGATGACACTAAATTTTCTTCATATATATAATTAATTTCAAAAAAATGTTGGTCTTTAAATTTCATTATAACTGATTTATTCTGTTCATATGAATCTGTATTTTCAGACTCGGAGATGGTTTACGAAGTGCTAATCGTCTTCAAGCTCTTACATTATTGGGTCATGTAGTAAAAAGACAACCAACATGGTTGATTAAAATTACAAACCATTATTTACTCAAGGAATTAATAAAACTTTTAAAGGTATGAACTGTAGAAATAAATTTAAATTATTGTACCAGCTTATTATTTTATTTTTTCCAGTCCGAAAATGAAATAATTACTATAACCAGTGCTTTACTTGTTCTAAATGTTCTTTTGACTGTTATTCCTGCACTTATTGCTTCATTTCTACCTGACATTTTTGAGGGATTCAGGTATACATTATTGTCCTTGTTAGTTATTTTGTAAATATCTAACATTACAAAATATTTTTAGTCGATTGGCGGCATGGAATACGTCACAAAAAAACAGAGTCCCGGAAATTCATTTATTCCATCTTCAAATATCATTATATGTATTATTTGTTCAACTCTATAGTATGTATCCATGTTCATTTGTTTTTTATTTGAAGCAACAATATTGTGTACCTGATAACCATTTAGTTTTCACTCATACAATTAAAGTAAGAGATTTTTTGTGTAAAATGTAATCTAAATTAAACTAAACAATTACTAATTCATTATTTTTTTAGCCTATGGTGGAAACAATGCGTATGCATCCAAGCTTGATTGTTAGTGGCAAAGATGTTGAAACATCAACTAATAGGTTAGTATATGTATATATATATATATAAGTTGATAGAAACTTGCTAAGATTAGATGCAACTAGGATACTAGGGAGATTTAAGCTCTTTTAAGATTCAATATAAGTGCTCATAAAAATTCTAAACCTTTATTCATATTGCATTTTATATTGCGTTTCATATTGCATTTTACAATAAATGTTATTAATAGATTAATTCATTATTATTTTAGTATTTATGATTTGAATATTTTGTTTAATATTATATGATAGTAACAATACTGACAAATTAAACATTTTTAATGATACTGTGATTGGGGGTCATATTTAACATCAAGTATTATTTGTCTTTGCAATTATTTTCAAAGTTTTCCTAAATTTCTTAAAATATACTAGTATATTTAAACATAATAGTTATTGTATAGTTTTTAATTTTTGGGTTTAAAGTTTTTTGGGACCTACTAATATAAATGTATTTAATTTCAATTAATTTGCACTAAACTCTCCTTGGTTAATCCAGATAACATGTGGTTTTTTTGAAATCATTTAACTTATTTTAGTAAGATAAAACTTATGTTATGAATTTTCCAATAGTTTCTTATTGAAGTATAATTAAAAAATTAATGCACATATAATAATTAAATTAGATTTTGTAAATTTTAAATAATTTTTTCTTCTATTTGTTTTAAATATTTTATTTTTTACAGGTGGAAAAAAATGGAACAACACGATGTTGTTATGGAATGTACAAGATATACATTGTTAGAAAATGGAGACAGAAATTATCAAAATCCTGCAACATGGACAAATTCCGGATCAAGTTTCTCTTCAGCTCTTGGTAAAATATATTACAAATTTGAATCTGTGTTGCAAAGTATTATAGAAAAATAACTTTAGTTCATTTGTAACTTCACTGAGCGTAAAATAATTTATATAAATATTCATCTAAAATTGTAAATTGTATTGCATTGTATATATTATGATAAATCGAGTGCTAATAAAAACAAAACAAAAAAAAAAATAAAATAGTTTTGTTCAAGTAAATATAGTTAAAACAGAGTTGCAGTTGATTTTTCTATGTATTTTATTGCAAACCTAAATATTTTGATATCATTAAGTGATTTTTTTTTCTTGGAATTTTCAGAAGTTTTAAAATCAAGTATTGGAGCCACTGGAGATTTTATTAGTGTTAATAGTATCAGAAATAAAGAGTTATGGAGTCCAATGTTATGTTGTGGGGAATTTCCTAAAGATACGGCTAAATCTATTCCAACTACTCCAAATATTCAGGTTATGATTACATATATCACCATTTATGTTTCACATATATAATAAACATAGATATCAAGTATAAACATTGATTTATTCTGTTATAGAGTTTCTATAAAACTTCAATTTTCAATCATAATGAACATTCACCCCCAGAGGCTGCTGTTGAAGCTACTCCAGAAACCACACCAATCAGGGTAAATATTAATTTATTCAACAATTTATAATTAACCTAAGAAATAGTATTGCATAATTAACTGTTTTTGTATAATCTATTTATGCTTTATGAATTTTTAATATTAATATCAATGTTTCATTTTCATTTACTAATATTAGACTACTTGAGTATAATTTCTCCATTTTATACTGATAATATCATAAATTTTTTCTTTGTTTAACCATAAGTTTCCTCTACAATTTATTTCATATATTTAAATCTAATTTAAATTCTCATTTAAAATCTTTTATTTTATGTGTGTAAAATAATACTATTGGGGCCTCATTGTTTAATTGCTGCAGTGTTGTCTACTTGTATTATACTAAATAGTTGAATGAAATTATATTTAAATTGAAAATCCTGTTCTACAACACTTAAAAAGTATAAATATTTAATTTTAAACAAAAGTTGATTACTTTTGTGAACTTTGAAATTTAAAATACTAGTAAAAATGGGCTGGTTATTTTAATTTTTGTCCTTGCTCTATCATTTTACATATATTTTTTATCTTTGATTTTTGTTTTGAAACGAAAAATAACTAATTAATTAATTTAGGTTGTTTTAAAAGTTTTTAATTAAAATGTCTTTTTGAAGCATGCATTAGGATTTTTAAATTTGAATGTAATTTATATGTGTTTGTTTAATATTTAAGTTTGAATAATCACATTGTGAATTCTTTGGAAATAATATCTCCCTGAAAACAATAGTAAACAAATATGTGCATAAATAAAAATATCAAATATAGTTTCTATACTTTGTTTGTTCTCCATATAGTCAGGAAAATTTGATAGATTGCATGTATATTTTAGTTGAAAAAGGATAATATTAGGATGCCCAAGAGTTTTTGCCTAGTTCATGTCTTTTGTTTTACAAGTACCACTAATTGTATAAAACCTGATGTTACATTTCTGTGACTTTTAAAATGTAATCAAAGGTTTCCTCTAATCAGTGTGACCATATTTTAAAAACAAAATTTTTTATTGTACAATAATTGTATATATATTTAATTTTATGTGAAATTATATTTTTCCAATTTTTGGCGAACCTGATTTGAAGAAAAATTTTCCATCGAACAATTATGGAAATTGTTGTGTATCAACTGTCTATAAAAAATGTACCCTAACAAGTTTTTGATTGATGTCACATATTCCACACTGCCAACCTCTGTGTCATTAATTGTGGGTGTTATGTCAGCTGTTTTTTATGCATAAGCGGGTTTGTTTTTTGTTGAGACTGTACAGAGCGCATTGTTTTTTAAAATTTGTGTTAGTGCTTCAAATTAGATTATATTTTTATGCTTTATTACAAAGTTTTGTCATCGTATTTATACATAAAATGATATTTATGTAATATGTATATTATATATTCAATATTGTACTATACAAAATATAAAATTTAGCAATATTTAAATATCTACAATGTGGTATCACTGATTTTAGTAGAAAAAGTTAGTTTTTTTTAAGCAGGAAGTGCAACATCTGGTTTATGTAATTTTTGATTGCAATTTTTGTTGACTTATTTTTCTTTTTAGTGTCTTAAATTTATACAAATTTAATTGAATTAGCATCCCAAATTATCCTCTTATGATTTCAATCCATTTTTGTTTTAATGTTGAACCTTGAGTTATTTTCTACTTGTTATTCAACGTGCTCTAAATAATTAATCATTGCAATAGATTTTTTTCTTATCACAATTGTCTTATGTTCTTATAAAATCTATTCAAATCACTTATTCTATTTACCCATTATTTCTTTAACAAAGTTAGTTTTTATTATTTAAATTATAAATGTATGTATAAGTAAATCCCTAATTTCCTGGCAACTGTATAAACTATGGGCTTACATATAAAAATAAAAAACTTAATTTAAATATTTGATCGGCACACATTGACAACCATCATCTGAATCATCTTTTTAATTCATAATAGCAATATAATTTACTCGGGGATAGCTAGATGCTATGTTTTTTCTCTGTAAAATGAAGTCTGCCTTTCATTTTATATTTATTTAACTATAGGTTATTGTAATATGGACAGTTAACAATGAATAATTATATTTTATAAATTAAACATGTATACTTAAAATTTAATTGACATTAGATAACCTTATATTGATAAAAATTATCTGTTACGTGGTATTAATTTTTATTGATATAAATTATCTGTTACGTGGTATTAATTTTTTTTGCATTGTATTCTTTAAACTTAAACTAGTACATTTGTTATCACTTATTAAAAAGTAAGAACCATTTGTTTTTAATTGTTAATATTTTTATAGATACAATAATTCAAACAAAATATTAGGAGACTTTAATCTTGGCCATTTTATATTATATAAAAAATAATGAAATTAATATTTTTGTTTGTTTTTTGTTCTTGAATATCTGTAATATTAATTGTGATTTATGGTAACAGGGGGATCGTCTTATTTTTAAAGCTTTTTATTTAGCATTATTAATTTTCTGTTTTTTAAAAAAGTGCATTAACATTCACATACTACTTAAAATTGTCATTTGTAAAAATTTTTGATAGATTAATTCATATCAAGATACGTATCTACGTTCCATTATTGGTGCCTTTCGCACCGCCCCATCACCCGCGTTGGAAGTCGAACTATGCGTTCCTTCCTTGGAGATTCAGTCTCGCAACTTAGGTAGCAAATTCTTGCTGAAAAAGTGGGCTTCCCCTTTTAGCCACGATTCTATTCCCGCGTTATACTTATTTATCTTCCGTGCCTGGCGTTACTCGGCCAAATCCACCCCATTTTTATCAATCATTATCGATTCTATGTGTTCATTTATTCCTTTCATTCACTCTTCATCAGCCCTTTATATGACACATCCTTTGATGCTCTTTTGTTAAATGTTTTTCTATCATCTGTCCATCATTTCTTGGTTTGCCTATTTCTTCTATTAAATTCTTTCTACCTTCTATTGTTAATTCACTATTTAAAGATTATATTTTATCCCATTGTCCTACCTCCTGCCTAGTCTTCACGGATGGGTTCGTTGCCAAAATCTCCGCAGGCTACTCTTTTTTCATCCCAAGCCTTTCTATCAAGTACTCCAACAATGCTCCCCTATCCGCCTCATCTTTCACAACAGAATGCTTTGCCATATTAGAAGCTCTGTATACCATTAAATCCTTAAATACACGCGACTTTGTCATTGTCTGAGACTCCCAGTCCTGTCTTATGGCGTTGAATATCTCTCTTTTTGTCTCACCTGTTTCCTATCTTATTCTCCAAATTCGTTTTATCCTCCTCTCCCTTTCCAGCGTTGGTTATACTATCAACCTTTTATGGATTCCCAGCCATACTGGCATCTTAGGCACCAAAATTGCGGATGCTCTTGCAACCTCATGCCATAATATTTGTCTCTCTCCGATCAAAATTCCCCTACTCCAATTTCTTTTCCAATCTCAAGACGAACACTTTGAGATTGTGGAATCGGAAATGGTCAAACCTACCTCCAATCTTCGCTGCTCCTTATCGCCTAGTCTGTCCTCATGCTCTACAATTTCCCTGATTTCATAATGTCCCTATTTCCCTTTAAGTCATCATGTCCTTTTCTTGCCTCCAGTTCAGCCACAACCGCTTCCCGGCCCACTCATTTCATTTATCCCTTAACGATTCTCCCTACTGTACTCGGCATGTTGATCCTGCTATATGCAATGCTTCCCATCTTTTCAATTGTCCAGACCTTCTCTCTAAACGCCAGCTTCTCTCCAATATCTGTTCTTCCATCAGTATTCCCTTTACCCTTCCACATATTTTCCAATCTCCTAATGCATTTCTTATTACTTTTATCGTCAACTTCTTCCTCTCAGAAGGCTTTTACTCTGATGTTGTTCATTTATTGTTATTTGTTGATAAATTGTATTCATTATTTATAATTGCCAAGGAAAATATTTAATGCGCCTCTTTAAAATAAAAAAAATAAAATTTTTTTTTTAGAAATTACATATCTTATATTTGATGCATAACTGGATGCATTTAAACTTTGTTAATCAGTGTAAATGTTATTTCTTTGTTATATTATTTGACAATAAATTCAAAACTTTTTTCTTTAATATACTGTTTATTTTCAATGCCATTTTTACTTAGACATATTTTATCTTTTTTTTTTTTTTTATTAGAGTTTTGCAAAATGAATTTCTATTATCTTTTACGGAGATCAAATTTTATGCATAGAGTTTATTCTGGCTTAGAACCCCCAATTTTTATAATTTAATATTTACATTTGGTTCATTATGGAGGGACACTAATATACCATAATTGTTCACATTCTCTTGGCATTCATTAAATAGTTAAAGGAAGTATAAATTTAACCAATTTGTCTAACTATTCGGTTTATTGTAACATACTTATACTTCTGAAATTATTCAATTTATAAATTTTAAAGTTAAGTTTACGCCAGATTATTTGTCAATTTGAATGGTAAAAAAATTAAATTTCACTTGTAAAAAGTTTTAGAAATTAGTAAATAACTATTTCTACAAAAAATTGTAATGAATAGAAATAAATGTACACTTAATATTAATGAAATATATATTTCAAAAAAAGTAACTATGGCCTTTAAACAAAAAATGTATTATTCTTTACGGTGACTGTACCTATATCTTCAAAAACATGTTTCTTCTATCGCTTCCTTTATGTCTCAAAGTACATTTTATTATGACTTATTCCAAATAATGTTAAAAGGATGTTATATATCAACAACCGAGGTTACCATCTATAAACTCGACAGTAGTCAGAGCATTGAATTCATTTGGCTTAGAAAATTTATCTAGACGTAATTCATCAACACCAAATTCTCAGCCTAGTTCACCACTGAAAAAAGAAGGGTTTGTTTTTCCTTCGGAAGACATCCAATCACAGGCACTTGCCCGTAGAATGGACAGAATGATGTTGGAACGTAATCAGGTAGAATTAATTGGGTCAAATTGTAATTAAACGTGACAAAAACAATATTATTCACATTTTTAATAACTATTTCTGATTCATATTTTAAATTTTAAAACATTTTTTATTTTAGATTTCAGAATCAAATAAAGATAATGAATGTAATTTTCGTTCAGAGTCAAAACCTATTGCAGCTCAAATTCAACCAACGATTACTCCTGAAATTATACAAGTATGATATCAATCATAGTGAATAATAAATTTAAAAACTAATTAATAAACATTAATATTAATAGACTGGAGAAGAAGATATAGTTGAATGTGATCAACAGAGTAATGGATCACCCTGTCAAACTTATGAAGGAGGATTACATATGCCTGACTCTAATTCATTAAAAGAATTTGTAATGAGTGTTAGAACACGAAGACGTTATCATAGTCAATGTACCCCAGAGAAGACTATTCATACTGCTGGTATACAATATTACACTATAATATTTGTATATGAAGTAAATCACATTAAAATCATTCAATTTTAATTATAATATTTAATATAGGACAAAGTACCGGCAGTAGCCCTAAGAAAGGTCCAGAATTTTCTTCACTTAGTGTTAGAAGAGCAAATTCTTGTCCTGAAATCAAAAAGACAAACGGGAGTAGTATTTCTTCTGGTACTTCTCCACTACAGGAAGAAACCGAAGATGATCATGGAGATAATACAAATGTTAGTAATGGCCATACTGGTGAATTACCTGTAAGTTAATTTAAAGCACTTTTATTTATTCAAATTAACGCTTATTGTATAATATATGTGAATTTTTTTCATAGATAAATGGTTCTAAAAATAAAAATCACGCAACTAAAGTACGGACTGTTTTTACTCAAACAGAACATATTTTACCTTATGAGCATTTGTTTTACAGCATATTCCCTGCATATAATGACCCAAATAGTAGTAAGTTTTAAAATTAATTTACTAAATTATTATAAAACATTTTTGTTTAATTATTAATTATTTAAGGTGTTAAAGGTCAACAAAACGTTGTTAATAGTCAAGAAGATGAGTCTTTGAATTTAATAGAAAAATATGTACGGACGTCTGCAATAGTACTTAACCATCGCCATACAGCTAAATCTAGTGATGATGTAAAATTATTACAAGATCAAATTTCTTTATTAACATTACAATTACAATTTGAACGTAACCGCCGAGAAGTTCATGCTGAAAGAAATCGAAGACTTTTAGGCAAATCACGAAGTAGTCGAGCACTTGATGAACACAATTCTGCTTTGGTAAGATAATGTTGATAAGAAAAAAACATATGAATATATTAAAATAATAAATAAATTAATAATTGGTTTTTATAGAAAGATCAAGTGTCAATGCTGCAGGTTGAACTTGAACATGTCACATCAGGATTTGAACAATTTAGACAAGACTCATTAAAACAAATAAAAGACCTTAAAGACAGTGTATCGCATTGGCAAACCGAAGTTAGTACATTTTTAGCTTTTGAGTTAATATTAATATTTACACATTACTAAATTATTATTTATTTTATTTTAGAGTTTAAAGTACCAAGAGGAAACTAAAGAAGCCAAAAGTAATTATCTATCATTAGAACAACTTTATAATGGGGAGAGAGTTAAGACTGCTGAAGTTACCAAAGTAAGTGTATTATTAAATATGTAATTTAAAAAATAATAATAATAAAATGTATTTTATGTAGCAACTATCTGAGAAAAAAGCAGAACTGTTTAATACTCTAAGTGAGTTAAGTATTGTGCAAGCAGCTGCCGACATCAGTAAAGAACTAAAAAATACAGTGACAAATTTGCAACGTGAACTAGTCATGAGTGGTGAGATGCAATCACGACAGCGTGACATTGTGACTCATGTAAATGCTCTGAGATACGATGCTGCCTATGCTATGTTAAGTCAAGAATCTTACAAACACAATTTAAATGGTATGTTTGATAAAATAATTTATCGTTTTTAAATAATAAATGAGTAAAGTCATCTCAATAAGTGTTTGAAATACTACTTCAAATATGTTTATATATATTTAATAATATAATTTCTCAGACTGTACCTTTTCTTTTCTGAATCAAGTTTTTTAATTTAATACACATTATATCTTACTTATCACTATTATGGAAGCTGTCTTATATGCTAAAATAAGTTGATTCGTTATATAATTTACAATAGTGAACAATCAGTGCTGTTATTGTTATATAATATGTATATAGTGTATGTTAAATATATTTTGAAGCTTAAAAGTAATAACAATTTTTTTATTTTTGAATAGAAAGATAAATGTGTAAAAATTACCATTTAAAAAATTAATGATAATTTTTTTTTTTTTTAATTAGTGCTTCAAGAATCATTGCACCTTAAGTCTGCTCTGTTAGATGCTTCAAATGCTCGTATTGCTGATTTAGAACAGAAATTGCATACTCAGAATGTGTGTGTGCTAAACGAAAAACGTGATACAGAATTGCTTAAAGAACAATTTAATAAACAATTATCTGAATTAAAAGAAGAGTGTAGGATTTTAAAAGAAATCAAATGCCAATATGAAGAAAATAAAGAAGAAGTAGAATCCCAGCAAAGATTTGAACAATTTCTTAAAGAATTACCTAAATTTAGTTCTGATGTCACTATGGTGGATTCACAATCCTCTATAACTGATCAAGATGCAAAATTTAGGCTTAGTATGCTGTTGGCAGAAAAAGATGAAAGCTGTGATGTTGTCCCTGATGTACCTACAACTCCAAAGTAAGCACAATATAAAACTAAAATTAATACTTTTTCTGTGTCAAGAATGATTTGTTAACTTTTATATTTGAAGCTATAACTGTAATTACAATATATAGTTCTATATATCAATATTTTATCCTCTTAAAAATTAAATTTTTGAAATAATATTGAAATCATAAAAAAAATTTTGGAATCTTTATCTATCCATATCTATCCATAATTTATGTATTGATATATCATTCTTTCAAGGTGATAATAATATAAATGTTATATTACTTATTGTTTTGACAATGAAGTTTCAATTTGACTAAAATTAATTATAATCCATTGAGTTCCAAATTATTGAAATAAAATATTTTGATTCAAAAAATGATTTACATTTATCCAGTATTTTGGTATGCAATAATGATTACAAAATATTGGATTATTTGTGTAACATACTGCAACAGTAATCTATAAATAATGTATACCTTTATATTTACAAACATTGCCCATTTGTTTCATATAGGTTTAATCCATACAAAGTCTACTTAAAAAGTATCAAACCTTTATATGATCTTTTGAGAGTTTATACTGATAGCCCGATTTTTTTTTTCATTGATTGAAATATTTAAACTTTTTTGAAATTTTGGTTGACATTTTAATTTATTTCAGTTTTTTTTTTTTTTTTGTTTCAAAATGACTTTCTCACTGTTCAAATGTTTTAAAAAACTTATACCCTAACTTTTTACTTTATTGTACCTTGGTTTTATACAAGAGACTATTAGTGATAAATGTTATATAAGTGATAAAAATGCTTATTTTTTGGTAATCCCATTAATTCAAACACTGGATCTAATTTATTTATTTTAATCTGTTTTCAGGTAAAAATATGATCTCATTGGTACTGGATACTTAACATCATTTAAATAATTGATTTAAGTGTTTTTCGTACGAGGATACTTCAATTAAAAATGCCTGAATTTTTGTTGAATAATTAATTAAATTAATTTTCCAACACCGTAAAATTGTTTTTAAGTTAAAAATGTTAATATGTTGTGTTCATGGCATTAGTAAAGTTATGTCTTACATCATTTGTCTTTATATGTGTAAAATGTATGATATTCAATTTACAATTTTGTATTATATAAAGTTAAATATATATATAAATTTGGTTGAATACTATTTCAGTAGGATATTAAACTGTCATGTCTAAACAATGAATTTAATTATTGTTTTCATAGGTTTTTACAAACATTTATTTTATTTTTGATGATTTAATTATCAATTTGAAACACTATTATTTCAAACGAATTACCTTACACATATTATTATAAAAGGTAATTGTAAATGTTGTTAGATAAGGTTGAGTTCAAATTTGAATGAAGAGTTTATTTTTTCGGCATATGTTTAATATACATTCTTTTCTATGTATTCAATTATGATAATGTCATTAAGATTCGATACAATTATTCGTGTTTACATTTACTTTGTATTAAACAAAGGTATACAGCACGAATAGTCGAAACGTTTATCAGTAGCTATTTAAAACATCTTACAGCGAAATAACTGACTAGCCTTTTATACAAGTGATAATTAAAACTCGACATACTGTTTGATGAACACTACATACTTCGTATTTATTAATGTTTTCACAAAAAATAACTTGTGTGAAATTAATTTACTATAAATGTATTACATGAATAATTAATGTTTTCAATAAATGTTATTTTTTATGTTACTTAAAAGTTTTTACTTTCTTAAGTACATTGACATTGTGCAACGAGTTGTGCCGATATATATTTTTTATGGAACAATATTCCATTAGAAGTTTAAATTTACTGTATAATAGATAATTAACTACCGATATTGAAAAAGAATTATGAGTGAATTACATTGAGAAATTCTTTTTCATTGTCGGTTTGATTTTGTCAGCGAGTTGTGTTCTCTGGTGCCTTGTGTATTTGTTGGTTTCCTAGTTCCCGATGTTTCCTAATGAGTATTTTTATCTATTTGCATCTGACTGATTATGTACAATATCCTCAATATATTTTAATAAGTAATGATAAATTTCAATTGAGCTTTTCCTATTGACTCCTTGATCTTGTGTTTTCGCTAATCGAGATTGGTTTGGTTTTGATGTGAAAGATAAAATGATACATCATAAAATAATGTTTCTATAATTCTATAAACATTGAATACAATATTTTGATTATAGAAAGCATATTATATTCTTCCATAACATTTTTATCTTTATTGAAGTTCTCATTTTTTTGTCCTCTCCTAAGGAGGTAGGCACTGTTTTTGTTTTAATTCCGTCATCCCCTTACATATTAAATATTATCCTCATAGAAAATATAGTACCTATCGATTTTAACGATTTTAACGGCTATTGTTGTCTTTAAAGACTTGATTAAATGGAAATTATTTAATTATTATTTGAAGTCTTTTTTTTTTCTCACATAACAGCCCTAATTTTTGGTCACAGTTTTTTCTTCTAAGTAAATATGGCCACTCTAAATTTGATCAACACGCTGATCGTTTTGTCTGAAACATATCGAGGAGGAGAGGGGGGGGGTAAATCGATGTATTTTCCACCCCACTAATTAGCATATAGTGTATACTAGCCTATGTCGCTCTACTCGTCCCGTCGTCGACGTCGTGCGGCGATCATCTGCGACAGGGGTTGTTTTGGGGATCCTTGGTATGTTTTTGCAACTACTTTTTTTAAAACGCTTTCTCTGGCCTGAAAATCAGATATAAACCCCGGGGGCTCCCGGTGCGTCGGCGCTCCTGCGCGCGACGTTGCGGTCCTTCCGCCAGGCGGCCGTGCGCCAGCTGAACGGTGCCACGCGGTCGTCGCAACGGGCCGCCGGTCTGGCGTACGGCTTGACGGTCACCACCGACGCCTTGCGTCCGGTGACACGAGCAGGACCCGCCACCGATCTTACGGTCTGCTCCTCGAATCGCCGAGTGTCGTCGACGCCATACCAAATGCTCTCTTCGAGTTGTCAACATACTAAAAAAACACCGTGCTGCTCCGACGTACAGAAGACGCGCGTGTGTGTTGCTCTGGTTGAGTTCCTTCGTGGAATGATCGATCGACCGCGACGACGGGAATCACCACGCGTTGACAACGTTCGCGCGGCGACCGAGCGCGTTCGCCGTTCGGCCAGTATAACCAGACACTAGTATATATTGTAATACCATGCGCAATCTTATAATTATGAACTCTTCAGATGTCCCACGGTCTTTGAAATTCTACGCTAGGAATCGTGCCCCCCTTAACCCGTCCCCCCACGGGTCCCCGCCCTTGTGGTCTGGTAATGATTTCAAATGGCCTGCGATTATAACGTTTCGGTGCCGACGGTGAATACAATTTGGAATAACGCCGATGATCTGTGACCGCGGTACATAGGTGTATTTACCGTGCAGCCAGGGGTCATAAATACGCGTCGCGGCAACAGCCTCATTTTAGAACGCCCGGTGTCTTGGGCGGAAAACACCTAGTCGGGGACTCGCACGCCTGTGGTCAACAGTACAGACGTCTGCTCGGCCGTTCCCCATCGTGGGGCATTTTTCGTGAGTTTGAGACCTCGGGCGATTTGTGGCGACCACGCTGCACTTGCAAGCGGCACTCAAGTAGACGTGACGGACGCTTCGACACTGTTGAAAAGCCACGAGAGTGATTTTGAAGACTTTATTGTAAGAGTTTAAATCGGTATGAGATAAAAAAAAAAACGAGACGTTCCTAAAGCAAATACACTTTTATGTTTGGCCTGAGAGTGGTTTAATTTTTTCCAAACCCTTGTCCAATCTGTTGAAGAGTGTTGTTGATCTTTAGTTAGAAAATGTCACGAGTTTGGTGAAAATCTCATCTACAGTAAAATTCTATGTCTACGTGTAAATTTCACCGTTTTCCCACAATTTTTCGGTAGTATGCCATTAGATTGCGAACAACTTTTGAGAAAACTGACTACTTTTTAAAGTACCGATTTGATTAAATATCTGATCTATTAATTAGTAGGACATACATCTTAGACCATCATTACTATCCGAAAAAGTGATTATTCACATGAAAAAGGAAAAAAAAACACGTAATTGTAAAACTAATAACACTCATTGTTCATTCGCACAGGATCTGAAATTATTATATATTAAAATCTCAAATAAAAAAAAATATACGTTAAACAATACTATAGAAGTATAAAAATCTAAATCTATAATATCTTCCTTCAGTTACGTATCTAAAAACACAATTGTGTAAGTATAAATACTATTCGGTCGAGCATAGTTATTTTTTTGTTTCGACTACGTAAAAGACTATACGTCGTAATCACGCGTGTACTGCGCAGTTCTCGAAATGCCCATACCTCAAGCTTTGCTGCAGTACGCGGGTTCGTCAAATAGTGCGTATTGTTACGGTTATTCGTCATTACAGTTTCATTTGTTGTGCCGTACGTTTCCGAGAGGACGTAACGTTCAAGTATAGCCTCTTCGTACTACTCGCGTCTCAAACTGGCCGTGTTGTACGTAATTACCAGGGCTGTGAATTTAATGCACTTAAAAACTATTGAATATGCATGCAAATATGTCCTAAAAACTGGCAAAATATGCTCTTAAAATCCATAAGATATGCTCCTATTTTCAAAAATATGCGAAAAAAAAACTTTTATTTTTTTCATTATACAATTAATAATTATTAACTATTGAAATTTTAGATGAAATATTATAAATTTAAAATATCATTTATTGCGTATAGGACTAATCTTGATCTTCATTGTGCACAAGACCTTAAAAAAAAAAAAAATATTATACTTAGCACAGATTTCTACATAATATATAATAGAGCAATTTTTAATATTTTACCTTTAAAGTAATTATTGCATTGTACAATCAACGACTTCTTTATATTTTCAAACTTGAAAGACCTCCTATTTGGTGCCAAGATATTTTTATATAAAGAAAATGAGCGTTCTACATCTGCCGATGTTATTGGGGCAAACTTAAAATATGCCATGTCGCTACTGGTTAAATCTTCTGGTATATCCAAACCTACGTTCTCTTCTTCACCAGTTAATATTTTTGAAATTTCACAAACAATTTGAAATCCTTTGTTATTCTTAAGAACTGTTTGTAATTTTTTATTAATAGCAGTTCCAGCGGTTCCTGTTAATTGACTAAACTTTATTGAAACATCTTGTACAATTTCAATAGCTTCAGATAAATAATATATAATAATAATAATATTATTTCGAAAAATAGAATAATAATATATGTAATTTTAGACCAGATAGATCGAAAAAATGTATATATTAAGGAAAAAGCATTTATTTAAAGAAATTATGAAAATATGCATTTATATGCCCTTACCCACGAAATAAGCAAAAATATGCAAAATAAGATTTTGTGTTTGAATTATAAATAACACGAAACGTATTATGGTCAAATCCATTTTCTTATACAATGCAGCAAAAAAAAACATGCAAATGCATTAAATTCACAGCCCTGGTAATTACGTTACCCGGAAATCGAATTAAAGCGTACACGTAAAATCGGCGGTTAAACGATCGAGAATTTTGGAAAAATCAAAAGCGGGCAGAGATCATTTTTGACGGTTTAGTGTCGTGTGATAGGGAAAACCCTTAAGGTGGGAACAGACTATTGTCACGTCACGTGAGCTCACGTGCTGTCACGTGTTATCACGTCACGGGAAAAAAGTGTGGGATATAGATTTATACAGTATTTTAATGTATCAGCGCCACACTTATGTCACCTCACGCGTGTCACGTCACATTTCCTAGCTCACGCGTGATAGCACGTTTTTATTTTCTAACATCACACACATTTTCGACTCACGTGTCATCACGCATTTGGTGATTTGTCATTTGGTCTAAAATTTCATTTACCTACTTTAAATTAATTAATGTTAAAATGGATGAACTTTTAATCGAAAAAGTTCGTAACATAAGGCCTTATATGACATTGGTTCCACCGATTATAGGGACCAACAAATAAGACAGAATGCATGGGAAGAAATCGGAAAGGAGCTTAAAATAACAGGTAATTAAATTATTATTTTTACTATTATTTTAGATTCTGAACAAAGAAAAAAATGTTTTTTTTTTAATAAGGTCGTGTACATAATCAAAATCTTCTTTCGTCATACGCATAGCCGTCCTAAGGGAGGGGCAAATGGGGCAAGTGCCCCAGGGCGTTCAAAGTACTATGAATTTAGGGGGCGTCAATGCATCATAAAAATTAATGAAATAAAATTTAAATTAAAAAAAAAAATTAATGTTTCATATTACAGTTCTTTTTTTATACTGTAATATCACAGACGAGTACGTATTAAATTGTTTGTGTGCTATAAAATATAAAATGATATAAACAATGAGTAAGACTACTGTGTTACATACCTACAATAATGTATTATAAACATCAATATTACCAAAGGATAGATGTAGGTACTGTATAGCCTAAAAAGGTATGATTTATACGTGTACTAAAACTGAAACTACGTATTGTTTCGAGAAAATAGTAATTTTTTTCTATAATGCAGCCATAATAATGAAATCGGTGTCAACTTCAAAAATTTGCCATCAAAAAAATTAATAAATACATGTATATAAATAAGATAAAAATAACATTTAATAAGCAGAGGAACCTTTAATTAATATGTATTTAATATATTTACGGAATGAGGTTTTATATTTTTTAGAGGAGGGGAGTGTCATATATTGTTGCCTCAGGGCGATAATGGTGGTTAAGACGGCACTGGTCATACGGAAATACATATGAAATCGTCTTGGATCGTTTCGTAGTTCTTGAACTAGACGATGGAATTCTCCCAATTTTGACCTTTTTTTATTAATATCGTGTACCCAGCACGATCGGGTGGATTTTTTATTTTCTTCGTCTAAAACTGCAAAAACAGCTGCAGTTTTTAATTCCTCTTCCCACTCTGAACTACTTGAAGTTAATATGTCCATTATAATTTTTCTTAAGAAAAAAAAAATTGCGTAAGTTCATGCCAACACAGTGACTACTGACTTGGTACTAAATTGTGACATGATAATGTGACGATAGTTTATTTCTAAGCGTGATATCACGGATTAAATGTGCCAACGTGACAGCACGTGAGCTCACGTGACGTGACAATAGTCTGTTCCCACCTTTAATAAAATACCGTTAAAAAAAAGTCAGATAGGCATACCGGCTGTTCTCGACGAGTTAATCTTTATAGTACTCGGGCCGTCATCGTGTTTTCGTTAGAATGTTGAAACAAAAGGCCGCGGTATCGTTTAAGATCTACATGTAATTTTCGCCAAAACATTGCTCGTTTGGATTTTGCGTAACAGCTGCGCCGCGCCGGCTCTATTTCGCTCGTCGGACGTGTCGACTATACACGATACGGTCGGCGTGCACGAGTGTACGGCGATGACGTCCTCCGTCGCGGGAAGGATTGACGGAGAACGCGCGATACGTCTGCACGCGAAACGCGAACGCATTTCACCTACGGAGCAACGGTAATACGGCGATAACGTGTGGGTAGCAATGAGGAAATGATTTTTATAATATTCGTCTGTATACGCTTTGACAAATGTCCGGTTCTTCGAGTGTAAAATAAATAACACTCCGCAACTATTATGCATACGTATATACGCGTAAATACCGATGTTGTAATACTGCCGCTGCAGCGCGATCCGATCCGACTCGTGAGCACTCTCTGTCTCTGTGTCAGACCCCATACTCGTGGTTCTTTTGAAAATGTCTAAAATAAAATATGCCTATTCGATAGTGTTTTTAGATGTTTTCCGTAAAATATATATTTTTTACTCGCCTACAACTTTTTCACGGTGTGGGCATGCGATATTTTTAAAATGTTTAATTTATGTATAATTCAACAGGGCTAGCCATTTCACAATATTGAATGTGGTATGAAGACTAATTATGTATAGAATAAATGTATGACAATAATGATATTAAAAATATATAGGTATATAAAAATACACATATATTTGTATAACCATGTTGTTATAAAAATGAAATATACGAATAAAGTCTCAACGTTAATCGAGAAAATGTTAAGGCGTATTAAACGGAACAACCTGTACGCACGACGGTCGACCGGCGATTCCGCATTGTTTAAAATGGTAAATCTAGTATTAGTGCCATATTAGGGACCTATTTTGACCTATTTTCGCCAAACCTTTACTTTTTTGCCAATTCACTTTTCCGCCAAATCAATATCTCTCTCTTTTACGACATTTCACTTTTTCACCTGATGAAAAAACTTATAGAATAGCAGTCCGATTATAACTAACAATAAAAGTTGAAATTTGATTATAAAACATAAACTTAATTTCATTTTATGTTTCGAGAACAAAAATAAAATAATTATAAGTTAAAATAATGTGTTTGTAAATGTTTTAAAATTGTATAATATTATCATACTCACGGGGTGTTGGGCCATAATTTGAAATTTTAAAGATTTTTAAAATCACTTAAAATACATTATCAAATCCAAGGTCTGAACGTTATTTTATGATATCGAATGTTATCCATAATGTTTTGATTCGATAAAAAAATAACCAGTGGAAAAGAGAAAGGAAAGATTTTAATGGAAAAAAGCATCAATCAAGTTTAAAAAATGACTAATAAGTTAATTTAGGGAAAAAGGAAAGGTATATTTTTGGCGGAAACCGGTTGTGCCCACGGTAATAGGTTTATGGTACACAAGTCGACTGTTAAGGGTGTAAATTGTACACTATACGTATATCGGAACTAAATTTAGGCGAGGCAATTAAAATTATCTATATTCACGATACAGATACTTGATACATCAATTTTAAATTTCTAGGTAAAAGGTACGTTTTCGAAAAGATACTAGATACTGGATACCAGACGGATTCCTCAAATAATTATAATAGTATACTTCAGTAAAATTTCTAAAATGTAAAATATATTCGGTAATGTTTATTTTTGACAGAATTTCAATGACTCTTGAACATAAAGAAATTAAAAAATGTATACATTACATGCTAGATTTCTTAGATAAATTATTACATTTTAGTTTTTTTCTCTGATAATCAATATGTGTTTTTAAATGAATAAAACCATATAAAGAAAACATTTATTCAATTGACGTTATTCCAGTGTTTTAACAAACATACTATGTAGTTATTTAGTATAGATAAAAGCAATAAACTAGAAAACCATTTGAATAAACAACAATCATTGGCTAAATTTATTTATTTTGAAAAATGCGTATTTTCAACTGTAGTTTGTCCCAATAGTGCTTTGGCGCAAAAACTAAAAAGATACAAGATAAGCCGAAGATAAAGAATCTAAATACAAGGCATCAGACACAATTCACAAATGTCAAAAAACATAAAATAAGAATGTTTTTAAGATCCGCATCTCGCATAAAAGCATCTCGTGACCGTCTCTGTTGGCGGGTGAGGGAGAAAAAAGTAGTGCCTAATCGTTGTCGGCGGCGGTACGTACGCGTGAGCGTCGACGAGCAACAGGTAGGTCTGATGTGCCTATTATCACGACAACCGGCTTGCGTTACAAGCTCTTCGCACGGAATAGCGGACGAATGTTATGACGTATATAAACACTATAAAACGACGGCGGAACACTTACACATTGCATAATGTCGTAATCGTCGCGACGGCGGTTACCGAATAAAATAAGAATGCCGGCCCCGTACCCGTCCGTATTGACCTTAAGGTGTGCGGAAACGGAGGAAAGTGTTTGGCGTGCGGACGGAGAAATCTGTGTACGGCGCAACACAAGTAGTGTGTCAGAGTGTGTGTGCGTGCGCGTTCTGGTGTGTACAGTATAGTGCGAAACAACACACACACACACACATACACACGTATGCGTTGCACAAGCGGTCGTCGTCGTCGGCGGTGTTTTAGCGCATAGTCCGCAGCGGCGTTTGGTCGTAAAATATAATATATTATATTGTAAACACAGTACACACACACATAGATACAGGAAGTTTTCGACATAATCGCGCGCGTTATAACCGTCATCACCGACCGCATTTTATCCGGTATATTATTATTATTATTATTATTATTATTATTACATTTCAATAACGCCGACAAACGTAAGAAACACAGTGTTCCACGATTATCTTGACTATGGTGATTTAACTATGTGTAATTGGATATACTTACACTTTTTTATGTATAATTTAAAAACTCTTGAATTGATAATTAAACAATAAATTCAAAACACTGATAAAACTATTTTTTCTTTTTAAATTCTGAGTAAAGTGAAGGATCAATTTGTTTTGTAATATATAATGTTAATTCTTTTTTCAGAAGACACTTTTTGATACACTTACCTTTGTTCAAAAGTTTCCTCCACTTTGTAGATTATGACATAATTTACCGAATCGTTATAAATCGTAACTTATCCCTATTTTTAAATCGGAAATCGTACGTAGATTGCACTAAGAGGGTTAATTTTTTTCTCCTCAATAGTTTTTCCAAGAGTGAAGAAAAACTGCCGAAAAACCAAGTAAAAACGGTAAAATTTTCCGTAAACGACACTTTTACGAAATCGATTTTAGTTATTTAGTCTACTCAGATTTTCATACTTCCCACTATTATAGAAGTTGTTCAAAATAATACTTTTTCCAAAACCTAACAAGCCCCCTGACCTGGTAACGTCATATAGACAAATTAGTCTATTACTTTTTTTGAAAAAGTGCTAGAAAGACTTATACTGAATCGCGTACTTCCCATAATTAGTGAAAAAAATATGCTACCTAACTATCAATTCGATTTTCGCGCACAACACTCAACAATCCATCAAGTACATAGACTAGTTGACTCGGTTTCTAGCGCACTTGAAAAAAAAAATGTATTGTTCTTGTATATTTCTTGACATCCAACAGGCCTTTGACCGCATATGGCATGAAGGGCTGCTATACAAGGTAAAGACATTTTTGCCCCAATTTATTATACGCTTCTTAAGTCTTAATCTAACTGATCGTTTTTTCAAATCCATTTTAAATTTGCATACTCTAACATACCAAATATCAGAGTTGGTGTTCCACAGGGAGGCATCCTTTCCCCAATACTGTATAACTGATACGCTTCTGATCAACCAACCTCCATCAACACCATTGTGGAAGACTATGCAGATGACAAACTTATCATATCTATAAATGAAAACCCTATTGTATAACTACGCTTCATCTTCAAAATCATCTTTACCTCATGGAAACCTGGTATAATAATTGGAGGATTAAGGCAAACCAAACCAAATCTAATCACACGACTTTTACCCTTAAGCTAGGACACTGCTCGTCGGTCACTCTATATGACACTCAAATCCGTCTACTCCAACAGTTAAATATCTTGGCTTAACCCTTAACCCTTGACCGTAGACTAACATGCACAGCATACACGTGTAAAAAGACATCAAATAAATCTGTGACTTCGTATGCTTAAATCTTTACTAGTCAATAACAAACACACCAACCTAAAAATAAAACTACTAATGTTTAAACCCCTCATCAAACCCATTTGGACCTATGGTCTTCAACTGTGGGGAAATGCAAGAAAATCAAATACAAATCGTATTCAGGCTTTTCAAAATATTGCATTAAGAAAATTAACGAACTCCCCCTCTTATGTTTCTAATCATACCCTTCACACAAACTTGAAAATTAAAACTGTAAAAGAAGAAGCAGTTACTTATCATAAAAGATTCAATAATCGGCTTGTAACTCATTCCAATCCTTTAATTAAAGCTCTTTCATCAAATGTTATTTATGGTAATACTCCAAAGCGCTTAAAACGCAACTGGTGTAGATATATGGTAATTTTATGTAATATTATAATAATAATAATAATAAAAAAACAAATAAATAAATAAATATTTATATTTATACAAATTAATGTATAACCTCAATTTTTAAGTGTTATCGCTGGGTAGCTGCTTTTATCAAGCTTATTTATGTATTATATATTTATCTCAGCTAATATTCTTATTGTACCCATGAGGTACAGATTGTGTAAATAATAATAAAGGAAAAAAAAGTTATTTAGTCATAACTTCAAAACTTAAGATGCTAGAAACTTGAAATGTTCACCATACATTATTGATGTATTGTTATATGTAACAAATTTTTGAAAATGTATTGATAACTTTTGAACTAAAAACATATTTTTTTTAAATACTTCGCCTTTTAAAGTTTATTTTTAGTAAAATTATTAATACTTAAGAAAAAGTTCTGAAGATTTAATATGATCATATTAATATAATTTACTAACGATCTTAAACAAATTTCGAAAAGCATGACACCGAATTTTTTTTTTTATAAGTGTTTTAATAAATTATTATACGACTCCATTGAAATCGACTGTTTTTTACATATATTTTCAACTTAAAACGTGTGTAAAAATTTAATGGACCATCCAATCTCTATGAACTTTTCGATATAGATAGAACAATATGCTTTAAATCTTTGAGTAAAAGAAATGTCTATTTTCTCCAGAAGAAAATGTTTAGTTTAAATAAAAAAAAATTACAGACAATTAAATTAAAAATAGTTAAATATTATTAACAGTACCTATACAGTATACTGTATTTTACACTAAAGCTTTGCTCAGAATCGTTAAAATAAAGAAATTATTGATCGTTTCTTTCAAATTCAATAAAACCATTAGCATTATCTTGTTCAAGAAGCAAACTATACCCTATTGTATATTATTCAGTTTTATATAATTAAGTTGAACTGAATTTTGTGTATATGACCACTTAACCTTTAAACTACTGATTTTTTTCTTGGCAATTTTGAGTCATCAAAAACTGTTCAATTAATAATTTATTGTATGCTACTTTGTAACTGCTTAACAGCTTATCACTTATCCACTCGCAAAAAATAAATGGGTTAATCGACTCCTTTGATCCATTATGTAGCGCACCACTGTATATAATATTATATACTCTAATATAGAGTAGCGAAGTAGCGGCAGTATATTTTGCGAGAAACTCTTGTTTCTTCACGGTTGCTTCTTTAAACTTCAAATACTCGTTTATGCTTTATAAATTATCGGTCGAAATAGAAAACATTTTAATATTAACTTTAAAAAAAAAAAAATATATATATATAGATGTATTTATTATATTTTATTCTATGTATCATTATAATTTATAATATGAGTATAATGACTACTGGTTGACCAGTTGAGTATTGAAAAACTTAATAATTTCGTAGCTGTATATTTTTTTCATAAAAATGTAAGTTTCGGTGGTGTTTTGAAACGCAGCCCATCGGTACATGAAAAAATTTAAAATATCCTCGCGTCGTAAACATGATCGGATCTCAATGACGACATCAGTGTGACACGTCCTGTACGTAGTTACACTGCACCGCACGCGAGCGCGAATATATTGTGAATAATTCGACCGGTTCTACACCGTGTAACCGTGTAAGAGGTATTAGGTATGCACACACGTTTGTAAACGCGTTACGGTCGCGCGTCGTCGTGGTACTTTTCGGTTGTCGGTCTTGTACGTCGTGAATCACGATCGTCATGTACATTATAAATGCAGAGAATTCGTCTCGTCATTCTTTGCATATTCAGTGGCGGCGGCAGCGTCGGCTATGACAAAACATCACTTCGTAAACGCGAACGCTTTTATAAATGCATAAACGCAACGGCGCGCCGCGGCACGGCGTCGTCAGTTGCAATCGTCTCGAATTTAGTACCACCGTCACCGTCATCGTTGAATATTTATTTGCGTATATACTTTTATCGTTTCTAAATTGAAATATTAGATCATATCAGTGGCAGATCTGACGATCGTTATCAAGGAGACAGGTGAATTGGTTAGGTATCACAGGAGGTATAATTCTTCTAGGAATTTTTACTTCTTAGTAACAGACTTATCCAATAAGTTCAAGTTTTATTATAACGTTTGTAACAATTAAATACATTTATGAATGTAGGTAGTAAATTTGCATTAAAAAATGATCCAAATTATATAACAAAAAAGTATTAAAATCAAATACAATGGGGGATGATTATCACATTTACTCTCAAACTCTCCATTATATTTACAGTATATTATAATTGGCAACGAAAACGACTATGACTAAATTACTAAAGTCGTTTTAATAAAAGTGTCGCTTACGGGAAATTTCGCCACTTTTACTCGAGTTTTTGGTAGTTTTTCCTCACGCCTGGAAAAATGAACTGTCAAAATATCATCCACATACGATTTCAGATCTACAGTTTTAGTTGTTGAATGAAACTTTCGGACAAATTTAAGTTCACAAAAAGTCTCTCTCCTGAAAGAAAAAAAAATAAACATCATTGTAAAACCGTAAGATCCTTTGCTTCACTCAGAATATAATTATTTAAATGACACATTTTTACCTGAAACATTTTTCATTATTGAATGGTTGAGAATTTAATGTTTAGTACGCAAGATCAGCTTAGAATATGTCTCCTTCTATACGCAGATAGTAACTGTATCTGAATACTTGATCTTAGAGATTAATCTATAATATTAAGAAATATATCGCGACCCTCGTAGGATTTTTTCTTTCATCGCTACAAAAAAATACACGTTATCGGTCTTGCAGATTTTTGAACAAAATTATTATATTCTCGCGACAGTATGTAAATAATAATCGTTCGTAATTCAAGATACATGAAAAATAATCTTGGTATCAATAAAACCAATTAAACTATAAAATATCGTTCCGACGTTTTTCTTTTGAACTGCAGCCGTGCACACGACACTAATCGGAATTCGTACACGTTAATATGATTTTGGACTCGCAGCCGACACGGCGTCGTATATATAATATAATAATAATTAATATTATTTCGTATCTAATTAATAATAAACACGTATATAAACGTTGTAACATTCAGCTGCCGCGGCGTCAAAACGACTTAAACGGTGGCGTGCGCTTCGCCTGAAAATGGAAAGTAAAGTTATTATACACAAGCTGAACGCATAAATATTGTCAAAGCACTCGTAGTATCATTATGTATACATTGTCAGACACGTGTTTTCACAACGGTGTCACCTCGCGGGATTTATAATATCGTATACAGTCATGTAGGTGACGTACTTATTACAATATATACACTTTGTCCGTGGCGGGTTTGACCGGTTCTTCCGCGTGAACGACTTGAGCAAAAAGTATACAAGTATACAAAAGTATGCGCGGGTTATACGAAATATTTTACCAATATTTACAGAATTTTATTTATCATAATAGGTCCCAGAATTAATTAAAATCATTGTTATTAATTTAATATAAATATATAAATATACATACATATATATATAATATATATTATTCGTATCGTAATCGTGGGTCTTCAAATTCGAAAACCGTTTGTTTTATCGAACAAAAATAAACGGTTTTTGACATTTTAAAAAGTCTGAAAATCGCAGAATCTGTTAATATTTTCAAAATTACGTCTAGGTATCAAATAAATAAAAAAAAAAAAACGAAAATAACTTCAAATCTAAATGTTTCGAAATAGTTAATTACGTTTCAATGGATTTTCTTATCATGATTTAAATCCTCTTTTTTCAATTCATTTTACAAATCATCTAGTTAAACTATTTATTAAAAAGTGAAGTTTTCAATTTTCAAGAAATGACTATGTAAAACTTTTGAAGCATTATTTCAGTCTTCTTGCCTCAATGCCAAGATAGTTATAGGAAAAATATGTAAATCATACAACTTTCAAGTTTTGCTTAGAATCTAAACTTCTATTATATTAAACTATTATTTTATTTGTTGTTAAGATTTTGTAGTTATTATATATTCAGAGTATAACTAATACAATAAATTATTTTTCATAATATATAAATTCTGTGTTAAGTGTCAAAGCACACACAAACCCATTCATATTCATATATATATATATATATATATATATATATATATATATATATATATATATATATATATATATATATATATATATATATATATATATATATTATATATAAACCAAATGGATAGATCGTGCAAGTTGACAGAATAACTGAATTTAAAATAAAAATATTAGCCTATTGATAAATTCAAGACGAGTCATATTTTTCCAAAATTAAATATGAATAATAGATTCTTAGACTGCACTGTCTCGCTTTTTTTTTCATGACGCTTTGTCACAGCTAACTAGTGGAAATTTTGTCAAAGATTATTTATCCGAAACTCATGATTGCTATAGGTACGCAAATGGAGTAATATTAAATCCACATGACGTATATCCGACCATCCGTTTTGACTATGAATTGGTCTGGGAGTTTTGTATAACTAGTTGTAGAAGTTGTGTTACTAGAATTATATATAAAGTATGTACTTGTGTTTGCCCGATGTAGTTGACTTCTTAAGCCTTATAGACACTCAAATAAAACATACTTAACTCTTAAGTATTATTTCTATGCACTATTCTGTAATATAAATCGTGTTTTACATCTGTTTACTATTTTACTTAATTTTTTTAGGTGTGATTGGTACGTTCAAATTACATTAGATACACAATTTTGTATAAGTGCACTTGTAGACTTGTGAGTTTAAAGTCTTCATTCTTCAGTTATACTCGTATTTGTACAGCAATTGTAAGTACAAATACCTATGTATTTTAACTTAAACGTCATGTTTTCATATAAACGAACGTGATATGCCGATTCGTTCCTAATTTTTGAAACAGGAAGTCTTCAAGTCTATCAAAAATTATTTTGGCTACCTACTTGAAATAATATATTAAAGGATTGACTTTCTAAAAGTGTTTATATTGTGATTCTATGAATTTATAGTTTTATGTGTTCCAAGAGCAAGTATATGTTATCATAGAACGGTCTAATATTTTTAAACAAACTAATTCAATAAAAATATATGCTCTTTATCAAGTCGTCAAGTAGATATTGAAAAGTAATTCAATCGAAAGTTCTATGAAAATTGGATATAGATACTAAATAAATAATATTATTGTTTTGATATAATTTTAAAGCAAAACAGTTATAATGGAGAATTTCTTAAGTCCATCATCAATGTGCCAATGAATTGGTGTAATTGTTTTTTAAACTTTCTATTCAAGTTCGTATCTTCGTGTCTTCTGTTTGTTTTGGTTTCTCATATACCTGAAGTATTAAATTTCAATATATACCAACAATCTATTTTATGCCTGAGTGTATCAAATTTTTCTAATTTGTTCCTGGTCATGATGGTCATGCACTACTTATTTCGGTTACTGGTATAATTATTCTTAAAGTTTTGCATTATATTATTATGTTTCTTTTATTGCCTTATTACTTTTAAGTAATCGTAAACAACGATTTTGGATGTTTATAAATCGGAATCATCATTTTGTTAATATTATAAGGGTTTCACACTAATAAATTTTTTTTTTTGTTATTAAAAATTGTTTCTAATTTTATGAAGAAAATCTAGTTTAATTTTATACAAATTCCATTTAACATTAAATTTTGTTAAACTGTGAATTTAAAATATGTGATAGCATTTAAAATTCTGTGTAGTGAGCTATGGTAGCTAGTACATTTTTAGTCGATGCCCCAAGCTATTCAAAACTTTTAATGTTTGCATCTCTTAAACTATTGAAAATTTAAATCATATTAGTCGAAAGGCAAATATTTTATTATAAACATAAAAAAAAAAAAACTTTTTTTCATGATAATCAATGATAAAAAGTGATTGTTTTTTTATTAAATAAGAACGTTAATGCCGTAGCTTGAGAGTCAAAGGCCCCGGTACAAACTCATGTGTATGGGCTCTTCCTACTTATTGAGTATCATAATTTTAATATATAAAAAAAGACTGTCTTCATATCATGGGTATTCTTCATTTGTTATAAAGGATATTCATGGTGAATGTATTGAGTTTAAAAGTACTGAAATATAATTGTTTCAATAAAACCATTTTAAGTGGAGTTTCAATATAATTTACAAGCTCATATTGTGGTTTTCATGTATATAAATATTATATATTAAGTAAATTTTTAAATGTAATGTAAAACAAATTTAGTCTAAATTAAATCATTATTTCGCCACAAAATAAATAGTTAATCAAAATTCTAATTTAAAATGCTCATAAAAGGTTTTTATGTCACAATATTGCATCTATATAATCTGAATCTATAAAATTATGTTCAAAGTAATGGAGTTATAATTTTACAAGAATAAAGTTTTAATAGAAAAAACTCTCAAAAAATGAATTACAAATATTAAAATATTGAAATTCAATAATTAGCTCAATAGAGGTCAACTTTGTTGAACAATTTTGTATAATATGTAAATTACACTCTAATGATGAATTGGTAAACATTTCATGCTTATATTTTAAAAATAATTCAAATTTCTAACATTATCTAGATTAAATTTTTTATTTAAAAGAACTATTGTATTAAATCTTTGGATCAGTTTCATTTTCTCAAAGTGAAACCAGAAAAAATGTATTTTATATGGTTAATAAAAGCATAAAATCTATTTACTTCACAAAAAATCTAAAATACGTGGACTTACAAATTATTATTATTCATGAAATAAACCAAAATTAACCCACACTTGCATTTAGTTCGGTAGATAACTTTTTTTCAAGATTGAACAATATTAATAAATGGTAATAATTTTTTACATGATTTCTGCCTTTCTCGATAGATAAAATAATCGAAAATGAATAAAAATAAAGATGCATTTATTTTGACTCTTTATCTATGAATGCATTTATTACCTACTATATAATTAACTGTATATAGGTCGATAATATTTATTATTAAAATTACAAAAGTATGCACTATCCATATAGGCATTACAAATAAATCAAAATGTACTTTGACGGTGATGGCCGATTGACCCTTATACGCAGAGGGCCCCAGTGCCATGCACCGCCTGCACCTATGATTTCTACGGCACTGAAGAACGTAAAAAATAACGTAGACTACAAATAGCAAAAATCAAATTCATCCATTATACAGGATCCTTTGTCAAATTCTACTGAAATAAATTACGTATATAAATTTTAAAGGTAGATGTATCTTTTTACTAATATAATTAGCGTATGCGTATTCAGTTCACAAGATTACATAATATTGTAATTTACATGATTATTTGCGTAGTTATGTGATTATTTACTTTACAGTTTTCATTTTAAATGTTTAATTTTACTTAGTGGATGACTATCTACAATTTAATCAATACGAAAATACATCACATTTAGTACTAACTACTAATACATATTATAACTGCAGAAGGTATAGAAACTGAAAATGGTTATGTGTGACATATATTTTATTGTGTTATAAATTTAGATCTTGAAAGATAGAATATTTTAACACACGTAATAACATAATGCTTACATTGTACTTATGTTTTAATTATAAGTGTGACCGATATTGATTAAAAATAGTTTTGATGATAGTATTAGGGTTAGTAGGAGTAAGTGCATCACAAAAAAAAAAAGTTCAACTCATTTTATTTTTACATTCTAAAATTCTAGTATTATTATTTTGGTAAAAGTATTATATTTGCATTAAGTTATAAACCTTTTTGGGGGTATAGAAATTCCAATTGAAACCCAAATTAAGTATTTGGGCCTGATCCTAGACAAACGTCTCACCTGGGGCCCACATTTAAAATCAACAAGAAAAAAACTCAACAGCAGATTACACCTACTCCGTCCTATTCTTAAATCAAATCTTTCCCTTAATAATAAACTAATGATCTATAAGTCAATGTTAAGACCCATCTGGGCCTATGGAATACAGATATGGGGTTGTGCCAAAGCATCCCAAATAAAAACAATTGAGGCATTTCAATCAATTACCCTCCGTTTATTAACCTCCGCACCTTGGTACGTTTCCAACAACTCACTCCTAAATGATCTTAACATTGAATCCATAAACAAAGTTGCATCCAACCACTATAAAAAATTCCATTCAAAACTAGCTACTCGTGCCAACCCACTTATTGCCATTCAAGGTAGAGTAAACTTGCCTGAAAACCCTCCTCGTCGGTTAAAAAGACGTTGGTGCAGGGATTTATTAAATACCTAACCTAAATGCCACCTGAGGGTACTGTCACTGGACAGCCTCCCTCCTCATATTAATCATGTAATGTAAATACTATTCTATTTTTAGCCTATTTGCTTATTGTACATATGTTACAGATTGTAAATTTTTTTATTTTAATAAAAAAAAATAAAAAAAAGTTATAAACCATTCATATTTTGTATCAGATATGCATTCGGTTCAAAATTAAATTTTTAGAAGAATTAAAAAAAATAAATATTTTAAACGACGCACTTTCCCCATAACTCGGGGTAAGAGCGTTAAAATATAAAAAGTTGATATCGAAAACAAAAATTGTTAAATCATACTTATGTTATCAATTATTTATAATACAGTGTAGCCATTTGTAAAAATATGTTCGGAATAATATTTCATTTAATATTTACAAATTATCAGCTATAATACACATACCTGTTAATGTATAAATTTAAATAATGAACTTATCCCAATGACGCACTTACCCCTACTAACCCTACATTGTATTAGGTATACGGGTATGCCAATAATTTTTCAGTGTTCTTTAAAACTTTAAAATTTAAATTAATCTAATTAATATTTAATGGTATTTTTGTAAACACGTTTTGATGAAAAAGATGAAAAAATTATAATGATGGGTGGCTAAGGAAAAAAAGTGGCTAGACAATTTTATAAGTTGACTTTTTCAACATTGATTGCGAATAAGTCGGGGAAAACGGTTCTAAATAGAAACTTTTTCAAAACCTTCGAGGTTTGGTTTTAAACGGATTTCTCCACATTATATTATATTGTTTTATACTTTAAAATTCATCGAATTCGTTACAATTAATTAATTCGTTAATCCAGCCAGTGTCTATAGATTTTTCGTAAATAACTATCTTTAACGATCTTATCTTATTAGCTATTGTTTTTTTTTCAGTTTTTAAAAGTCGTCTTGGCATAATAATTAATGGCTATCATTTTATTAATTATCATTTATCGAAGTGTTTGTGAGTATTGTTAATTAATATGTTTACATGATTTGTAAAGTTTCTTTTAATCTTACCTAATAATATCGTTTGATGACTAATAAAATTGATTTAATCATCTTGTTATTTTCTTGGTCCGTACATTTGATCAACCAATTCAGTATAACTACCTATTGAAATTAATATTTAAGACGTTATACGGATCCAGATTTCAGACTATCAATTAATTTGATTAATTTAATAGTTAGTTGTTTTTCGTCTGTTCGAACAATTAATGCAGTGATGCATAGAGTGAACATACATTTTGTGCGCGACACTTTTTTTACTATGCAATAATTATGTTTTTTTTAATTTCATCCACGTTTTTATCGACAGTGAGATAAAAGTAAAAAACAAAAATCATCAGCATTTCATTGAATAGTCGGGAAGAAGCAGATGGGAAATTAATATTATGCAACTATATTATATAATATGTACTAGAACAACAGTCGTTGTCCGAATAATTTTAATGAAAAAGAACGCATCTGATAAATTTGTTCTTTTGGATAAGTCAATTTTTCACAGACAATGGCACCTGCAGGTAACACAAAACGTTTTCAAATTAACTATTATAAATTACACGCTAAACAACTTTTGTGGATTATAAGAATTTCGGAATAGGTAGGAGCGTTGTTATAGCTGTTTTTTATACTACCGTTTCAATTTTCTATTTTTTGTATAATATAACAGAAAGAGGCAATTCAAAGTCACTAGGTCGACCATTTGAACTTTAAAATCTTGTGAGTCACAACATCGAGAAAAAATAGTCTTTAAAAATTATATCTACATTGAATTAAATAAATGACTAAGTTATTAATCTTGACATTTCATTTTTTTACGTCGAAACTTCATGAAAAATTATTGTAAAATAAACATGAAGATTTGAGAAAATGATCATTTAAATTTTACTTACACCATATTGTAAGAATCTTGGATGATATCAATGTATTGAAAGTTCGGTGTAGGTATTTAATTTCATAAGTTAGCAACGGGCCCTATGAAAACTTTACGTGAGCTCAAGAACTATGCCAGTAGCCTATCCCTGCAATGTAAGAAATAAATATCATTTCAGTGAGTAATACATCAGTATATCATTGCTTATTATTTAATGTGTTTTGTTTTATTTGGAGAAGTTTATGGCGAGTTATGAAGTATGTAGTAAAAACTGTACAAGTAGTAAGTACACTCATACACTAATCTATATTAATATTTAATACGAGTTCACTTAACATCGTGTACTCGATCAAAATACATAATCAATTTTAATTTGTTAGTAATTATAATTTAACAACCAAATATATATATATATCGTACAAATCACTTATAATAATAAAAATTATTACTTAAGTTTATTGATGATAATAACATTAATGACCTAATAAGTCTTGAGTTTATAAATAATATGTTGGTAATAATTAATAAGTAATAACTAATGACTAATAAGTAATCACCATTCAATAACACCTAAATAAAATAATATATTTTAATAATTAAAATGAGTTTTTGTGGATTCTGTTTAAATTACATATAATTTATTATTTTATTATTTTATTTTATTTATTTAATTTCTATCGTAGAAAGAGGTAATTTATCTTTAACTATTAATATTTTCTTTTTAGTGCCGTGTAAGGTTGCTAATCGAAATAAAATCCTTGAAAGAAAAATCTCTAATGTATATCTATTTATATCTTATTGTTTAAAGGAACAAACTGTAATCAAATTTTTCAAAATAAAATTAAAATATATAAATTTATTATTAAGTCAGACTGGATCAACTTAAAGGCCCACTAACTACTTCTGTAATTTTTGAGTTATATGTTACTATAATATCATTTTGTTTTTATGTGTAACAATTTTTTAAATACTCATTATTTGTTTTAATTTAACTTAATTTAATTTAATGAATTTACTTGCATTTTATTCTGAATTATGCGTCCGAGATTATTGTAATGGAGATTTTATTTCTATGTTCATAGAGTTAATCCATGAATAATATTTCAGACATTGATATTGGAAATTAAATAGAACTAAAACAAAACGATAGGCTATTATTTATAATGATCAATAAAACTTATTAAAGTGCAGGGGGAATATATAAATATATTAATACCTTCACAGGTAGTGGAGGGTAAAGAAAAATATGTTTTTTCCTCCCCATTAGTTCGGATTTTTTCTTATTTACCTAAACTATATTCTGTAACAATATTGGTTCTACATGAATATACTTAGGACGTTTTATTCGCAATTCCTATTTTAAATTATTTTGCAAAAAGTTACCCCCTCTCGTCCCCTCCCATCATACAACAAAAAATTCCAGACCTGCTACTGTTCACCGGTAAACGTTGAATGCTTTTCCTTCTACCTCCCTTCTTTATATTTATAACAGAAAAATCTTAAGAAGGACATGGTAAAAAGAGTTACGTCATTATTCCGAGCTAACATCAGCAATTGGTTATCCAGTCACATGCACCTATTTCAGTATGCGTTCTAGTCTTGTTAGATACACGTGTGATTCTTAAGCATTTTTTTTGTTTTGTTTTGGTGTTTATTGGTACGTAAGTAACATAATTTTAATCAACATTTTAACAATGTCTAACTAAATTAGTTCGGTTACGTTTTGGCTTTGTTGACAAAAAAATATTAGGAAACAACAATAGTGTGATTTTCTTGTTAATTAAAGAAATTGTAAATTTATATTGATTAAAATATCGAGTTATTAAAACGGTATGTGTAATATTATTTTAGCATGAAAACTAATTCATTAGTTTTGCTTTTTGTACAATGTGCTTTTGGTATGTACCAATTTAGAATATGATTTATTAAAAAATTGGGTAGATATCTCATCCTTTAATGAATGAGATACCTACCCATTGCATTAAACCCATTACATTAAACTTCTTTTTATGTACATTAAGTATTTTATTTTATACTAAGATTAAGCATAATTCACTGATTTAATTTAGTTTTTTTTCATTGAAAATTATTATATTTTTTCATTTTAATTATATTTGGCATTCTTGTTTACTCTCAACAATATCCCTATTAATTAAATTAAAAAAAGGTGATTTTTTATTCATTTTCTTCTGGACAATTAAATACTGATTTGTGTCTTAAAATCTGTAAATATCTGAATGAAAACAGTGTTTGTACATTTTATGTAAGTGATTTGAATTCATTTCGTGAAGCAAAAAAGTATATACATTTTATTTTTATGTAAATCGATAGAAGAAAAGTATTTTACCATAAAGGCATTTTATAAAAATTTATGAATAGGTACAATAATAAATATTTATTTGGTATTTAACATTTAAGTACCTGTATGACAATATTGCTGTCAATATTGACTTATTATCATAATACGGAGGTATATGTAAACATATACCTATAATAGACATCACGCTCAATATAATAACTATTATAAAATCGCGCTTTTCCAAACGGTTAAATCGCTGTTGAGGGAAAATAAACTGATAGTTTTAAATTAGTATCCTTAATAATTATACTTCGTTGACATTAATACGTATAATTAAAAAAAAAATTGTTACCGATACATTTTACTGTATTGTATACGCGCACAGGTTTATGTAATATTGGCGGACATTTACCATGTATTAAAATTAATTAAATACCGGAAATTCTCGTCTAAATGTAGAACCATCGTGTGTTCAATAACCCGATCGAGTTGATATTAGGTCACTTACTCTTTGGATATTTTGTACACATTATGTAATGGACGTGGTTGTTATGAGCACCCAACTGGTTTCTTACGTTGACCACTTTCACTCAGAAATCATTCCGTATACTAGGATATAATAATAAAAAAATACCAACGTGTAGACAAATATATATATATATATATATATATATATATATTTATTTATAATTCAATACACACACACACACACACACACACATATAGATGGTGTATAAAATACTAGTTTTTTTGTTTTGTTTTTAGTTGTATTAGTAATGTATTTTTTAATTTATACATTACTTTCAATTGTTATAGTTCAAAAGTTTTACAAATATATAAGTCAATACTAACATTTCGATTTAATATCTGCAATTAAACATTTTGTAATATTTTCATCTGAAAAAAATTTCATTTAAAATATTAACAGTTGCAGAAAAAAAAGACAATGCCTATTAAATAGCATTGTAATTATTTACTCATATTTGGAAATAATTATTTTTTTGTACAATCTTGAATTGTAATACCCATTTCCCGTAAGCTTAACTCATTAAATTTTTAAATGTAATTTAAAAATGATTTATCTTATGAAATAATGTATAATAATGATAATTTTATCGATTCTTGAATATTTTTTCGTTTATTTCTTTGATGAATATCTGTTATATTGGTGTATTTTAAGGTTTAGAAATTAATCTAAATGGTTATAAAATGTGTTTTTGTATTCAAATATAAAATAATTATGTTGTTCTGTGTGATTTATGTGATTCAGTGAAACTTATAAAAATACACAATTATAATATTAGTTTTAGTTATCTTAGTTTAAACAATTGCGGTAAGAAATAATGACAAAAGATCAGCTTAAAAATAGCAGAATAATAAGTTTCAAACAAAGTTATTTTAAAATATTTTAAGAAAGCGATCTCATTTATGAACCGATTAAACTAGTGTCTTTTCTCAAATCGCAATACTTTTGAAATGGGTATAAACGAACAAAAAGATAATATCAGAACTGAAAACATACAAATCGACTTTATTTTATCGTTTCAATCTAAGTAGATACTAAAGGATTTACGTTTTTGATTGATGACCTTACTTACTAACACATTTTTAAGGATAAAATCTCTTCATCCATTGTGTTTTTCTTATTAATACTAAATTGCAATCGCGTGTCTTGAAAACGCCGGTAAGACGTATGAAATTAATTAGATTTTGATAAAAAAATGAATTGGCGCAGAGCTTTTTAATTTAAAGCCAATAAAAATTGTTTTACGAACACTTATATTCAATGTGCTCAATGATGTATTAACGCAAGAAACTAAAAAAATGTAGGTACTTAGTAATTTTTACATTCAAACTGACTCTTTCGAGTTCGATTAATAAATCCGATGCAATGCTTTGTGACGTCATTCACGTATTACACGAGTGACATGAATACCAATGCGTTAGAATGGGACATCGTAGTGACAACAAATTATTTTATTTGTCAATTTTTACGAACCGTCATCGACTCATGTGTTTCTATGTCATCCATACGTTTTACCAATTAAAAAATTACAAATATTTTTAAGTACACTTAAAAGAAAATTATTAACTACGGACGATCATGACGTCGATTTTTGGAGTACCAAATAAATATCTCGGGTACGTGATAAAACATTGTAAAATTACTAAAATATTACCTACACTCTTTTAACATATTTTTAAAGCGAAATTATTTACAAATTCCCTTTTTTTACTGACTATTTAGTAACACAACATAATGTGGTGAACCTAATTAATGGTTACTTCTTTTCGATTTGAGTACCTACTAACCTACCTATGTTGTATTGTTGTGTAGCTATTAAAAATTGTTTACGTTCTAAAAGTGTACTAAAACAAATGGTGGATGGGAAGCGTGGTGAGGCGTATTTTCATCCTTAAAGCGTCCTTTTAACTAAATAATATGCTAAAAATCGTATGATATAGAACTAATCAAACGAGTTAAACATTTGTAAAAATACGTACACTTTTAACAAAAACGTAAACGTATAAAACGAATAGTAATGTAATATTTGCGTATAAACGCGAGATAAACATTCAAAAGGTCACTATACCATGCTATATAAACCTAAACTGGGAATATAAATTAAACTTAACAAGAATATATTGGTATGTTAACATACATATAATGTATAACAGAATATGTATTGTCATTAAATGCTTTTTAACAGTGTTCAGTGACTTTATAAATAAGTACTATAAAAGTAATGATTATGTATGATTATCTTGCGTTACATAAATACAAATTAGGTAGGTACATGCGCTAATTTGATTCATCATAATTTTTATATTATTATTATTATTATTTATATGATAAAATTAGAATGGAACTATTTTAATAATTAATAATTTTAAATTTCGGACTAAATTTAGTTATGTTTTATTGTTACATATTATGTAAATACTGTTGTTTCATTATAAATGATTAATTACAAATATGTCTAAAATATATGAAAGGTTAACGTTCGTTTGAAGCGGAAAATAAAGTATTACAATATTAGTATTGATAATAGTAATAGTAAAATAATATCTCGATAAATATAGCCACTTATTAAGTAACAAAAATGTTTTTAAATCTATGTGAGTGTTGTTTTTAATAAAACAGCCTTGAATGTGTTTAAGAAATTTCAATTGAATTAATCTGAGTGATTACTTTTATAATTTAATGCGTACCTCCGGTGAAGTTTGCGTAACTGGGTACTGATTGAAGAAATTGAACATAAGGCACAAACAATTTCTCAATGAATCCGTTATGCATTACCTATGCCAAACTGAATTTCAAAAAAATTTTTATGAAGTATATTTTTGAATTGAATCTTATTAACATCTATTTGTATTATGATAATCATTATTTTTAAAACGAAAAAACGAAAATAATATTGTATCCACCTATATACATTTACATAAATATTGGTTATATGAATTTATGTTTCTTTTCTTGATACGTGCTTTGCAAAAAATGATCAATGTGATGATAATTATATTTTTTACAGGTGATGAGTTGATTAAGTACAGAATTTTTTAAATATGGAATTGCCTGGTATGGCTTTGAATGAGAAACATGGAGGCGATGGGCCAGCGGCCATTATGGTTAGAGGTGCATATAAGAGATACAACACGTACAGCGTCGTTCTTAGAGGCCTCAACATGACTGTACCCGAGGGGACTATGTGAGTAAAACTACACTGAATTTGCAATTATTTATGATTCGTATTTTAAAATAACCAAAACATAACATATATTTTTTATTAATTTAATAAATTATATTTTCGAGAGTATATTATACATTTATGAACAAAATATGAAAGTTTTAGATACCAAATTATACATAGATTTTATTACAACATTTTGTAGGGATACGTTGCTGAAATAATAGAATACATTTGTAATCGTTTAAGACAAATTACGTGTAAATATTAAGTAATTATTTTTCTGACTAATTACGCCATTGGATGTTCGCAGCAGTCTTCTAAACAGTTTGAAGATTTACTCAATATTTTCACATTTCCTTTCAAAAACGAATATGTATAAAATTACGTTAAAATATATTAACTTTTATTACGAGTAATAAACAAAACATTTTTGTAAGATGATTTGCAAAAAATAAAAACAAAAATATTACCTATTTTGATATAATAGGTTATTATGATTAATATATTAATCAACAGGTTGTGTTTAACAAACCTATCTATTATATCATAGTCGGAGAAAGGTGATTACCATTTTGATGTTAGCATCAGGGTCATTGGATGCAATTGCATAAAAATATACTGTAGATCATTATGTGTCATTACAAATTACGTAAACTTTCTATATCAATTTTATTTTACACCGGGAACTAAATAAAGTTTGCCTCAGAAGTGAAACAACCTCAAAAATATCGTATTATTCGTTACAGTACGTTAAAATCAATAGTTACATAAACAAATATGTATTATAAACAATAGTCACAATTTTTTTAAACACTTTGAAAAATATATGTTCGGTAGAAAATAATTAATGTTATGAGTTATGACTAAATGTAATAGTTTTTGATACATTTTGCATTTTTACTATAGCAATATTAAATTATTTTTTATTTGATTACAAATGTGTAATATACTGGTTTTCTAACAGATACTCACAATTTTACATTTTTTCTGTATATGTTCAACTTGAGTTATATTTTGTATTTTTTTGTTTTATTTTTTGTACAATGAATTATTAATATATTTATTTATAATAATTAACGGGCAAGCCCAAAATAACATGAAATGGATAGAATATAATAATATATAAACATATATAAGAGAAAACATAATTAAAAAAAACAACTAGCGAGTAAAAGAAAGATCATTATTAGCTGTTCGCAAAAGACGTATAATAGGAGAGTTTTTATAGTATTCAGATGATGAGCGAGGAATGTAAAAAGGGATAGAGTTGCGAGTGGTGCGGGATGGGACTCGAAAATTAATTAGGGATAAGAGAAAAGGAGAATCAATTTTTGACGAAAGAAGATATTATGTTCTTACTATGTAAATTAGCAAATACTCAACACTTAACAGTTAAGTGCCGTATATTTCATTTTCGGTTTAACATTATTTTTATAATGAACACTTAGTGGTCGAAGATACTTGTCATTTACGAACTTAAGTAATTCAATGAAATATTTTTTATTTTAATCTTTTATTTTATTTTTCATTAAAAGCGTAAAAATATTGAAAATTTAATTTTTTTTATTACATAATTAAAGATATCTAATTGTTTATTTATATCATTTTATTTTGATAATTTGTGTGGATTTCTTTGCACTTGGTTAAATTTAACTTAGATGTCTGTTGACGCTATGAATAATATTATTAAGGTTTTTTTTTTATTTTCTGTATAATAAATATGTTGTTTCTTACTCCTTAAAAATTGAACTTGTTTTATTGAAAACCATATTACTCAGACAAATGATTAATATAACTACATTAGGAATCACTTCATTCACTTGAGATAATTTTTAAACTCAATACTTACTCATTAATTTATTATAAATCTTCTAAGATAAAATTGTGAATATATTAGAATTAGGAATATAGTATATTATGAAAAACTATCAATCCCAAATAATATTTACTTATGAAAACAGCTAAAAAATTTAAAATTTTTTAATTTAAATTGACTAAACGAAATGGTCTATTAAAATTTAACTGGACTCTAGGTTCAAATGGAACCAATAATTTATAGTTAAATACATGTTTAAAAAGTATTCGTGATTTTAGTATACTTGATATTCACGTAAAATACTATATAATATTACTTGATTGTTTTTATTCATATAGCTACGGTCTTCTCGGTCCAAGTGGATGTGGTAAAACCACCTTACTCAGTTGCATGGTTGGACGATGTCAACTTGACGCTGGAGACATACAGGTCAAAGCCAAGACAAAGTCCAACATTGGATATATGCCTCAGGTAATTTTAAATTAAAATATTCAAACCTAAATGTAATATTTATCTATGATTTATCATCAGGAACTTGCCTTGTACAAAGAATTCAGTATTAAAGAAACTATGACTTACTATGGAAGATTGTTTGGCATGAGCCATAAGCAAATTGAAACTAGAACGTATGAACTATTAAAGTTTTTAGAATTACCCAATGAAAAAAACATTGTCAGCCGACTAAGGTAAATTACTAGTAATAACAATATTATGTCACTATTATTTTATCAAGCGTTCTAAATAATTGTATTTTTAAACAAATAAGATGATTGATCACTATCATATTTTAAACGTTCATTGGACATATTAAAAATGTTTACATATTTATTTATATTTGCATTTAAAATATCATTATATCGTAGTGGCGGACAAGAAAGAAGAGTTTCTTTCGCAGTTGCGTTACTTCACGATCCACAACTTCTCATATTAGACGAACCTACTGTTGGAGTGGATCCAGTGTTGAGTGCTAGGTAAGTACATAAATATAGTAATGAATAAAACATTTTAAAATTTATTTTTTGAATTATATATCATAATAAATTGTGTTCATATAGTATTTGGCAACATCTTCTAGATATGACAGCAAATGGAAATAAAACAGTTGTGATTACCACACATTATATTGAAGAAGCCAGACAAGCCCATACGGTGAGGATTTACACTAAAACACTTTTTAAACTACGGTTCGGTTTTATTTATAGATAAAACGAAATGAAAAATAAATAAATATTCAAAAACAATATCACGTATCAAAATGTTATTAATTCGAAAATCTAGTATCTAAATTAAAGTAAAATATTTTATGATCATTTAACATTCTATAATTTATTTAATAACAGATCTCATACTGCAATAAAAATTGTTTAATATGGGATTTCAATCCAGTCAAGTTGTTAATTAACTTAGATAGATTTTTGGCATATTCAATAAATTTAATTTGTTAACAAAAACCGTGAAAAATGCCCGTCTATAATAGTATTATTAAGGATTTCGTTTGTAAGACTAATACCCCTACTTGATATTTTGCGGAATATTTAGATTTATACAGTAAAATTGATAATTCTGTAAATTTTATTTAAACTCAAAATTTAAATGTATCATAAAATGGAAGTGAATGATTTTCGATTTTTGTTTGATAAATATAATTTACATAGAATAGAAGGTTTAACCCAGATGTAATTTTCAGAAATTAAAATACAATTTTTTTTTAATTTCTTCTTGAAAAATAATTTTAGTTTGAAAAAATAATTAATTATTTAAACTTAAATCTATTGAGAAAATTGAAAATAATTTAGTTGAATTAAAGATTAATTAATTTTTATAATTTTATCATCTAAAAACAGTTGTTTGCTTACAGATTGGATTAATGAGAGATGGTACGTTATTAGCCGAAGAATCTCCTAATCAATTACTAATAAAACATAATTGCTCAACTTTGGAACAAGCCTTCTTAGAATTAAGTAAACGCCAAACTAGAAGTAGTATTATGGATAGAGAAGATGAAAATTGTGTAAGTTAACATTATATTTATTCTATTTTTTTTTCAAAATAAATATTCTTTGTATGAGAAAATATTTAGCATGAATTTTGCAACTACAAAAATATCATTATTATTATTATTATTAATTTATAAATGATTTAATCAAACATATTAATTGTCATGTAAGAAAATATGATTAAATAAATAGTAAAAATAAAAGTTAAACATCTAAAAATCATTATTTTTTGATTAGTAATAGGTAATTTATTTGAATATTTTTTTAGTAAAATTTACTGTTTCGTTCTTTTTAATGTTTTTAGTTATCATTTATAAGCTAAATATTGTCTTCATGAAATAATTGTTTAGGCAAATAAAAATACCCATTGCACAATACACAGTTAATTGATAATTTGATCAATTTGAATTTTAGAATATTGAAACTTATCCGGTACCAGATAGAAAACCGTTGCCGCCATTGAAACCGGATGATATTTGTTCGAAAATGAGGATTTTGGCACAATTAATGAAAAATTTCTATTGGATGAAAAGAAACATACCGTAAAATTATTATCTTATACCTAACACACAACAGTAAATCAAATTGTTTCATACACATTTTCAAGAATTAAGCAAATAAATGTATCTACGGGATTAATAATTTATCTTACGTCATTTAGGCAATGACACGGGTCACGTGCATTACAGTTCCAAAAATTTACTGTTGTGTATAAGAATTATCCAAACATTTTAAAATAAAATTCTCAATCTCGGTGTATTATATTTTCCAAAATATCTTTTATAGAATCATGTGTTTCTTAATGATCTTACCCGTCGTACAATGCTATTTATTCTGCACTTGTATCGGTCGTGACCCTCAAGGATTGAAATTAGGAGTAGTCAACGAAGAACTTAAAACTGGAATGTCGAGTTGCAGCAATTATCCATCGAGTGGATGTAATTTCAGTGTTCCTTTGAGTTGTCGATATTTACATAATCTGATGGATAAAAGTTACAAACTAGTAAGTGATTATTAGTTACTACCAAAACGTAATCGCCACTATTAATGATTTCTACCAACAGGTGGAGTACAGTTCTCTTGACGAGGCGAAATTCGCCGTGAAAAAGAACAAGGTGTGGGGAGTGCTGTATTTCGAAGAAGGTTATTCGAAAGCGCTTGGCGAGCGAATCCAAATGCCCGAAGATTTGACCGAGAGGACCTTGAATATCAGCGACGTCAATATATGGCAAGACATGTCCAGTAATGCGAATACTATGATTATTATAATATATACCGAATATTCTCGATTTATGTCCTGAAACAATAAAAAACGATCGGATTACTGTAGTGTTATCGCGTTTGTGATTTCAGACCAATACGTGAGCAATCTTTTGCGAAGAGACATGCTTTCGAGGTATGTGCAGTTTTTACAAAGTGTATTCAGGGACTGCGAATGGCCGATAGCATTAGCTGACATACCGATCAAGGTATTTGATGATGATCATTATTATGTACACTTTCAAACGCGATCATTGTTACTGTGAAAAATACTTTTCGGTCAAAAGCTAAGTTCTTCTGTTTTATTGTTTACAGATGGAAGACGCTATTTACGGGGATAACAACCCGAGCTTCGGACACTTTACTGCTCCGGCTATCATATCGCTGTTAGTTAATTTTCTTATTAAAACTCGATTTTATTGAAACGCAACAATCAATATTTTCAATATCATATAATAGAGTTACAATCATTCATTATTTGACTTATAAAATCTGATGAAGATTTTTGAAATCAAAACTGGCCGTTAATACAAATAAAACCCATAATGCTCCAGAAATTATTTTTATTCTACCATGTATATTTCAATTCATGTACTTTTGTTTATTACATGCGTATTAGATAGTTTTTAATTATATTATGTAATAATAATTAAATTATTTTTAGTAATATTTATAATTTATAAATACAACACTTTGAATAATGTGAGTACTTATTTATAGTATAATAATTAATATTTAACTATACATATAATACTGATGATAGTACACGACCTCTTTGAACTATAAGTATAAAAAGTATTAATAATACCCATTGTAATACAATATTATCTGATTCACGTAAAACGTGTTATTTTTGTGATTATAGATTCGAGTTCTATCTTCCGATGGTTTTCACCGTAGGTGCAATACTGATGGAGAAAATGGGAGGATTGTTGGAAAGAAGTCTTGTGGCTGGTAAACTTCATAATAATAATTATTGTGATAATAAATAAAAATTGTAAATACACTTCAATGGTCTATACCAGGGGTGGCGAACCTTTTCCGAGTCGAGTGTCAAAATTTTCCAAACAAAGTTTTCTAAAACTGTCACGTGCGACGTGCCCCCCCCTCCCACACACACACACACACACACAAAGGAAGTTTAATGAAATAAATATTTGTGTACGTTATTTTACAAATTATATATGATATTCTTGAATCAGATGTCAAAATTGAATAATCGTATTAAAATGTAAATGTGTAATTATATTTTAATGTGAACTTTTGTTCCTTTTTTTCATGTTAACAATTTTATAACAGAATATCTAAATTCCTAATTTTGGTAAAACATGTAGTGTTTGCGTTGACTTGAAAAAAATGAACGACACATTATGAACTTTCAAGAAAAAATGAAAAAAATAAAATAAAAGTAAGCGGATTGCATGACTAATGACATTTCGATGTCTGCATTTTTCACCACTTTTCCATCTAGACTATTTGTATTTGTGATATTAGTAAGACATACATGTCTAAAGGAATATAATTATAATTAAAATCTGAAAAAATTGTTTAACCGTATTTATTTTAACTACGATTTCATAAATAGTATGATTCAAATTTTTATTTTTATTAAAATTTCGATAAATTCAATTTTTTCCACGTGCCACTGAAATTTCGCCAACGTGCCACTTTTGGCATGCGTGCCGTAGGTTCGCCACCCCTGGTCTATACACTATGGACTTATAGCGTTGTAATGTTTAATGTTTGATATTAAACCAAATCTTCGAATTTAAAGGTGTGACGGTGACGGAAGTGTTGTTATCTCATATCGTAGTCCAATACATCGTTCTGAGTGTCCAGACGGCGTTGATGATGTTAGTGTTATTCGTGTTCTTCGATAACCCTATGGTGGGGAGTTTGGTGTGGACGCTGTCGCTGCTATTCTTGACCGGAACCAGCGGAATGTGTTACGGTGAGCAAATACCCAAAATGTTTCGTAAAAAAGAAAATGAGATTTATATACACACGATTTAAACTGAAAAAAGGCTGTAAGTAGTGTGGCGTATCCTATATCCGGGTCTAGAGTTAATTGACTCATCATTCGTTTGAATGAGTGAGCGGAGTCGGCCTCTTAGACAAATATTTTTCTAAAAAAAAACTGCCTTTTTCATTCGCTATTAAAAAAGTTTCAAGACCAAATGCTAAATGTTTCTGAACCACTTCTATGATTTCTTAGTCCAACAATGGCGTCATACTCCTACTTTCTCATCGTACGATCGAGCCTAGTCACGAACATATGTTTTTCATTTTTCGTACGATTTAAACAGGATTCATGGTGTCGGTGTTCTGCAACACAGACACGTCGGCCACGTTCATGGGCTTGGGCAGCTTTTTCCCGTTGGCCATGCTCAGCGGAATGATATGGCCACTGGAAGGTATGCACTGGATCCTGAGATCGGTCGGTTGGATCTTGCCGATCACCTTGTCAACCGAGTCATTCAGAGCGCTTTCCGCTAGAGACTGGTCCATCACGCATCCCACGGTCTACAAGGGATTTTTGTCGGCCTCGGGATGGATCGGCGTGTTTATGTTGGTCACCATAATCGTGGTGAAGAAGAACAACGGTTTACGAAACGTAACCAAATGATTTTTTTTTTTTTGTGAATATCAATAATGTAAATAAATGTATTATAAATCGTGTATACTTGTAGTAACGGCGTTTGTGCTATATCTGACCGAAGAGAAATTATATTTTGTACCATATTATTTAAAAACTTTAACAAAATTTTACCATTTTAATTGATTTTTTTTGGTTTCATTAGATTATTATAAATACGTTAGTTATAATATATTATGTACAGCCGGTATGGATAACTTACCAATTAAGACGAGTTTTGAGATTTTACGTTACGTTCATTTCATCTTGATTATTATGTACATATTTTAATATAGATAATAATGTTTTTTTTTAAGTTTTAAAATAAATTTATTTTGAAAAGTTTCTGCATACTTACATATTTTGATTTGTATTGATAAAAATAAAACAATACCTATATAAAAAGTGAAATATTAGTTTTTTAATTCAGAAGCTTAATTACAGAAGTACATACATTGATATTTTAATCTATAGTATAATTTTTTATATCAACAAAATATAAATTATAAATATACTAGGTTTTCAACGGTACCTATACACTTTTCAAATATTGAATTTAAATAATTACTGAATAAATAATCTTACTATCACAACATTGAAAAATTGTAATAAAAATATTTCAGTTATTAAATATCTGTTAGATAAAATATAATAAATTACGGAAACATAGAAGACATAATTTATTGATTATTTGCAGAAAATATTCGGTCAAAAACTTTGTATTTTTACCACAAATATTTCAAAAATGGTTTTCCGTATCACGTAATATAGCTAATATATTGTTCGTATTATTTATATGGCTTTAAGTGAAAGTGGGATTTTAAGTTTTAATTGAAAGGAATTCGAGTAATAATTCGACTCAAACGACATAAGGTCGTGAATATTTTCCAATGACGTCAAATATTGTTGAGGGTTGCTCAGTAATATTAGAGACTAAGCTTCTAATTACCATCGTATTTGCGCCTATTAAATAAATAGAAGGAGTTTCACCTAATTTAGCTTTAATTATTTATAACTATTCCTAGCAGTGGTGTGATTTGTGTGATGCAAAGGTGTACGTTTGCATCGTAGTTTTTTTTTTTTTTGTAATACCCGTGATGTCAATATCTTTAATTCTATTTCGTCAGCAAAACGAGTGTTATTAATAATTGCCAGTCTATTTCATACTTCATAAAAAAAAAAAAAAAAACTAGTTATAAAAATCACTTTTGCCGCTACAACGCCCTTGTTTTAAGCTGCCATGATTGAAAAACAATAACAGACAACTGATATTCTCAATTGACGATTATGATTTAAGAACCATAAATTATGATCGTTGTGTTGCGCTCGCGTACAATTCGTTTTGTTTCATTATATAATTTTAACGTCTATATACTTTTTAATGAACTAATAATTTTAAGAATAAGATTTCATATCAAAATAGGTACCTACAACTCACAAGAGTTGAGTAATTCATATTTTTATTTTTATCAACTATTCATTATCCATTAATAATAGCGGAAAAATCAGGTATCAACCGAAACATAATTTAATCAATATTTCCTGTATATCTAAATTCTAAAGGGCTCAGAAAATTATTTTAAGAACCTAAAGATTACTTTGATCATGCACATGATCAGATTTTTGCTGAATAAATACGAATTTAAAGTGAATGAATAAATCGGAGTCAAAGAGATATAATAATAATTTGAATTTAGAGTCTTTGAGTAGATATTGTTCCACCTTGAGTTGGTTGTGTATACTTTCAATTTATCAATACCTATTTCTCTATAATCAAATGGTTAATACCGGTCCACACTCAATTTCAAATTGATAAGTCATTAATTCGAAGTATAAATCAAATTACTTACGAAGTATAATTAGTAAAATTATGTTTTACTTGACGGTTTAATATTATAAAAAGCTATCTATTTATTACATACATTTTAATTAAAAGATCAATAATAGTATCAGGCATCTACTTCAAAATATTTTCTAATACATTTCTAAATAATTGTATGTTCGAGATATAGTGAAACCAATAATGTGTTTAAGATAAACAAGATCTAAAAAAAAAAACCAAACCGTTAAACAATCAGATATTTAATACATCAATGATTGGATGCTTTATTTGTATTAAAAATAATATTAAATTATATATTTAGTTTGTTTACATGCTACAGAAAAAAGTCGTATTTTTCGGTGTGTACACATCAGAGAATTGCCCACACAGTGACGGGTATGGTGCGCTGGTGACGAGACGTAATGCGAATAGGAGAAATTATTATGGTAAAAGAACGTGTCATTAGTTTTTACCATTTTATATCACGGACGACCGTACGAATTGCATATGTTTATTATTATTATTACTATTTTTATTCTCATGTGGCACTTGAACGTATTCATGTATCAGAATTATCTGATGATTTATATGAGTACACGCAAAAGTCCACTGGGTCACCGAGACCCGCCCTTGTCCTCGTTCAGTGTTCAACCGCCAGAGAGACAGACTGATTTTAATTTCATTGTTTTAACGAACGTCCTGTGACGAAGACACAACGACAAATCGTCCAGAACCGCATACATAAATCTCTCTTTTTTTTAAATTCAATTAAAAGTCACACAGTCTGCACCCATATTGGTATAATTAAAGTAAATTAATGAGGATTATAATATTAAGAGTTAAGACTCACGGACTTGCTAGAAGAAGCCACTCGGTCATGGCATTCCGTGAATACATACATATAGCAAGTACTATGTACCTATTGGCGTAACTAAAAATTAGCCCAGAGGGTTCCAACAAATATGACGTAAAGGCATAAGCGTTATTCGGGATTATTTTAACTCCCTGAACCCACCTAAAGCTCTTTCCTAGTTTTTTCTCGAAAATAGCATAAAAGGCTAAATTAAAACAATGAAAATATAAGCCCCTCGATGCATAATTTATATTGTCTTAGCGGCGTCAATATGTAAAACACGTGTGATATGGACTTTACGGACCAAGCCCACTTCAATTTATATTTTATTCTACCGCTTTGAAGCTTGAAAGATCTCTTAAAGTAATCAATATTTTTTTTTATAATTATAATTTATGAATATTACACAACTTGAATTGTATACCGTTATTGAAATATATTACGCGACTAAATATAATAATGTCATCTCATGAAAAATAAGGTCAAGTGGACTTTTAATCCCTATCCCTTCCTTCGTTACGACACTAAATACTACCTACATACATCCGAGCAAAGATATGTTTGGTATTTTTCATAATGTAGACGGAGATTTTTTCGAATTTTTTTCATTAAATACAACTTAATATTTGATTTTTATTGAAATATAAAATAACCAAAACACACAATAATATCGTTTGAAAAATCGGATCAGTGAGCCCGATATGGTAGTAAGAGGGATATTTCTAAACGTTACGATCATCTGTACATGCCACATTAACATCATATCGCTGACGTGTACATAGATGTTTTTATGAGATATTTACATCGGTTTAACAAACGACGCGTGAGGAATTCATCATTACAACGCTATAGTAGTGACAGTGAGTAGATACTGTCTATTAAGCGATTTATCATTTAAGTATACTGCTCGTTTCGAGCACAGTCTTTTTGCCGCGTGCTTTTTTTGTACCGATCGCACGACTACGGGGCATAGCGTTAGGTTATGTCGGTATGTTGCGTTTGATTTCTTTGCGAAAAATTATCGACAAAATACCTTTCTTATTGTCATTTAGGTATACGCTCCTACAACACTGTATTAGACTATATTATAACATAATATATCAGTATAAATATACAAAATAAAAGTAGACACGTAAAAAGAAGACTGTATGTTTTCGGTTAATTTTTCAAACGTCCCGCTCTGGCGTCGGTTATGACGCCCCACAGTTCAATGATGAAATCGTCCGTGAATCCTAATTCGTCTAAATCCGAGTTGTCGATGGCTTCTGCGAAATCCATACTGTTCATCTTGTCTTCTCCTTTCTCCCATATCTGAGTGGCTGCAAAGAGAAAACGAAAACAATATCATCATTATCTCGTTTGAAAATCAAACAACAAACACAAACCTAGTTCGACGTCGCTGATTCCCAACAGATTTTCCAGTAGTTGGTTGATTTTATTAATACCCTTTTCCGACTCGTCGGTCTAAACAGAAAACAAAGTTGATGAGAATAAAACGTTTTTAATCAGAATAATAAAATTATAATATTACGTATGTCTTACTTCTAATTGAATCTGGGCCACGCCGTTGGCTTTGAATCGTAACGTCTCTTTACCGTTGCCGTACGAATTCTTCCCCCGTCTGGAACCCCTGGGTTCGATGTTTGCTATTTAATAAAAAGCAAACAGATATTGATAATTACGACTTATCACCGAGCATCGGATAATTTTTATGTACTTTTTTTTTTAATGACTTACAAAATCCAGCTTTGATAGGCTCTATTAACCGTAGCGTGAACACGGACCCTTTTGGTATGTCTTTTAACAATTTGGCCACTTCATAGTGCCTTCTGCCGACCATAGTCTCATTGTCTATTTTTTCAATATGATCGCCTACCTGTATAATGTAATAAAACAATAATTAATTAGGAAATTATAAATATTATATTTGCATAAACTTTAGTACCTACACTCCATAATATGGACGGGTAGGCTATTTATTGGCCATCAAGAAAATTTAAAGAAAGAACTTTCACATTAAAAAAAAAATAGTGTGACTATTTTCATGCAATACTTAATTTATAGTACATAAAATAACAAAAATATGCAATAATATTGTGATGTTATGAAATTAATTATGAGTTTATTATTATATTTATTAATTACTAATCGCGTTCGCGATTTTAAGACGCGAACGCGCACTCCTTACACAATAAAATGCATTATTGATTCTCTTTTTTCCGCTTACTCGGGTATTTAATCATTTTAATCCGATGTATTGACGATCGTCCATATCATCAGAATTTATTTTTCATGGTATATACTGTTTGAAATGGATTATATTTATATTTCTATAATTATATATCATATATTATTATATATTATATTTCTCACCATAATATATTAACGCAATATTGCTCTAAATACTTTATGAAAGTTTTAAAATAAAAAATTGACAATTTTCGGGCTATAAACAGAACTTTGAAAATTACTTATTTTTTTTAAGTTTATTTCAAATAACATTTTTAATATTTGGCAAAAAGTTTTGAAAATTTTAAACTAAACTAAACTTGTGAACTTGTAACAAAAAAACGGTAAAATATAATATATATAATATGATATATTTTTATAGTGAAGCTGTGCTCAGAATCGTATAACTAAATACATGATCTATCGTTTCTTTAAAATTCAATACACTCATTATTATTATTTGGTCCAAGAATATCTCATGGTGCAAAGTATGTTTTTTTTTTATAAATAATTTTCAAATTTAAAAGATATTTATTATTTATTACGTATGTGAAATACTTGTGTATATTTATCTGGTAAATATTCCAATAATGACCTATGAATTTTATTTACTTATGAAAAATAATAATATTTTCATCATTTTAAATGTTTTTCATTTTGAAATACTCACGTTTATGTATGAAATTTTATCAATAATGCTATTTTCTTTAATACGTTTTATAAAACAATATCCAGAACCGTTATCTGTGATGGTCAGACCGAGCGCTTCACTTGTTTTGGCTATTTCAATTTCTTTTGGTCGACCTAATATTGATGACAATATAAAAAAATGCATTAAACATCGTTAAATATTAATTCGTATTTATTAATGAAAAACATCATATATTCAATCAATTCTCAGAATGTCTTCAAATCATATTACCTTTACGGTGTACGAATATAAAATCGTCCAGTCCGATTTGGCTGCCCAAAAGTTTAGTCATATCGATTTTATGAGTGTTTAATGTACAAAAGAGAATCTGAAACAAAATTTTATATTGATATTAACAACCAGAGCTGAGTAGAATACACATGTAGAACACATTTTCGGTTAGAGGATGAAACCTATATAAGGGATAACTCTATGAATCGTAGTTATTTTTACAAGAACATCAAAATGATAAAAAAAAGATATAAAAAACACAGTAAAACTTGGTCATATGGAATTAATCAAACGAAAAAAAAAACATGTCAAAATGGGCGTTTTAATAATATTTATATTTAATACAATTGACGGCATGACCTTTACGAGTTTATCGTTATTCTAATCGTGATAAACATATAATTGTATCAACATATTGCCAGAATGTCAATGGACATATTATTAAAAGGAGTATTCTATTGTTGTACACTGCAGTGCTATATTATTCGTTATTCGTTTTGAAATAAACAGCTGATAGGCGGTGTGCCCTAACCATAGAGTATGGTCTATGGCCCTAACTCGTAAACAGATGGGTACTACACATAGAGTAATTATTTTATAGTACAATAACATTTCATAGCCGTTATTGTGAAGATAGATAGCTGAGCTATGTGGCTGCTATAGCGATGACGTTTTTCCTGAGTCACGGGTACCCGTGATAATATTCAATCTAGGAATCGAAATCCCCGGAAAAAATTCCCCGACGCATACATAAGAACAAAATGCAATTAAATTAATTCAATTAAATTTAAATAAGACAATAATTATTAAAAAAATGTTATACATAAGAACCAAAATATATTAGTATAGTGTCATATAGTTAAAAAATAAAAGGAATAAGTATTTGTTTTTTTTTTTTGTAATAACAAATAAAATGTAGAATTTATATATTTTATTGCAGAGTAATCAGAAAATTTTTATGAATAAGTATATAATAAGAAAGTGTGGTATTACTCAAAATTAACAATAGTACAATTTATAAAGTCGCGATGCAGTAATTGTTCGAATTTTTATTTTGAAAGTTTCTCTGGCATTCTGTTCCTTATACTGACATAGATGATTTTTTTCAACTGGAATTTTTCCAATAATATTAATATATTGGTTAACATGACAGACGTGTGATTAATTTGCAAATCTACGTACGTCTTAAACCAGACGATTTATAAAGAATAATATTATTGTTTGATCCGGCGTGTGATCAAAAAACGTTTTGAAAAAAAATAGCCGACGGGAAGTCGTGACTCGTGATAATTTCTCGTCTGTCACTCGTATACACCTCTACAGATGTATATTTATTATTTAAATCGTATAAACGAATAATTATTACATTATCGAACATAATATTGACTTAACGCGTTACGTCGTACGATTATGTAATTTCGTTCATTTTCATATATTTTTATTTCATTTTGAGTTTTATTTTTTCACACGGCTAATTCATGGGATGCTATAGCCATAACACACGCACACACACACACACACACACACACACACACAAGCGCGCGCGCACACACAAACATAAACAGTAAATACACGGTTTCAAGTCATGCTTTTGTTGTCACAGACGATCCATATTGTAGAATAAATAATAATCATATCGCATTGTATTAGATACCCCGCGCAGTAACTACCGGCGGTGGATTGATCACCAATGGATATCCGAAATGATTTGGGGGGAAACTGACTGACTGGTAGCTGAATATCATTCCGTTTGCCACGCCTAATAATTTTAGACGTCTAAATAACACACCTAGGTACCCGTTGTAATACTGATCGACCACGGTACGGCGGCGTGGCCTCTGAAATAATAATAACATTTCCGATGACGAAGAACAGCAGAGGCGGCGGATACCCGCTGAAAACGAATGAACCAGAAATCTAACGGCGGCGTATATTATAAATTATATAATACTCGTAATTTAATTTAATGACTAGCCGTATGGATTTTTTTTTTTTTTTTTTTGAAACGTCTTGTCTATAAAGTGTTCGGCCGATAGTGTGTAATTATTGTTCAAGTTGATCCGCCGAGCGCCTGGAAATTATAATAAACTGCGAGACCAAGTGAGACGCTACGAGAACGACGGTCACGACGTCGAAGTGTCGTTAGTCGTGTCCAGTGTTCGTAACTATCTGCGTTTTAGGTTTCTAAATACTGTTCTGAATCGAATCGTCGTCATCGTCGTCGTCGTGCCCTTCCGGCCTAATAACCCGTCCAGTTAGTCTTGAGCCCGGAGGACCGTTTCGGTTTGAAATCCGTAGCGGTCGGTCCAGTCGTATTAGCGAAGAGGCGCTGCCAATTTACGAACACTAACTACTCGAATAAACCGTTATTACACTTAAGTTACTGTAGTTGTATATTTTTGAACCCCTGATTTATTCACACGTGTGACGTCACGTGAACTCATGCCGGACTGGATGGGTTGTACGATTCATTGTCATGGTTATTTTGACGTACCATACTAATAACCAATTGATGTTATGATAATATATTAACCTGTGAGAACATAATATTATCTTATTTTTGCAACGAACCGGTTAGCTGAAATTATAAAAATATTTTTTCGGGCTCAATCGGTTAAAAAAACATTTGATAATAACGTAGTTCATTCGATTTCAATAATCCAATAACATTGTGTGTGTTTATTTTAACAATTCGCGTATAATATGAAAAAACTCGTAAATCAAGTATGCACAGTAGAAATTGGTTGCATAACGAAGTTGACGGAACCATTAGTCGTTTTAACCGATATGTTTGACTCACCAATGCTTTGAATAAAGACGTAAAATACAAGATCACGATACTTAGCTCGTATATTAAACAATAATATATTAGATACGTCGCGTGCAACTCGATGCCAATTTAATCGATCTAAAAAAGTAAAAACTGTACAACTGTACACGGGCAACATGTGTGGCTTTTCCCTACTCAAATGTATTCTGAGTATTACTCGATTAATAGGTATGCAGATCCATAAATATTGTGTAATTGTACTAATAACTAGGTACATCGAAAATTCTTTTTCTGTTTTAAGAAAATATTTTCAATAAACCGAAATAAAAATGTATAACTATTAATAAAGCATTATAAACGTATGTTATCAACGATAATAATTAATAATTATTCGCGGTTATCGAGTACACATAATATGTTTAGAGATTTTGTCTGTATTTGATACTTGTTCGTATAAAAGCACATATGCAAAGTTTATCACAATAATCTCAAGACAATACAATATATCAGTCACAATATCTGTAACAGTGTCATATTTTCATAATAAACTCTACGCTATATTATTGCTGAAATATTTTTCATAAACATGAATTATATCGTACTTGGGTACTTTTCTGGTGATATAAAAGTATAAAATGTATGCAGTTATCTATTATAATTATATGATTATAGTATACCTACATTCTGAGTATTTAAATGAGTATAATGAATTTAAATATGTTAATTTAACCGACAATTTATTACAGGTATGCGTTTAATATTGTAAATATGCACACGGTTAAAGGTATGGATAATTGGGAAATCATAGTTTATACGATAGAAAATGAATACACTTAGTATTTATGAATGACGCAATCACAGAAGTGTTTTACCATGCGCTAGTGTCATCATAAGATTGTTTTTAAACAAATAATAAAAAATAACAAACTTTTCTTTATTGAGCAACAGTAAAGTGTAAATTGTTTGTGTATTTATTTGGTTATATCACAGAACATAAGTGGTCGTAAGAAAAAATATTTTTGGAGATTTACAGTATTTTTTTGAATATGACAAGAATGAGGATGAAAAAAATGACAAAGCATAATTTAGCACAATGTACTCATTTTTAACATAACCTTGAATGTATTAGATGTTTTACTTAAAATCATTCAAATCTTTTGTTTTATTTTTCAAAATATCACATTATTCCGGTGAAACTTTCAATTATTAATACTTATAAAAATTGGAAAAAAAAATGTTAGGGTAGTGAATCATCTAAGAAATTCTGTATCACATTTATATACCACGTGATAAACTTATAATTATGTATACAGTATATATATACTATTAAAAAAAGTATAATTGCCAGTCTTTCGTTTATTTATAGGACTCATTAAGATATTAAAAACGATTTGATAGTTTTTTTTTATTGTCATTCAATTGATCAGTATGTAACCTTGAAAACAATTGAAATTCCGGTGTACCCGCCCTTGAACAATACGATATTATTACTTTATTACATAAAATTATTTGGAATTTATTTAATAATTCACAAGCATTTTATAGACACCGTATTGGAGTATCTTTAATAATTAATGTTAGAATACAAAAATAGTTTTATTGGTAGCGATTTATTTCATCAAAAAGCATATACACATCTAGTACTTGTAGTTTGAAAAATACAATAATAGTTTTTATTTTCATGCATAAACTTCATATTTACTAATTGTGTGGTAAAATTCAAATTGTAAAATAAAAAACAGATTTTAGACCTGAATTGTTCAGAGGAATTTATAACATGTATTTTTTAATATATATTTTAGAATTATTTATGACGATTTAAAAATACACGCTTCACGTCGTTGACATACATGTAAGGAGATAAAGCTTTATGTGACTTGTTAAAAAAAAAAAAAAACAAAAAACAAAAGAAAAGATAAAAATATGTTCGTTTAAAACAGCCGTAGAAGTACACACGAGTAGCGTAAGTCAAGTGCATAATTTATAAAAAAAAAACAGGCTTTTTACTGAGAATAATAACACCAAGTGCAGTAGTACTTGTTTTCGTTGTAGGTAGGTAGCTGTTTTCCGAAAGCATGCGCCGCCGTCTCACAACATATAGATACTACGAGATTCGCAGTGGAATATAATTACGTATAACTGCTGCTGTTATGCATTGCGTACCAATATCTATAGACACGCGCGTAAAAAAAAAACGTCGAAGCGTTCGCGGATAAATTTCACCTGCAGTATGTTATAAAATTATCGAATCAACATAAATACTTTAGTAGTTAGTAATTTCATTCGAGAAATATTTCAAAAGTGTATAAAATTATCAGTCGCATACACATAATACACCTCCATAGTGACGTGCGTGCGTGCGTGCGTGCAGTTTCCATATTTGATTAATATACCGCTCCAGTGTGTGTGTGTGCGTGCGTGTGTGCGTGCGTGTGTGCGTGTGTGTGTGTGTGTGTGTGTGTGTGTGTGTGTGTGTGTGTGTGTGTGTGTTGATGAGCGTACACAATTGTATATATTGCATAATGTGTATACAAAAGTATACAGTTGTCTGTTAGCATACTGGTAAAAATAGGCTTGGACTCTGACTATCTTAAGTCGATACACGATATGGTTGTTGTGTTGTGAGGGTCTTATACCGTGCGAGCTATGATGTTTAGAGATTCGTTTTCCCGTTCAACAGCCCTTCCCGATATTGTTCGGTGTTCAAATAATGTGATACATACAACTGTACAAGTAAACCACAAGTCGTTTCGTACTGACGTTATCTACACGTGACCGACCCCGAAAAATAGAATTACGTTTGGTTTTTATAAGTTTTGTATAATTAAAACATAATTAATTTATTGTATATTATATATTTAATTAGTATTACGGTATAACGTGCGATTCTGTAATTTTAACGTGGAAACTGATGCGTTGGTAATTATGATTAATATATTTTAAGTTTCATAACTTGCATCCAACCCGTTTACAATTTTTTGTTTTCCCCGTTTTTTCCTTCTTTTTTTTTGTTCTCCTCGAATTAGGTCGGTCAATTCATGAGTAACAATTATATGTTTTCACGAATAACGCAATTATATTATACTCTATATACATGTATGGTTATTACATTCGTATTATTTATTCTTCATCATGTTGTAATTTTTTTTTTTTTTTTTGCTAATCGTTTTATTTAAAATATTCATACAAAACGCAAGAACTCGCTGTGTAATTATATCATTTACAATCTAATTTGAGTGTTAACCACGAGGCATTGCGCACGAAGATTTCTACCGACTGTTAACATCAACCGCTGATTCCGATTTCCATAGACTCCGCGGATCTCTCTCGGTGCTAATTTTACCGCAAATAATTTTTCATTCTACGGTTAATTTATCGTTCTGATTGAAGTTTTTGAGTCATTACGATGGAAAATAAATCGAAGAATATAAAATTGTCCGTGAAGAAAAACGAAGAATGACTAAGTCGTAAAATGGCCTTATCGTTCTAAATTATCGAAATCTCTAAGTCGTCGCGGGAGTCTACGACGTACAACATATGCGTACTTTTGAGCTATGCTAAAATTTAATAACTGGGGTTATTATTATTGTTATTACTTAACGCGTAGGACGTAGGTGGGTATTTTTTTATTATGTAAACACCACGCACGCACATCATTATGTCATGAGATGGATAACATACGTGCCACACTTGTGTTACACATTTATATCAACAATTAGGCTGCGAAACTCTAAGATGTTACCAGTAACAAAGATGCAGCTGGCGGTTTCAAAGAAAAAAGAGAGTTTTCGGACTTGCACCGATACGTATTTACACGTTCGAGCGCATGACGTAGGTATATCGACGATTCGTGTCCTCCATGATCCGGTCTCGTTGGCAACGTCGAATTACTTCCGAAATGAGAATTAATACACGTCGTAATTAACTGTTACTGGTCCTAACCGGTAGGTACGGAAAAAAAGTATCCGGCACACAAGTTGATAATGATCGGTCTGATTCTGGAAACCACTAACCGTGCACCACGGTCTTGAACAACGCGGTGGGCTATTCATATAACTGCGTATACACAGTACACACATTCAAAACATGTGGATCATTATACAAATATATGTTTAATCTCGGTTTTTGTTCAAGCCAGCCGTCGAATGCTGCTGCGCTATATTACAGTTTTGTGCAATGCGTGAGTGTAGATAAATTATACACTTTTTAAACTGATTTCATTTTCACTTGGAACGCGAACAATACGAACACGTACACGTACGTTATCCGCCAACAGTCGAAAGTTATCAAAGGTGACACTCAACAATTGGAACTCATTAGAATATTGACATCATCGATTGCAAAACACATGCGTATAGAAAAATCACGATGTCAAAAAAAAAAAAAAAACTGAAACTACAATTTTAAATAAATATGCGTGTTTCACTTGTCTCGAGGAAAATATCTTCGATGCGTACACGTTACTATCGCTGAGGTAAAGTTTATTGTGCCAAGGTATAATTTGATAAATTTTTCTCCTGAATTAATTCATAAACACATTATGTTACACGGAGAAAAATAGAATCGTAGTAAAAATAAATTTTCACCGATCTTGTTTGTATCGAAATATTAAAAATAAACTAATTTGTGTAAATTATAACCTAGAATAAACGATGTGCTAAGAAATAATAAGAATGTGTTCATATAATGATTTACGTATAATAATATTTTTAGACTATATTATTTTAATTAGATAGTAAAGAATATGTTCCCACCTACTTATAACTCATATCAATACTAAATATTTTGTTATTGTTGTTTATGTAATAGTGATTTTTATTATCTTTTACTCTACCGAAAAATGCCGTTTTCGACACTGTATTTTGAACTGATAATTTTCACTCGTACAACTGTCAAGTAAATTGTATGTTGAACTATAAAATTTGATTTTTTAACGGTATTCACAGCCATCTTTAAAAATATTATTTATTCGCTTCGATACACTTCTTGATCACATCGCTTAACCGACCGCGAACATTGGGTATATGTGCCGCATGTACTACAGCTACTATATTGTGCCTATACAGAGTGTTCAAGTTCAACGACGGCTTACAAATTTCAAGTAATAGAATGATGAAATCTTCGTCAGCGTACCTCTTTAAATTCATGGATTCTTCCGAGACACCCTATATAAACTACTTAACATATAATGTAAAAAATAGCAATTTAGAATGTCAGGATTTAAGAGATATAAAAAAATCAAAGAAACTTTTTTAAAATTTTAAATTTGACAAGCTGATCGCGTAAAATTAATTTTAGATTTTTATTATGTTTAATTATAAGATAATAATATAAGATTATAGCACTAATAGTAATTATTGTTTCATCTCTATATTACATCAAAACATTTTTCACTGTATTTTACTATAGACACTTATTTTTTATTGACTAAATCTACGTTTGTAACAACGGTGAATACATTTTTCTTCACACATTCAAACTTGTAGTCAGATTTTCAACCAGCAAATCCAAAAAAAAAAAACAAAAAAAAAAAAATGAAATAATAACGACGAAAAGAGAAATGCACAAAAAACAATACAAAATTTATCATCTGAAAGAGTAAAAAATTAAAAAAAAAAAAAAAAGAAAGCGCAAATCTAATAGAAACTCGCATTTGAAAAACAGATGTTATGGGCATAGTGGAGGTATTTACTATCTTGAATAGAACATCGAATATTTACACTTGAGGGATTAAAAAACAAATCTTAGTTACAACTGTGATGCGCTGACATTCATCCATGAAGCCTCTCGATCAAAATATACAGTGCTGTTGTCCCCAAGGAAATATTGTTGCCTCCAAATGATGTACGTAATTATCCTACAGAATTACAGTATTTGATGAAGTTCGATAATGATAAAATAAATAGTCACTTCCGTCAACACATCGGGGTTTACAATCATTATATTTGCTTTCGTATTCATTTAAGTAAACTATATTTAATGAGAATAGATACTTTATGATGCAAATAAGATATAATACAAATTGTATAGTGAAATAATCGAACATATTGTTCTCGAAGAAACCTTTCATTGAAAATTAAACAACAATTCAATTTTTCCCTTTTACTTTATTTTATCAGAAAGTTCAATGTCTATTCCTTGGGGAGGTCGGATGGCACGAAGGCCCGCAGAAGCCAAAACTCTGTAACTAATCCAATATAACCTAACCATCGAGTTACCTAAATGCATAATAATTCGAATTTCAGAAATGGTTTAAATATAAACATCATAATTCTAATCGAAAAGAAATAATTATTTTAGGATAATTTAAAAATGAATTGGTTCACATCAATGTAGGTAATTTTTAGTTCAATTAATCTGAGGTTAAATAATATTTTGCGATTTTTTTAAAATTAAAAATGTATTGTGACAATTTTTGGTTTACCGACGTTGAATATTTAGAGTGATGATATGTGAGATGGTATATTATAGGCTTTTTTTATCTTAAATCTTATTAGACATCTCGTAGAAATCATAATTTAGTTGGTAGTTTAACCTCAGATAAATAATCTGACTAGAAAATATATACAATGATAAGATTACTTTGTCATTTTGAAACTTAAAGTGTTTGATTTGTATTATTTTACAAAGACAACCAACTACATCGAATGTGACTAGTAAATGTATATTGTTGTAACTTAAAATGCTAATACCCTCTACTATTTCGAGTGTGATGTTTTTTCATAGAATTCTATTATCATATATGACCTCAATTAAAAAATCCGTTAAGAAAACCTCCAAAATTTTATCATATTATTAATTGGATTATTGATGTTATAACTCATAACTTATACATGATTGCATTGATTTCGCAATAAAATATTTAAAAAAATGCAAGACCAATTCGTATGTTATCAGTCACATTCATACATACCTCACTCAACAAATGTATATGTGCCATACTAAAGTTTTAGATATAAAATCAAATTCATAGAAGGCTTTAATAATGAATTCTAAGAAAAATCTTAGTCAAGAAAATTCTAAGTTAAAATATATATGTTTAGTATTTATGTAATAGATAAGGATTTTTTCTTTTAGTTTTTTTTATTTGCAAAAAAAATATTGTGAAAAATAACTGTTAAATATTTTAAAATATCTCATAAATCATCTTTATAGCCATTGGTCTAATGAATAAGGATTGATTTCCAATAGGTCAAATACCAAACAGTCGACTTTAAATAGAATTATGTACAGCCAATTTAATAATGTGCTGAAATTGCAATAGGCCGTTAAACACACGTTTAATAAAATAAGGACTTATGAGTCACGTGTTCGTTTTGGCAGTAAATATTTGAATAATTAATTAAAAATTCGAATTTAAAATAATGATGCATTTTTTTTAATAAGACTATTAAATTTTATTTTTGGCATCGATAATTCGTTATATTTTCTATCATTGTCATTTTACATTTGTTGATTTTAATTTATTATCAATTACATATTAATTAATCAATTTTCTCATAAAGATCGATATACTTTATTAAATATTCTAAAATTAAATAAATTACAAAAATCAATATATTTAATATATAATATTTAGTATTATATATTAAAGTATATAATACTTAGTACATTAAAAAAAAATATTTAAAACAGTTAACATTTACTATTAAACTTGAATATTATTTAATTTGCCAATTATTTTATAGTAACCGGAAAATATTGAGTTGAAAATTTATTTTCGACCATACCTGTGATTTGATATAAATACAATATGATCACAAATAGTCATAATTCATAAGTCAATTAAAATTATTTTTTCTATTTAAGTTTTACCCTTGGGACGAAATTAGTATACAGTTTTTTTAGGTATATCTAATTTCATTGATCAAAATTACATTTATAATTATTGATTATTTTCAAGCATAATTAGTATTTGCCAATGATCATCTCGAATGATAATTTTGTCGGCTTTATGGATTCAGTGGAAGAGCTGCCTTATGGTTAGACTCGGCTTACATCTTGGCTTCAATTTAAATAAAGATTTTTAATTAATAATTTACCAAATTATTTGAGTTTATTAAGCCTAATATTATTAAGTTGGTATATACTTATCATTTAATTGTGACCTTTTACGTAAAATGTATAATATATTACTATTAATTTGGCTCATTTTACAGTAAAATAAATTACTTTTTTGGTTTAAGGTAAAACAAAAACAAGATCGTGAGTTCTCTATTTATAATCATATTTTATACTACACTAGCTGCCGGTGAAACGCCTTTCGGGATCAAAAGTATAAACATTTATTTTTCTCGTGTATATTTATTTTAATTATTATTTTGTTAATACAATTTATAATTCACATTCAATTGTGGAAATACGTGTTAGGTACATGCTACGACCACATATTTTTTTTAATTTTCTAATATAAAAGATCGGCGATTGGATTTATATTGGCTGAAGCTTCTTTCCATGTCACATGATGTAGTTGCTGCATATTTAAATAAGGAATATGTCCTGATGTTAAATAATAACTGAAATTGACCTCGTCCGATTCGCCATTTAATATTTTATTTATTGATTGTCGAGTTTCAAATCCATTATTGTTTTGTAAAATTTTCCATTTTGTTTTTAACTATCTGCGACTCTTCCGTTACACTCAAAAGGTCGATCCCTAGCACTTATTAAAATCTATAGATTTTCATGAAGTGTTAAATTCTAGTGGCCGGTGTGAAACGCCTTTCGGGATCAAAAGTATAAACATGATAAATTTTATTTACACGGACACCGCCGAAAGCGTTAGGTTTAACTACTCGATTTAACGTATATGGGTTGTGTCTAGAAGTCGGCTCATTAGAGTGACGAAAATAGGAGCCGTTGTAAAACTACTATCAATTTTTTTTACTAACCATTGATAATATATTTACCATTATCAATCTATTTACATGCATGGTTCGAAATTTTTAATTTATTTGATTTATTACACATTTACTATCATATTCTCTTAAGTAATTAAATATCACTGTGATTAATGTCTATTGAAAATTTTCTGCAATAGTATAATATTTCTATGGAATTATGTTGATAACTGACCTGTCTATATATTTTATCTTAGAATCTTATTTTCACATGAAATGTTTATGCGAAAATAATTAACCTAAATCTAAACATAAAATTATAATTTGTTTAATTTTTCTATTTTATGAAAAATGTACTCATTATTTTTTATAAATTAAAAAATCGCATACTTAATCACTAGTATATATAATCACTAATCCCTAGGTAAATTCTTCTAGCTTGAAGGATAAGAACAAGGCTAAATTGATTATTTTCAAACATTTATTTCAAAAATGTTGTCATATTATTCACAAAATAATTCTGTTAGACATTTGAAATTTCTACATATTAGGTATTGTAAGACTTTAAAAAGCTTAACAAATTATATAATTTCCTCTAAGTCTCGCTCAAAATTGTTTTCTGAATACATTAACTTATTGTTGAATTCGAATGCATAATAATAACAAACAGTACCATATAATATGCTAGGTGGGAATCGTAAAAATGATCTACTGAGAGGTTATACATCCACTATCAATATATTGTCTAAGCCCTAAGGAATGAAGTATCTTTTAGCACTGTTTAAGCTATACATTTCATTTGAAAACAATTATTGTTTTCTTATTATTATTATTATTTTTTTAATGTACAAAAATATTATATTTATAAAATATTAATATTTTACTTTAAACGTAAAAGTAGATTTATTATTACTACAATAGTATGATTAATTTATTATATTACTCTAAACTATTTGTTAATCGTTTAAACCACGTTAAAATTTAAATAATTTGTACCTACTGCTTTGGAATGAAATTATTAGATGCATTAATGAATATTGAATACTCTTCTAAGTATGATTTTTGTTTCTGAGTATTCCATCAATAAATAATATGAAAAATATAGAAAGTATCAGTCTATGACTCTATATACGGTCTGAGTAGAAGTGATGCCTGTCCTCCATGTCCAACAGCTGTAGAGGATCTTATAATTTTATGACATTATTTTACAATATTTTGTAGACAATTGCAAGAAAGTGTTATGCAATAAAAAGAATATTTAATGTGGTTAACTTGAATTTATGCTTATATAGTACAGTATCGGTACTTATATAGTTATTTATTTTTTAATTTGTTTACTTGATATTATTGTTATTAAATGTATATTTTAAACATTAAAACATGTTACATTACACATAGTAAAATAATATAAAATAAAATAAGACATTATTTGTGTAATTCTGAATGAATTTCATAATTGATTGGTTAAATATTTTTATTTTTGTTTATGCTGTATTTACTCATTAAGAAAATATATTATAGAAAAATATTCTACAAAAAAGAGTTCATGTTTAAGAATTTGATGGGTAATAACGAAAAATATTTGCTTCAATATAAATTTTTTTATAGGTAATTAAGAGAATATATATTTTTTAATGTTTACAATAAACACCTGAGTTCAGCTGTGCAATGCTTTTTTCAGACACGTACACGGAAACTTATATTTACGAAGCACATAAGCTGCCTTCTTTCCTCCCACCAAATAGTTGACTAGTATGTGACGGGAAAAAACTCGTATCTGTTTCATTGAAAAATTATACTTAATTTAAATTACTTTATTTTATACATTTTATAATTTATTTTGAAACTTTGTTCATAAATAATAGTAATGATAATTTGATTAATTTTCTAGAATTGATTAATAATAATATTTTCATCTAATTTTATGTATTCGTTTTTGAACTTCTGAATTCATCCCACCTTCTGAAGTGGATGGTCTCAAAAGTATAATATACTAGAATCTATTAGTAGTTAGGATAGAGATCAACACTGAATGCACATTACAACACACATATTACATAATGATATATAAGTATTTAATGAAACGTTAAAATTTGTATTTATGTTTTACACTTATTTGGTATCTTGTTGGCAAGATTATTATTAAGCTTACATTAATTGATAAAGAAAGCTGATAAAATCCCGCAACACGAAGATAACTTATAGTGATTTACTAGATTTTCTGAATATATAAAATCAAGTTGTAAAACTTGTTTTTATTCACATTCTTTATTCAATACACTATTAAAGTAATTCAGGTGAAACAAATAATTATACATTTGTTTTATTTTAGTATAAAACATAAAAATCTATGAATATCAATAATTTGTTAATATTTCTATTGATTATAAACTTTTGAACTTTGGCCGCAAAAAATGTCATGTATAAATATGCTTTATTATGACGTATAACAATTAAATATAAATGTCGAAAAAGTTTTCATTAAAATCTGTCTTAAAAAAATAGTATTTTACTAATAATGTCGGTTTCAACTTTATGAAGGTCTACTTTTCTTGTGTTTCTAAAAGATCCACAGTTAATTCTCGTTTAGTAAAAATATAAACAATTTTTATTTGTCATAAACTCATAACTAATAACAAATAACATGCCGAGTTAATTTGGTTTTTTTATTAACTACAATTTTTTTCAAAGTTTCATTTATTTTGAGGAGTATTCAAAATATTTTTTTTTACACTTACGATGAAATTAAAAATGTATAAGTATAAAAATAAACAATTACCTAATTGTTGTAATATTCTTTGAAGAAAAAAATTTTTTTACTAACAAAGACAATATAAAAAAGAACATATTTTTTACAACTTTCTATGCCTTGAACATTTTAAACTCGACCTAGAATTCAACAACACCTAATCTCGTTTGACAGCAGTATCATCGATACGGAGAGAATGTTAAAAGAGTAATGATCAAATGGCAAAGCAAAAAAAAAAAGTTTTAGTGACAGAAAGAAATGTGAAGATTTATATTGACTTTTACAAATAAGGTGAGGCTTGTCATGCAACTTTTTAAAAATTTTATTACATTCTATTATTGCTACTAATTGTTTGAGAATCCGATTTCTAGACAAGTATAATAATTTTAGGTACCTGTTTAGAAATGAATCAGATGGTTTTGAGTAAACTTAATATTTAAATAAATAAATACGAATTATTATTGTGAATTTTCAATCACTTTATAAATGTATCGAATCTTTTAATGAAATCGGCATGTATAAATTATGTTTAATAATAACAAAGTATTCTATTCAAATTTTCTATTAAAGTATAATTATTCTCGTTTTTATGGAACACGCGACGGCTAATAAGAGGCTAATAAGATCGTTTAAAATCTTACTGGAGTATATTGAGTAATTAAAGCATATTAATTATAATAAAATATTTATAGGGCATTATTCTAGCGTTGTATTATGTATTTTTAAATCAGTTAACGAGAACACCGCCGCACGAATAATTAGTAAAGACGCATAGGCAGTAAACAGAATTTGAATTCAAATTAGATTCAAGACGTTCCCGATCGTCGTGTACCTACAAATCTACAAGGATACATAATATACGTGTATACTCTGACGTGTGTGCGTGTGTACTGTTGATGACGCATAAAAGTGTGACGAAAAGTTATTTTAAATTCATAAATCTCCCAGTGTTTTCCAATTGGCGAAAATCGCATATTATTATTATTGTTTGGATTGTTGTGGCGTACTACAGCTGGGGATAACCTACGCGTTATGGCCAATGATTTCGGTGTCCCTTTAACCGGAACGGTATTTGTTCTCTCTGGCGCTGCACTGGAAGTAGCGTGGTCGTCATCCGGTCCGGAAACCCATAGATGCCAATTTTTATAAAAAAAAAATTTACATGACGTACTACGTAGTGTATGCGTGTAAAACATTCAATAATTTCAACGAATACGTAAATGACCCGAAGTTCTAGTGATTACGGTCGTTGGCGGGGTGCGACGGTAAAAACAATATTAAAGGGCAAAGATGATCCTCGTTTGTCGATCACGAAACCCGCGTAAATCACCAGTAGGAATATACCGACTACATGGATGGTATAGAACATATCACGCGTGTGCGTACAGGGAGCATTCCGGCTGTACCGATAACGGGTAGGTACTCACTTCGTCCGAGGGAAAGTCGTAGCAGTCAGCCACCCTCTGGTAGAGCTCACGGACGTTGGAGAAGTCGGACACCAGTCCCGTCGGACTCCCTTGGGCCTGTTGGCAGTGGAACACCAAGTTTTGTTTCACTTGTTCGTCGTGTTCGTTGTGCCGGTGCGCGGCCGCGTCTTCTTTGATCTTGTGCGAAGGTTTCCGGTTGAACAAAGGCATGTTTATTAATACGATATATCACCACGACGTTACAGCAACGGCCCAGTGAACGACGAGTACATTGGAAGAATGCAAAAAGGAATGGAGAAAAAAAAAGGTCGCATCACAAACACACACACACACACACACACACACACACGTGCGCGCGCTCGCGCTCACGTCACAGGGTTAAGTCATGATATCGCTCGGGACGCGACGAAATATTTATCACGATTTATTTTAGTCGTCAATGTTTTTATACGGAAACTCGGACGACGGTGTCACTGGCGTTTTTGCTTTCGAACAATCGACAATGACGATAATTTATTACCCGACGACGTGTTAGCAGCGAAGGCAGCGGCGACGACGGGCGGCGCTACGGTTGCGAACGACAGAAGACGACATGCGGTGGCGACGGACACGCGAACACGACTGCCGCCAACGCGACCGCGACTGTGTTGTTACAGAGTCGGCTGTCCGTTGGGCGATCCGCTGGTACGCGCGGCTTACAACAGACCGTCTGTATACGCATATATACGCGCGCGGCAGGTGTTGAACCGAGTGGAACGCTTAGAACAATGTATATAACACAATCTAACTCCAGGTGCGTGCGCGTGTTTATTATAACGTAGGTACCTATGTATAATATATACTCCTTTTTTACTTATTATTTATTTTTTATTTTTATCGTTTTTTGTTTATACAGGATGGTTATTTTTTTAATTTTGTTTTTCCATCGTGAGCCGCCCGATATTTGATGTGTGTACACACAATATGCGTATTCCGGTGACAATATCAGTTATCTATTAATTTTGACTTTCTTTTTCGTCTTTATGATTTGTTTATTCAAAAATTTACGTTTTTCATATGAAAAACCCGAAATGTTCCACCCTTGTCGTCGGCGTCGATTTTTTACTTCAATACTATAGATTTTTAGAACTTTATGTTATCATATTATACTTGTTAACATTATTAGAGACAATTACGAATGTTATTTTTTAAAGTATTGTTGAAAATACACACAAAGCCATTTAGTGGTTTTCCGACAAATCCGCGTTAAAAAAATCACTCTGTACTCGTATATCCGTTTACGTAATATCGTAGTGTTTAAAGAGGGATCGGCTAATCTTGGTACGTTAAATGGGTGACACGTCAAAATATCTCCGGTTAAAATATCTCCGACAAAATATCTCCGTAAAAATATCTCCAACACAAAATATCTCCTGTTACAATATCTTTGTCAAAAAATCTCCGGTAACAATATCTCTAGAATAAATAATTTTAAGAGAAAACAATGAATATTTTTATTGTAGATATTATAAAACAACATATTAGTAATATATATACCGAATATTTATAATATATACAGTAGACGCCGCTTATAAGACTCATTTTGGGACCAGCACAAAGTGAGTCTTATAACCGAATGAATCTTATATGCGAAGTGGAAAAAAAAATTAATTACGTATTTATAAATTTTATTTTACTACATATTTTGCTTTCATTTTCATACATTAACACATATTACATATTACATACTTTATTATTGAATAAATTTCTTAATTAATTATTATTGAATAAATTTAATAATCCCAATAAAAAAAACTACGTGCACGTGTACGTATGTGTATTTATGTAGATACCCGTAATTACGATAACTGTGCAGCCGCCAGATAATCAGTACACTATTATAACGATAATCGTTGCGATTAATTTTTCAATATCAATTTTATTTCTCAATTATAACCAAAAAAGTTTATTTTCTACTAATTATTTTACAAAATTTGAGTCTTATAACCGACGTGTTGAGTCTTATAACCGAATTTTTTTTAATGTATTTGGATACGTCCGGACCGTTCCAGACAATTTTGAGTCTAATAAGCGACTGAACCTTATATCCGTGAGTCTTATAAGCGGCGTCTACTGTACCTAATATAAATTTATCACAGCCCTTTTTATAAAATATATGCATATATCCGTTATGTAGTAAAAGCTCTTTATTTTTCTGACTTTTAATAAATTTTAAAGGCATTTTTACGAATTCACGTTAACAAAATTTCAAATCGTAATGATATAGCGATACTTTGTCACATTTCGCGTAGGTACACTTACATGTTATCGATGTTACAAACTCGTCTTTATCGGTAAACCAATAGAGATAATTGATAAATTTTCCTTCACGAAACAAGCTCGAAACAGTTAAATTTAAAAATATAATATTTTTCTAGATTTCTCTTAGAAATACTCTTATTAGGTATATATTATAAATATTCCGTATATATATTACTAATATGTTGTTTTATAATACCTACAATAAAAATATTCATTGTTTTCTCTTAAAATTATTTATTCTAGAGATATTGTTACTGGAGATTTTTTGACAAAGATATTGTAACAGGAGATATTTTGTGTTGGAGATATTGTAACAGGAGATATTTTGTGTTGGAGATATTTTGACGGAGATATTTTGACGGAGATATTTTTACCGGAGATATTTTGACGTGGAACCCGTTAAATGTATTGTAATACATAAATATTCAACGCATAGTGAAATAGTTTTGTATGAAAGTTTTAACATATATTGGCAACCCGATTTCACGAAAGATTCATGAAGTAAACATTTGAAAATATCATAAAAATCATTAGGTATTGTCAGTGGTGTAGCTAAACATGTTTGTTGGGGGGAGCAAAATATGATAAAAATTGAGTATCCACTAAATATAAAATTATTATGTATATTTATAATTTATAAATGCTAATTTTCAGACACATACAAATTTAGTAACTGCACTTTTTTGCAATACCGTATTGTTTTTTTTTATGGTCGTAAATTGTTATTATTTTGAATGCCACCGTAGTGGCTTCGATGCTTTTAGAAATTACATAATGTATGATATATAGCTGATGCAACCAGCAAACGGACGTCAGTCGAGTAAACGTCCGTGCTCGCGGGCGTGGTGGCGTGGTGATATTCGGACTTTTGACCCGCCAATCCCAACTCTTGGCCTAAAGGCCATGTGCGCGTTTGAAATTGTTTAACTATCAAACTTTTATTGATACACTTTCACGCGATGAGCTTTTCTCTGTTTAGCATATTTGAACGCTAGAAAATTGCCTTACCATGATTTTCTGATTGCCCTTCACTGCAGGTCGAACACGTGAGTATTATATACTCAATATGTACACATGCATACATATTACATACGCATAGCACGCAAATGCTTATTACGTTATAAGTCAACGTATAATTATCATGTCTCAGTTCACGTGTGACGTTATGTCTTGCAGTCTAGTGATGTATACAGTTATAAGACGTGTGTATGTGTTATTTAAACTTGCTCGAAAACAACGGGAGCAGCACGCGATGAAGACGCAAGAGGCACACGCGTGATCGACATTTATATATCGGTGATCGTGGATGGACCAGTGCATACGGAACGTTATAGACTTATATCATATAATTAACTCCCCTTCACCGTGATAGAAAATGAATTAATTTTTTTTTTTTATTAAGATTTAAGAATTTTATAATAAATATATTCAAGTTATTATTTAAATATTTTGTATTATGAGCATTTAAAATATCCTATTAAATATTTTTGATTTTTTGACTGACAGAAAATTACAGTAAACATAGGTTCGATGACTTCAAAATTACGTGGTAGTAGACGACGGGGTGGTAAATATTAGTAATAAATCAATTCATGCCACTATTTAGGGTCATACAATCTTATGCCTAAGGAGGGTGTTTTTGTAAATTTGTATTGATAAATTAAAATCTAGTTTAAACATTAGTATATTGCAGAAAACAAAAATGTTGATGGTATGTAATGATTGTAGCTATGTACCTAGTAGAAAATGTATACAACAATTTAAAAAGTTACATTTTTTAAAACAATTTGATTATTTGAGTGTCATGTGTTAAAAAACACCACCTGTATAAACACATCACTGATTACTCACATAGTTGATGCTACAAATATATGATCCAAAACACCAATATATACAATATTATATTTTTATTAAGTTTTGGACACATCATATAATTCGTGTATCAGTGTATGATCATTACATGATCAATTCGATTTAGTTCATGATCTTAGTCCAAAACTTCTTCATTTTCAGTGAGCCTTTCTAGCATAAACACAATTTTTATAGATGGGTAACCTATTTAAAGCGTTAACTAAATCACAATGATAATATTTAAATTAAAATACTAAAATTTAATGATTATTTTTTGTTTTATCTCAAAACTATTGTTGAACACAGAATTGACAAGCAGACATAACAATTAGGCTTAGTCGTCCAGCTCAAAATTAGTACTCAAATTCGTTAGCTCCTATTTTCAAGAAAAAAAATGTATTTTGTTGTACGTATTATACATACGTCATTGTTTCTGAATAGTAGTAATAATAACAAAGAAAGATACCTGTAGTTTTTGAATAGTGTAAAAATCTAGAATTAATTTTCTCGTTTATTTATCTCCGATAGAAGTAATGATACAAAAGTATGAAAATGTTATTCTTATATTTGTTGTTGTTCATTTGTTTTCGTAAATTATTTACACACTTACTACTTATATATCATTCGAATTCCTAATGTTACAATGTACATGGTTTTATATCGATAAAATACGTTCGAGCAATTATATTGAATCGTAATTGAAAAAGAATATGTATTGTTTGATCTCTATGACAAAGACTGTCTGATTCCATATCGAATGTGCCATATCACATGTATTTTTAAATTTTAATTCAACATTTTGAAACAACTTTCATTGAATTTTTTTCCTTATACGCACTATAAAACGATCTCTTGATGATCAACCCATATAGCAAATGTGATATATTGATATATATTTGATATTCAGTTTACATAATTTTTTGTACATTCGTTTGGTAATATACGTGCAATATCATAAAGATAACTGAAAATCAATGTATGGGTTTATATATTTATATGATGACTTCTCGATATCAAAATTCTGATATCAAAAAAGTAATTTTCGCGCAATGTATATTAGATATATTCTACACGATATTTGCTAGACATGTTATAATTAATATTTACTTGATATCTAAAAATGTTTATCGCAAATCACATATTTACAGTGTATTTATTAAATATCAGAAATAACATATCAAGTATTTGATTTATTAAGAATATTCGTTGGATATCATATTAACGATACATACAGAATATATAGTCACTAATATTTATATGATATCTAAAAAAGTTTATCTTGAATAACATATTTACAATGTATTTATTTAATATCAGAAATACTATATCAAAAATCTGATTTGTTCACAATATTCGTTGGATATCTTGTTAATGATGCATAATATATACAGAATATATTCTGTATAAAAATTATTATAATAAAATATATAATATTGTCTCATATATTAATAAGATACATAAAAAAGTTTATCTTGAATAATAATAATACTATATATTCAATATGTATGATATTGGTACTTCTTAAATTTTATTATTTTATTAATAAATTATTAGTGTACTTTAATTTAAAATATTTATTTTATATATATATATATATATATATATATACACAGATGATTTTTTTACTTTTTAGGCATGCTCATCCTATTTTTATATTTAAATTATGCATGTATAAGTTATGGAAGTTAGATATATCTAAATCAAAATTTGAATGAGTTATAGTTTTTTAGTTATATTATTATAACTTTGTGTAATAATAGGATAATATATCTATTATGGACATGGGTCAAGTAGGTATAATATTAATATATTATGATGAGGGCTTACATGATTTGAAAATGTAACTCATTACTATTGATCTATCAATTTAAATATTTTCGGAAATAAATAATATTTTTGTCTTTGGGCGCTGTTGTTACCACAATAAATTAAAGATGTAGGTTAAATTGTGATTACCTATAACTAGCTAATCTTTTTGCTATTACCCATAACTTTTAGATACATATACATATACCATTTAAAGAATAGGTATATTAAAATATTAAACATATTATATGACGCATGTTATTAGTGTGTATTATTGCAGTGTTAGAATAATACTGTCGTATTTAATATTTTGTCACCTTATGTAAAAATACTCGTCAAAACCACCATCATAGTTATATTATATTATATGCATGTATTTATAATCTAATACAGCAGCAGCTTGTAAGCTCTCGATTATAATATATTATACTGAATATAGGATATGCCACGAAAAGCGAATTCCGCGTATAATTAGGAAATGACTGCAAATTGCAAAGAAATTGATTTACCTATAGGTACCGATATATGTTGATTTTTTTTTTTTATTATTATTAGCCATTAGCCTAAACTATTAAAAATAATAAATTAAACTATTACGGCTCGACAATTAATGTACATCAACAGATAAGACAATACAGAAATATAATACATGTACATAATGTGCATTAGCATAGTAAAATAGAGAGTATATAATATAACGTTACATAATATATAAATATATGAATAAGATAAAAATACCATAAACATATATACGAGTGATGATGATTTAGAGCATCATATACAATTTATAAAGTATCTGAATTTTATTTTTAACATCAGACACGTTATTTGAATTACATTTTGATGAGGATTTCAATGTGCTAAAATTAAGCAAATACTATATAGGGCACTATGCACACAGCCGAGAGAATGGGAAAATATTATTATTAATATGTAATTAATTCATATATTTTTTTCATATAAGTATTTATTAAATGGTAAATAAATTGAACGTCTTAAGCCTCGTCCAGACTATACGACCAAGGGTACCGAAGGCACATGTGATGAACTTATTCGGTGATGTTCGGTGATGTTGGTCTAGGTGTGGACAGCGTTACCGAACGAACGCCAACGGCGAATGTGCCTTCGGGCGAGTTCGCTCGGGGAGCGGTACATCAAAGGAATTCGTTATCAGTTTGGGCACGATTTGTACATATTTTATTCCTTCGTTGACATTCGGTCCGAACAGTGTACATTTTATTATTTTAAAAACGCATTTTAAAATTAAAAACGCATGTGGTATAAATAAGCGAAGGGTTCCAAACGCAGACTAACGGCGAATTCGGAATAAGTCTGGACAGTGCGCCAATGCTATCAGATACGAACGCACGCCAACGCTGAATGTGGTGACGTTGGCGTTCGGTACCCTTGGGCCTTGGTCGTATAGTCTGGACGCAGCTTTAAAAATCGATCAAATTCATTATGTGACGGGGACGATGTGTATTATTGTGTATCATTTGTATGTTATTTTACCAGTCCCCCGTTACAGATCCACCCCCCGCCGGCCTGAAAATTGATAATCTTTAAATAGCGCTCGCCGCGACGCCGATCAACACTGTGATGTCGCTTGGTAAAACACATATATATCTATTAATACACTTTTTGTTATCAGTGGTAACAATAAAAACCTCGTTTTCGTCGTACACTACAATATTACAAATTACAATTTATATCTTATAACCTCTCTACAGGCGTGTATACTGTGCCGTGTATTTTATGCCGCGTTAAATATTGTTTTTGCCGTTTGTGGTTTGTGGTTATAATATTATTACTTGTAACTGTAAGTTGTATTTAATTTACATTTTCCGCCAAAACGGCTGGACTACGCGTTGGTGCAAACTTTGTTTTTAAAAACGCTGTTTTTTCTACAATAAGTGAACTTTCGTGTCGAACAAAACGTAAGTATAATATTAGGTATTTCTATAGGCAGGTATTACACTTACAATATAATATTATTTAATGTGCATAGCTATTAACTTTATAGGTAGGTACCTGTAAATTAGTCGTTGCTTCTAACATAGTAGTTGCAGTAAAATAATAGACAGGCATTATAATATTATTAGTTATTGGTTTAATAACATCCAGCTATTAACTATACAACTAGGTTATGTTTCGTAAAAAAGGCTTAAGTAAGTCTGCCAAACGCAGACGATTGCTAGATGCAAATAATTTTATTGAATATTTATCTGATGACACTTATTTAGACATATCACCAAATAATATTGACAATACTATTTCATCTGATCTAAGTAATTACAAAAATGAAGTTAACACTGTTTTATTTGAAACTGCTTTTAGTTCATCTGCTGCTAATTGTGTTGATCAAGGATTTAATGATGATGTTAGTGTGAGTTTAGATTGTGAAATAAAGTCACATAGTGAAGTCGAAAGTTCCGAGGAAAGTGATGATGATAGTGTGCATAAAATGAATGGTCAAAGAACTCCAGAGGGAATCACAAATGATTTAATTAAATGGGCAACTAATCACAATATACCTAATAATGCATTCAATAATTTGCTAAAATTATTAAAATCTCATAAATGCTTTGAAGGTTTTCCCTCAACTAGTAGAACATTTTATAAAATACATTCTGGAGTCTCATATGATAAACCTATTCAAGTAAAACCTATTGCACCGGGTATTTACTATCATTTTGGAGTGGCTAGTAGCATTAAAAAATATATAGACAGCCATTTTTCTGATGAAACAATTAAGTTAGTCATAGGAGTTGATGGTTTGCCATTAACAAAAAGCTCTGGTAGTTGTTTTTGGCCTATATTAGGCTATATTAGACAAAATATTGAATCTGTTTTTCTCATTGGACTATATTGGGGGTACAATAAACCAGTTGATGGCAATTTATTCATCAAAGATTTTGTTGATGAAATTAGTAGTTTAATAATCAATGGAATTTATGTAGACATTATTATTGAGAACACTTTAAAAACAGTTCATAAAAAAGTTAACATTGACAGTTTTTGTTGTGATGCACCCGCTAAGGCATTTTTATTGAAAACAAAATCTCATACAGGATTTTTCTCATGTACCAGATGTACAGTGCAGGGAAAATACTTATTAAGACGGGTTTGCTTTCCTGAATTAAAATGCTCAAAAAGAACTCATGTAGATTTTGTGAATCAAGTTCAAAGACAATATCATAGCACTGATGGTAATATCTCAGAAATATTAAATATTCCTGGTATTGATGTTGTTCAACAATTTTCTTTGGACTACATGCATGCTGTATGCCTTGGCACAATGAAAAAAATTCTTATGTTATGGAAAGGTGATAATATTGGGCGAGGAGATGCAAATAAACAGAAATTAAGTCCTGGATTAATTAAAAAAATGTCTGAACGCCTCTTGTCATTAAAAAATGATATTCCACTTGACTTTGTGCGAAAACCAAGATCATTAGATGAACTACCAAGGTGGAAGGCCACTGAATTTAGGCTTTTTTTATTGTATGTTGGTCCTATCATTATTCATTCTATTGTGTCAAAGCAAATATTTCAAAATTTTTTATGTCTGAATGTAGCCATGACCATATTTTTAAGTCCAAATTACAATCACCTAGCCATTTACGCTAAGTCATTAATGTTTGACTTTGTCAAACATTTTGGAATATTATATGGAGATCATTTTATATCTCACAACATCCACGGGTTAATTCATTTGTATGATGATTATCAAAATTATGGCATATTGGATAATATTAGTTGTTTTAAATTCGAAAACTACATGAGCCATTTAAAAAAAATGGTTCGTAAAAGTGATAAGCCTCTTCAGCAGGTTGTTAGAAGGTATGAAGAGCGTTCTAAATATATTCCACCCACAGACTCTTCTGAAAATATAAAAGAAACAGTCCTATTCAAACAGTTGCATAACAAAGAGCCTTTAATCACACATACTTCTTCTCCTCAGTATAAAATTGTTGTGTTAGACAAAATTAAAATTAATGTGGACTCTGATGCTGACTCTTATGTCGGTGTGAAATTAAATGGAAATTTAAGTATTATTAAAGTTGTAAATATATGCTATAGCCAAGAGTTGAAAAAACATGTTTTATTAGGTAAAAAAATTGAAAGAATGGACAGCTTTTTTACTAAACCTATAAAGAGTGAAAAATTAGGAATTTTTAAAGTAAATCATTTTTCTAAACAACTTAGTATTTGGAATATTGATGATGTAATAACAAAATACATGATTTTAAAAGCTCACGATTTAAATTGCATGATAGCTTATCCAATTATTCATTTTAATAATTAAGTTTTATTTATAATTTTAATAAAAAAAAACTTAGTTATTTGACAATTTTTAAAATTAAAATTGTATACCTTTTATATCAATAATTTAGTCTATAATATTATGTACATATCTATTATCCAACAAAATCTTTGTTACCTATTTTAATATACCTGCAATGTTTTACATATAATTTTTTAATGGATAGGTACCTACCTACTATTTTTTTCTAAAGGAGAGACTTTTATTTTGATTTCTTACCCTCAAATTTTTTAATACTTACTTAAATACCTATTATTATATTTTATATTGTTATTCACACAAGATTACACTACAGCAATTGTTATTGCATCAACAATTTTAATTATAAACTGCTTCTCAGCACTTCACAGCATAAACCATGTGGTCAATAGTTAATTTCGAAGCCGATAATTCTGTGGAATCAGTTCCAACACATTGGTTAAACAAAGACAAATCAAAATGCGCTTGGCCAAACAATGACTCAACTGTTGATAAATTAAGAAATAACAGAGCAAAGCCGAATGAATTTGATTTTTCATATTTCAGCTGTCGAGTAATGGCTAGTAATATTAGTAAGTATTCTGTAGGCGTCCTAAATTATGAACAATGAATATAATTAAGATAATCGATTTTATTATTAGGGTTTATATTGATTGATAAAAAAATCAATTATCACATATTCTTAGTGTGCCTACGGGCACAGATTGTATATTTCTAATAAAAATTAAAAAAAAAAAAAAAAAAAAAAAAATATTGATGGATAATTATTTAAATTACTTTGTTTATGTATATTGAAATTGGAAATGCATATGATGTATTATGTATTATGTATGTTCTATATATGTACATTGTAACTACCATAAAAATTCATTTCCTCTAAGTGTATAATTTAATTTAACTTTTTTATGTATCTAAATAGACTATAATATATCCATTTTCAGTAGGGTTGTAGCGATTTTGTTTTATTTTATTAGAGTAGCATTTTTATAAAATATTTATATCTTTTCATTTATCGTTCTTAATTCAAACTTATTTTATTATTTTTTAATATAATAAATTTACATTGGTCTTCAAACTTACAAATCAAATTTATATTCTATTTGTATAATTCATCTTTTTAAACTCAAAAAACTTGTAAATATTGCCTACCTATATAATTATAATTGTTTTATGTTTTAAAATTTAAGGTTCATTAACTGAGGCTTCAAAAAAATTGAAACTAGCTATGTATACTTCAGATTTGTCAGATGGTGAACTAATGAAGAACACAAAGACAAATAACCATTTAAGTGAAAAGAAAAGAAAAGTTAATAGTTCATCGAACAATAATTCATCTAAACAACAAAGTAAACAAACTTTTTGGTATATCTATATATACCTAATGGAGATCACCGTTAAAAAGCTTTTTTATGTGTCTAAATAGACTATAATATATCCATTTTCAGTAGGGTTGTAGCGATTTTGTTTTATTTTATTAGAGTAGCATTTTTATAAAATATTTATATCTTTTCATTTATCGTTCTTAATTCAAACTTATTTTATTATTTTTTAATATAATAAATTTACATTGGTCTTCAAACTTACAAATCAAATTTATATTCTATTTGTATAATTCATCTTTTTAAACTCAAAAAACTTGTAAATATTGCCTACCTATATAATTATAATTGTTTTATGTTTTAAAATTTAAGGTTCATTAACTGAGGCTTCAAAAAAATTGAAACTAGCTATGTATAGTTCAGATTTGTCAGATGGTGAACTAATGAAGAACACAAAGACAAATAACCATTTAAGTGAAAAGAAAAGAAAATTTAATTGTTCATCGAACTATAATTCATCTAAACAACCAAGTAAACAAACTTTTTATTATATCTATATATACCTAATGGAGATCACAGTTAAAAAGCTACTTTTGCTCAAAATGAATCATTATTTTCAGTTAAAAAAAATTAATTTTTAGCTTAACGTTTATTAGTCACCATTTGATCTTGATTATAGTCAACTAAAAAATTTAAAATATCTTAATATTTTATACAGTACTATGAAATATAATTTTCTTAAATATTTATGTACAATTATTACAGACATAGACATCACAAATAATAACTTGTCAAGTGATACTGACGAAAGCTCAGAAAAATGTAAGACTATTTTAATTAATATATTATAATATTATAATAATTTATACATTTAATTATTTTTTAGCTTTGTTTGATGATAGCGATGTTGACAAGACTTATGAATTACATGAAGATTGTTCCAAAAAAAGTATACTTAACGATGGTAAGAGTAATTATATTATATTAAGAGCTCTGTTACGACCCTGTCATTTATATTGAAAAATGTATGTTTAGATTCTGAAAATGATGATACTTTCACTGCAAGTAAATCAACTTTAAACAAACAGGGTATGTATAGGTATCATATATTATTAATTTAAACTTAAGTATCACTTAATATTTCAGTTGCGTATTTTTTATCAGATGAAAAAAGTTCACCATTGAATATTATGCCTATCTCCAAAAAGTATGGTACACAAGACAGGGTCGTTTTTCAGAAAGGTATACAAATTTAAGATATTTACTGTTATAATAACACTAATAATATGCTCTATATGCCTATCTAATCTATATGATTTTTCAGGTAATTCTTCATCTTCCAATGCAGTTACAGATACACAAAATGTACCACCTTCAACAAGTAACCACCAAGATATTCAGAATATACAAGTTTCATACTTAACCGGTGATGCAACAAATACACCTGCAAGTGTATCTCCTTTAGTTAACGGCAATGAACAACATCTTAGTAAGCAAAATATTTTTAAATATTTAGTACATTAGGTATACTTTATACATACTTATATTCAATATAATAGTATTATAATTTGGTATTACTAATTTAATATAGTACCTTATACATTTTAATACCATTGTAGTTTTTTATTATTCTATTAGCACTAAAATGTTTTAATAAAGGCTTGATTTTCAGATTTTCAGAAACTCATTTTGAAATATTTAACTTCTTTAAAAGTTGAAGTTTCTAATATTTCTGATACTCAACAAGAGATTATTAAGATGGTTAATGATATCCAAAACAAAACTTCAACTCAAGTAGATGATTCATGGGCCCATGAGGTTGACTATTTTGTTTCAAGTTGGCCAATATCTGACCAAGATGGTCTCAATGATATGGAAAATAAAATTAAGAGTGATTTTAATTTTCGTAAACAAGTTGTAAGGTCTTTTTTATAAATCGTTATTTAATGTTTATTTAATTTTTATTTGTTATTATATATAGGTAAGTGAACTGGCTCGGATTGGAGGCAAGTCGTTGCCAAACATGATCTATAAAATACTAAAAAAAGTTTTTGATGATAACATTTTACTTGAATTTACATATTATGGCTTGAGAAATAAGGAAAATTTTTCTTTACTGGCTATAAATAAAGTAATAATTGGTAAGTTTTATATTTGTGAATTTTTTATTATGTTAACTTTGAATATTAGAGTGAATATATTTATTTATATTACATCTCAATCAGCAAAATAATTATAATATGTCGATTATAATATATTTCCAAGTAGTTATTAATACTAATTGAATATTTGTTTTTTGCAAGATCAACATTTTAACTACTACTTCTTATAATAATTAAATGTTAGACAAAAATTAATTAATGATGATAGAGACATATGTATATTTATAATTATTAATTATATATATATATATGGGCCTTATGACTAAATTAAATCAACATAATATTTACTTTTATTTAATTATAATAAAATGAAAAACTATTTACATGTAAATACTAAATGTAATAATGTAGGTATAGAATTTAACCTACTATCATTTTTTTTTAATTTTCATAAATCTGTAATCTTTATGTAATTGAAATACCTATTACCTAGTTAGAGTTACCTATATAGAAAACATTTATTTAACTATTATATGCTACAATATTCATTCTTTCTTGTAATAATAATGCTAACTCAATAATATATGATATAAATCATATAATATATAATAATATAACAATACTAATATATTAATTAATATAATTTTAAAATATTCAAATTCCATCTTCCCTCAAAATCTTTTTTATCATACAATAATTTATCATTGAATAAGAGGCGTATTCAGAAATTTGGCACCTGGGTGCTAATTTTTTCCCCCCCCCCCCCCCCTCAAAAAAAAAAAAAAATATATATATATATTTGACTTTTGCCACCTACCGAGCGCATTGGAGTTTCCTTTCAGGTGACCATAAGGAGTTGAACAAAAATTAGTGAAAAAATAAGATAATATATACCTCTTTTATCTATAAATTTTGTCTACACTCCAATGCTCTGGTGCCCATGGTTTATAGATTATATTTATAAACCTTGTGTGGTGCTAGGTGTTACAAATTTAAAATATCATTGTAAAAAAATTGTATTGACCAATTTGTATTATTGTTCATTAACAGAAGATGGGTTATGTAAAAATATGATGCCGCCCCTAAAAAAATGCCGCCCGGGGCGGTCCCCCCCCCCTGCCCCCCCCCTCTCTAAATACGTCACTGCATTGAATTAAAATTTACCTATTACACTATTATACACACATGCTCAATGACGATGTACAGCAGAGTATTTATACAAATTTTCCCACCGTTGTTGTTTTGAAATGTTTGAGCTTAGTAGCTAGGTATCTAATATTCAATAATTTCAACTAAATAATGAAAATATATATATGTACCTACCTAGGTATGTTAATATTATATTTATTTTTATTAGGCAATAGTTAGAAAATTAGTATTTTAATAATGTTTATATTTTTACTTGAATAGAAATTAATGTATCAAATTGTTATATGTTTATATAGAAGCAGTACTGAAATCAAAATTTAAAAATCATTCAAATGATGAGATCATTACGGCCATTAGTAAATGGCTAACTGGGGCAAAAGGCAGAATTTTAAAAAAATAAAATAAACTATATTTTAATAATTGTATATGCCTATAATTTATTAAAATAAAATTAATAAACTTAATTGCATATTATATAATTTTATTTATAATACCTATTCCTATATTATATTATGATGTATATTATAATTAAATTAGTATTTATAATATGATAATTACTATTTATTTATGAATATACTATAAATGAAAAACAAAGTTACTGTTTAGATATCTGATTGATATTTAAAAATATGTAATGGAGATATTTATGAAATATAATTATATTATTGATGATATATCAAATAGATATATAATTGAGATATTAAAGATATTTAAGGGATATCATAATATTATTAATAACATATCAAATAGATATTGCCTATTGGACATATTTTAGATATTGATTTTTGGTTCATAAGAAATCACATAGATATTTTATAGATATTTAAAAATTTTCTATAGAGATATTTCAGATATCAGACGTATATGTAAATTAAAAATACAATATTGCCTAGATAACTGTTAGATAAACTATTGCTATCTGGGAAGCGTCGCCCGTCGCCTAGAAATAATTTGCTGTTGCAAAAGTTTTTTTTAAATATATATATATATATATATATATATAAAATCACGAATACTGATATTCAGGATACCTTGTTTACAGGTATTTGAAAACGTTGATTAATTTCAATTACTTCAAAAATAGAAATAACGTTCACTTACGATGAATCATTATCGAAAAATATTACTCTCAAGTTTCCATCAATTATTAATCGTAAACATTATTCAAATGTGGCCTATGTATTCAGCCAATCTATAAGCTTCCATTTTGATCGATGTGAACAGCACGAACTTTGACAGATGCAATTTTTTACGTCTCGTATTTTTACTTCAATTTTAAAATAGTCAAGATAAATTTACTCATAAATTATTTTATATTTTTGGTAAGTTTTTCAACTTTGAAATCTCAATAGATATTTTTTCGTTACTATAAATCATTAGTTTAATACTTCGTGAGATTAAAATTCATGAATGGTAAAAACAAAATAAATAAGTTTTCTTTGGTCCGGCAAGCACACTAAACTGTTTTGTTGAAAAAATAACCCATAATGTAGTTTAGTTTTTGTTTTATGATAAAAATTGTGTGTGGGAGAAGAACGAATGTGTCGATGATATACTATTCTTTGGACAAACGAACTCACTGACACACCACGCACGTCACATTCAAATTTTTTTTTACACTCGAGTTATATGACCACATATGATGACATAACTGTTCGTTATTATTCATTTATATTATCATGAATGCGTGGTTATTACATTACCAAAGAAGAAGAGCCATTAAAAGGTCTTGCCGCAGAACCGTAACTAGAGTGAGACGAGCAAGGCTCTTGTCTTAGTTGACCAATATTTAGGTGTCCGTATAGAGGTATTTAAGGTATGGTTAAAAATGTCTGAGTTTATTTTACTGTTATTTTATTTATTTTTTTTTTGCTTATCAGTGAAACGTTTTTGACCAGGATATTAATTTACTAAAGAACGAAATACATACTCTTAAATTTGATCAACATTGATTTTTTTTCAAATTATTTGTGAATGAAATAAAGTAAAATTTATTTCAGAGTAACGTATTGGTCATTTTAGAATATCTGTAATTGTGGTTGACACAATTGTTTTATTTAACGTAATTTGCTTGAAATTAGGTTTCGTTAAAAAGTAACGCAATTCTAACTGGAATAAATTCACTGGTGTCCCGTCAAATTATCGCGGTAAAAATATCGCGGAAATAACATCGCGGTCAAAAATATCGTACATCAATATTATCTCGCAACATTATTATCGCAATATTTATTATTTACTTTAGGTACGACAACTTATGAGTTACAAGATAATAATTTGTTTGATTCGGGTACGAACACTCGTACTGTTTGTACTTTCTAGTGATAGTATTCGTTTGGTAATATAACACACCAGACAGCAACATGCAATATATTACCAACCAAAAAGGCGGTATCTTATTAAAATATAATTCTTTCTTATTTCAAAAAGAACGCGAAACAACCAATAAAATAATTTGGAGGTGTTTGGAATACACCACAAAAAAATGCCGTGGTCGTTTACATTCGTTCGGTGAAGCTGTTCTTCATACAACCGAGCACAATCACGTTCCCGATATAGGCAAAATTGAAGCGAAAGAGGCTATCGAAAAATTAAAAGTAACAGCTAAGAATACGCAACTAACAACTCACTGTGTCATAGGAACGATAACATCCGAAGTAAATTTCAGAACAAATTTTTATAACTATAATTTTATTAGAAAATAATTTACAAAATATGTATTATAGATTACACAAAGCGCGGCCGGACAACTACCGAGTTTAAATCAATTAAAGCGTACTGTTCAACGAATACGAAAAATCGAAACTTGTGCTCCACCTGATCCACAATCACTAAACGATCTTAAAATACCAGACGAATACACGAAAACAACAAGTGGTGAGCTTTTTTTACAATATGACAGCGTTAATTACGATGGTTACCATGATAGGTTTTTAATTTTTACTACTGTAACTAATTTAAAGTTAATGGAAACATGTGAACATTGGTTAGCGGATGGCACTTTTTCATGTTCACCTCATATTTTTAATCAACTTTACACAATACATGGAGTTAGGTATTCAAATGTCATACCAACTGCATATATTTTACTCCCAAATAAAAAAGAAGATACTTATAAACGTATGTTTTTTGCATTAAAAACCCTTACATCCACAACTAAGTCCAAAATCTATAATGTTCGATTTCGAAAACGGTGCAATGAATGCTGCAAAATGTGTATTTCCTTCAGTCGACATAAAAGGGTGTTTTTTTCATTTATGTCAAAGTATTTGGCGACATATACAGTCCAGTGGATTACAAACCAAATATTCAAATGATTCCGATTTTGCTTTAAATTTGAGAAAACTAGCTGCACTTGCTTATATTCCAGAAAAAGATACAGTGTCAGCCTTTGAAAATTTACTCGAATCTCAATTTTACCAAAAAAATGATGAAATGTTATCGAATTTAATAAATTATTTTGAAGATACATGGATCGGTAGACCTTGTCGTAAAACTAGAAGAGCGCCTTTATTTTCAATTAAAATTTGGAATTGTTATTCAATGCTAGAGGATGATATTACACGAACAAACAATTCGGTCGAAGGTTGGCATAATTCTTTTAATTCTATGCTAAGTGCCCTCCATCCATCGATTTGGACATTTATCACCGTATTAAAAAAAGAAGAAAGTTTAAACCGTTTTAAAATTGAACAATATACTGCAGGTTTTGAACCGTATAAGAAAAAAAAATATAAAGATTCCACAATAAAACTAAAAAAAATATGTGAAGACTATAAAAATAGAGCGGTTGACTACTTACGTGGCATATCACATCATTTCCAATACCAACCAATATAAAAAGAAGCATTTTTTTTATTATTATTTTTAACTTGTGATGACAAATATTGTAGTAGTATGAATTATACAATTATTAATATTACGTGTAATACTCAGTATTTTATTTATTATTATTTTATTATTATGCTATATTATTAGGTACGATATTTTTGTACCAGCGACATATTTGCTTTTGAGATATTTTTGCCGCGACAATATTGCCGCGATATTTTTACCGCTATAATATTGCCGCGATATTTTGACGTGTATTCAAATTCACTTATGATATCTATAACAGCCAAATAATATTTTGGAAATAATTATTAACTATAGTCAACCCTACATAAAATTAAAATGTACAAGCATAGATATAATCAGAAAAATATTTTTTTTGTTTTAAATCATATATGCTTTTTCACAATATTTGTTATGCACTTATGCTGTGTATATACTTATATGTAAGCTTCATTGTTTTTGAATATTTTCCAGTATCCTTAGTTGGGTGTATGAGATATGTAAGTAAATAGTATACGAGTTTGTATATAGTATATGTAAGATCATATTAAATTTTCAGGTGTACATATCGCAGTAAAACATTTTATTCATAAAAATTAAAAAAAAGCAAGGTTTTTCAAAATTCTTTATTCAGCTCAAAAGTAGTAAAATGTTTTGAAACTCTCATCAAACTGTTTAAAAATATTGTTGATATTTGGTCGAAATTTCAAGTTTCAAGATACATAATTTTTTTTCGACTTAAGAAAATCTACAATAGATTTAATAAAATCTCGTTAACGACAAATTTTCGGTTTAACTCAATTTTTAATATTTAATATTTTTTTGATATATTAAGTACCTATTTTAAGAACATAAAAGACGCAAGGTTCATAAAAGAACTGAAAGTAACTTTTGAACAAAGTCTATTACCCGAAAAAGTGGTTCTTGACAAAATAGAAGAAGTAATAGTTATAAATAAATAAATATAATTGTAAAACCAATAGATCTGTCTGAAGGCCAAGACCGAAGTATAAATTAATTCCTAGGCCAGTGGTTGATAAAATTGCTGATTGGATGAATAAGTGCACACTCTGCTATTCTCAAATGGTTCCTTGATATATATTATAATTTATATTGTGTTGATCGTTGATGTATTATGTATATTATATTATAATGGTATAAAATAGTTAATTTGATATAATAATAATAATATATCCTCTAAGTATTTAAAACTAAAGTTATAGACAATTATTTGCAAATCAAATAACCATGGACTTAACATTTCAAAAATATTAGAAAATATGGAATTCAGTAGATAACTAAGAAATTAATAAAAATCAAATTAAATTAAGGTATTGTACAAGAATGTTTTACTCATAGTCAAACTCTTCCTTCTCATTTTAAAATACCAGTGCTAATAAATATTCGAATAATTAGGACATTTTAATTGTTCGATGAACCCGGCCCCGTGTCTAATGTTCGATTGCATCTACATTACCTATAGAATTATATATCATTTTTTTGTGTTTAAGTCGAACGCGCTACAGTTATCCTGTGCAGCGTGACATTTTAAGTTTGATACCGATTTTGCATGGTGAACCAGCGCCAGTGGTCCGTCTCGTCTTTTCAATAACGTACACGAATTATTGCAGTTTTATGTAAGTACTTTTTTTCGTAAAAAATATTACTCATTATTATTTAAATAAATTTCAAAAATTATTTGGAAGAAATCAAGTGATGTAAATTAATATTGATGAATTATAATTAATATGTTTGTTTTGTCATCGATTTATAAATTATAAATTATAAATTTATATTACAATACTGTTGACAAATTACAAACTACCAAATATTTTTAATTGCTATGAGAAATATATTTGAGCTTTTTTCGTTTTGTTTAGGTACAATACATCTTCCAGATAAACCGACCAAATAATGGTATAAATAAATTTAATAACGATAAATTGGTTTTTTCTTAAATATTTATCACGTGGAAATCGGTAGGTACTAGGTATTAAATGTTATGCTATATGGTGATAAGTAAAAATGTAAAGTGTTCAAAGTATTTTAAGATGCATACATGTTTTAATTGCTTGGCAACCATTTATTAAATACATATAGCTAAGGGTACTCCTAAGATGCATAGGTATATTTTTATTTAGTCGTCAAAAATATATTCTTACAAACTGTAAGTAAAAGTATATTTTAAAATAAATTACCAAATAATGGCCCAAAACCAAATATTTGAATTTCCATCATTCGCTGGAGAACATCCATACATAGTATGATTATAAAATAACAAACCATTATACTCGTAATATTAAGTTACAATATAAAAATAAAATTGCTTTTGTTTTATTTACAGGGTATTGTATTAGTACCGTGGAACTATAGTCCGTGTGTTCTATTGGCAGCTAGTTGGTGTTTGACTCATACTACATCAGTCACTCAACAATAGTAAACTCTTTTGTACAGTCGTTTAGAATATATTACAGTAATAATAATTTTCATTTCATATCTGCTTTGTAATATGGTGGAATAAATAAAAAAAAAAAAAACATTTGTGCGTATTCGATGTTAACACGAGCATACAATTACATTCATAATAAAATTTGAAATAAAAAACCCTATAGTGATTAGCGGTAAGTTGACAGATTAAACATTTCGCTCGATAATTATTTGTATACGCGCTTAACACGACGTAGGAAATCATTCTCATCAGCTCTTCAAACTCTTTATAATTTTTATGACGATATTAGGTATAAAATATATTAAAATTCAAAACTCTCAATCCCCGATTTTTTGCTCGAGGAACCGCCTGTAGTTTTATTATTGTACTTGTATTATAATGACCACCGATAAAATAAAACACGGTTTTTGTTTTATAAAGTTTTATGAATATTTCAATGGAAAATCCATATGTAGTGATAACAGGAATAATAAACACCAGTCATCAAGATTCAAGTAAATACCAGTCAAACTTAGGAGTAAAAGCTATATTTCACCCAAACCCAAAGATTGTATTTATATTGATCAAAGTAAGTATTTATGCAATATTACAGTGTTCATACAAACAATTATTATTAGTCATTTATAAATGTCTTAGTTGTTATAGAAATAAATAAGAACACTTGAGGAAATAATAATTTCCTACATTATGGCCCAAATAAAACTTTGTAAATCTACATGTTACATACACCTAAGTATTCAAATTTGTAAATATTTAGTTGAAATGCTGTATAGACTCTAAATTAAATTTATGTGACCTGGTGCATTAAAATATAATATCAGTGATATTTTCGGATGAAAATTGAAAAGTTTTCGTGGAAAACTGGAGTTTGGTCTCAATCGCTTAAATAAAATATGGATTAAGTCCACGGTATTATTTGATGGTATCAAATTATATCCGCGGTAATATTTAATCTCAATGTTATTAATAACGACGTAACCAGTCAGTTGTTTCTGGACAGTATAACCGTCATAGTATATTTTCTGTGCCTGGCACGTGTCATCCACAGATCCACTTAAGACAACAGACAGGTGTGATGAGCACATTCACGAAAAATTTTATAAAAAGATTCCGAATAAGCAAAAATTAAGTGTCTACCTAATTTGGTTAAATCTCTACAAGATTGTTTCAACACGACCTTAGAAGCTCAGCTGGTTCAATTTAAAATACTGTGATACACCTATGATAAATATGAATGATTTGAGATTAATAAAAAATAATATTCTACCGTCCTCGTAGATAACTAAATCCAAAATTAGCTAAAAGCACATAAAAATACAAAATTCTTTAAGCACCATGAACATAACTACTAACCATGATGAACATTTTTTATTTTGTTATAATTTATTTGACAATAACGTATTTGAGTTTTTGAGACGGAACCCAACTCGAAGTTGTCCATTTTTAGAATAAAAGCCTTTATTAAAGAAGTTTAAAGTGACAAATTTTTATTTTGTGACTTTTGTTATTCCGTACCGGATGTGTATTTTGATTTTGATTTTTGTTTAAAAAATTCTGTGCAAAATTATTGTGATATTATATGACGTTAGCAATTATATAAAGCAATTATAATAGATTGGAAAATCAAATTTCGCATAAAACTTATACGGTTTTCGATTGCAGTGAATTACTGTTGTTTTCAAATCTTTAATAATAAAATACAAAACTGCGAATGTTGTTTGTTCATCTATAGTGCCAAGTTGAATGAAGCGGAACGAGTGCGCCTCGTTCGGTTTTCGTATCCTGTCCATACTCAATATACCCGTCCCTGTGACCTACCCAATACGCGAGGTATGCCCGCCCTTTATTTTAATTCATAATTTCCTGACAGGAGGGTGGTAATGTCGTAATGATATATGAGGCTACTTTTTTTGAAACAAACCATATGTCAAAAAACGTACTCGAATGCTGAATATGAATATTTTTTATTTATACGTACATAATAATTGTTTGTTTAGGTTGTACCAGACTTTCAACGCACTGTATTCGTCGATTATGGACTGTTAAATTATAATATGAACGAACCAGTGACTGAAAATTGCGAATCTATTTTCTGGTTACTGAGCAAACATGAAATTGATAAAAACAATTTTTATTTCGAATATCTATTAATGAATCAGATTCCATGTCCGTACGTGCATTGTCATTATTCAAACACGACGGAATGTTCGATTTCTAAAAATCCAAAAGTAATTTTTTGACTGTATTGTACCTAGTTCTTATATTTTGAAGTTCACATATGAATTTAATATTAATTTTAATAATATGTTGTATTTATATTTTATTTTTAAGAAGTTCTAACTTGTCATAAATATGGTACAGTATACCCACATACTGTTATTTTATTGTAATTATAATTTATTTCCGTGAATAAAGAAATTAATATTAGTAGTATTGTAAGTAATTATTTATACGTAGGTACCTTCGTCCTTTTTTTATTTGGATAAATTTGTAGGTAGCCGGTAGGTTATATTAATCTATAAAAGAAAATTGTTAGAGTTTAAAAAATAATGAAAGACAATGTAAATACGTTCGTTTTTATTGTTCATTAAGAAATTATAAAAGTATAATTTTTCCTATCGTTTATAGAACTTGAATTTATGTATTCAGCTGAATAATGCATATGTCATGTGATATTTATTTGATGTTTTTGAAATTATTTTTAATATTATTTAAATTTTACTTTTAGAAAAATGACGTATCTGCTACAATCCTGTGTAACAATCACTTGATGAGTTTTGTTGAATTTGGACACAGAGGTGGCCAATTTATGCTCTATCATAAAATGACCGACGAGGTTATAACATGGATAAAACAGCATGTTTAGCCTATACTCAAAGAACAATGAAGTTTTTTCAATGAAACTATTCATGAACATCATGTTATATAATTACCAGCTGAACGCAATGTAAAATTGATTTCATTTTATACTTAAATTCTATACACTACACACAATAAAGTATTGTTATACTGCTGGCAAATGCATAAACTCAATATTGAATAAGTAATCTAAAATCTAGAACTCTAGAACTCTAGAACTTCTCTTATAACTTCTCAAATATAAATCTTAAATCTTTTAAAATAATTTTCAAAATATAGGTAGGTACTTAGATTTTAATTATAAAGCTACATCGATCAAGATAGACTTTTATCTTAGATGTTTAAATTCAAGTAATCAAAACGGTTAAATTGGATATGACATTTTTAAATAAAAATATTTAGTGTGATTTTATTTTTTAAGGAAAGTGGATAATGTATATAAATAACGTTTGATGTGAAATTAAACCGATTTTAAGTATAAATAATTATATTTTATATCTAGCCATATAAGTATTATAAAACTTGAATCATGCAAAACATTATAAAACCATTTAAAAAATAACAAAAGAAGAAAAAGAAAAAAACTAATTTTGTTACAATGTTTGTGTTTAATTTATTGCTATAGCTTTATGTGTTCATGCATTTTACCTTGATGTTTCTCTTTCAAGCTAATACATTTTTATTTTATACCCACTAATATCTGGTATTAGAAGACGGAAAGATTTTACTGATATCTGTAAAAAATTCTTAGTGTATAATTCATGTGAATTTTATGTAAAGTAATATATAAGCTAAGTAAAAAGTTGCATTTGTTTGAGTTAAAATGTTATAAATCAAGAAAATTTTCTGGTTTACACAAATTTTCTTTTGCCAAAAAATGATGAAAAAAAAAGAAATAATAATAGAAGAAAAAAAAGCTGGTAAGTGAGATGATGGTGGTACAAGTTCGTCCTTCGTCCCTTCGGTCCTCGGACAAGATATTGGTGATGAATGTATTAAGTTTTAAAGAAATGATGACTCATTACTTTTAAAGATTCTGAGCAAAGCTTCAGTGTAATATAATATATCATTATTTAAATACTGTTTACGTATTTTACGGTTATTTGTATAATTTTTGGGGTCTCTGTAAATTGCGTCCCATTTCAAATTTTTTATGTAAATTGCGGCCCGGGTATATTTTATACATACGTAAATTGCAGCCCAGGTATATTTTATACATACGTAAATTGCGGCCCGGGTATATTTTTGTACATATGCCTATCTATTTCTTATTAATATGTAAATTACGTCTAAGCCTTTTTTCCACAAAACCAATATTTTCCTTCCCATTTTTCAGACTTAGGACTATAACTATAACAGACTTAAAAATATCTATACAAATATTATTATCATCAAATTTCAAAAAATACTTACACGTTTTAACTGTGCAACACCAACGTTGAATATCATTGTTTAGAAATTTATGAAAACGAAATTTGAAACCATCAACTATTTTCAACGTTTCATTCCTTTCACTTTTCATAACGTCCATTTTTATTAGATTGAAAAAAAATACTGTAAACTGTAGAGCAACCACAGATATATAAAAGAACTCAACGAATAAAATTGAAGTCTAGAATCTATATGCGAAAAGGGCAAAATATGATTGATTAATCCATGACATTATATATTATTCCACGAAATATAATTTTTCTGTGATTGAAACCAAAGATATAATATAAAAATGTTGTTTTATATATCAGTTATTTTTTTATATGGATTCGAATTGAAACACAATTTTTCGATTATAATTTATAAACTATAAACCTATAAAGTGCAATTCAAGTAATTCAACATCATGGTGGTTTTTTGTTCTGTGCCTGGTTGTGTCAATAGGAGACTGAAAGGAAGCAAAGTTCATTTTTTTTCGTAAGTTCCCGGGACGCAATTTACGTATGTTTTAAAAATACTCGGGCCGCAATTTACGTATGTTTTAAAAGTACACCGGCCGCAATTTACGTATGTTTTAAAAGTACGCGGGCCGCAATTCACATAGTATATGACCATGACCGTACTTATAGGGACGCAATTTACCGACTCCGAATTTTTGGTGAGTTTTTTTGTAATTAAACCCTCATAAAATAATCAATTAGATATAACTCATTTAAACTTCAATTGTTATAACAATTATAACTAAAGACCGGATTTCCGTGCAATGGCATATTTTTATGGCGTGTTCTAAATTCAATAGAAACGAGATACAAATCCAAATGAAGAGATGTAGATTAATTTAAAGGAATTTTTATGTTGCACAAAATTGCACGTTACGGTTTTTTTTTTATAAAAATGTACTTTTGTACCAATATTTTTGTATTATTTTTATCAGTGCTATATTATGTTATATTGAACTTTTATATCTAACAATATGATTAATAAATTAGATTCAATAAATGGAAATGACGTAGATTTAAAAGAAGACCCTGCTATTATAAGCTGCTTCAAACAATGCCCGATAACAAGTGTCGACGTAGAACGTGTGTTTTCGCAGTTAGGTGGTCGACAGAAGACATAATTTTTAAAAAAAAACATGGAAATGTACATATAAATTTCAATCAAATATTGTAAATAAATAAATAGTAATAAATATAATTAGTAATAAATGATAATATAAAAACAATAGTAGGAATTAAAATTAAAATTTGAAGTACCTATATAATAAAAATTTTGTTTTTGCAAGTTTTTGCACATTTTAACATTTTAATTGCACATTTTTTAGATTTTAGCTGCACAAAAATCCGGTCTTTAATTATAACTCATTAGAAATTTTCTGTCACCAAAAGATTCGAAAAATGTTTTTATATCTATGTTCCAAGTTTTATTGTGATCAGATACACCAAAAAAGTTTTAAACAGATTTTAAGCAGAAAATTAACGTAAAAACAGCCAATAATTTCATATACGAATTTATATTAACTTATTAAAACATGTATTAAAAGAAATTCTGACTAACGATATTCAAATTTTTTTTTAGATTATTTAATAAAGTATAGTTATTTAAGTAAGGTCATTTTAATATTTCAGAGCTTTTTAACAAATATTAAAAGTGTTATCAGATACAAATTTTCAATCGAACAATCAAAATAAATTTAAAAAAAGCTGAGTGAGATGATGGTGGTACAAGTTCGTCCTTCGTCCCTTCGGTCCTCGGACAAGATATTGGTGATGAATGTATTAAGTTTTAAAGAAATGATGACTCATTTCTTTAGTATAAAACGATTCTGAGCAAAGCTTCAGTGTAATATAATATATTATTATTTAAATACTGTTTACGTATTTTACGGTTATTTGTATAATTTTTGGTGAGTTTTTTTGTAATTAAACCCTCATAAAATATTCAATTAGATATAACTCATTTAAACTTCAATTGTTATAACAATTATAACTCATTAAAAATAAACTTAAAAGAAATCAGACAATATCGAAAAAAATCGTATGATAATTTATTAAAGTGTGTATAAAAAAAAATCCTGACTAACGATTTTTGAACTTTTATTAGGATAATTAGGTAGGTATATGAGTAAGGTCATATTAAATTTTCAGAACTTTTTGTCAAATATTTAAAATTATATTACATAAAAACTTTCAAACAATTTGGTAAATTAAAAGTTCTATATTTAAGTCAAAAGTGCTATAATTGTTCTGAAAATGTTGTCCAATATAAAAAAGTATGTATTTGATATTGGATAAAATTTTCAAGTTTCTAGCTTCAATACTTTTCGATTTATGACTAAATACCTAAAATCGGAACAGTGAAAATCTCGTTTACGGCGGATTTTTACCGATTTTACCATTTTTACTCAGTTTTTCGATCGTTATTCTTGATTACTGGAAAAACTATGGAGATTTTGGAAAAATGACCTCTCTAAAGTACCATCTCAGTTCAATTTCGAATCTAAAAAGTTGCTGGACGAAACTTTTGGACAAGGATTTCTATACGAAAAAGTGTTTACAGAAAAAAAAAAAAATAAAAAAAAAATAAATAAATAAATAAAAAAAAAAAATAAACATCATTGTAAAACCATAAGATCCTTCGCTTCACTCAGAATCTATAATACTAATTATGTGAAATATTGTAAAATTAATTAAAAACTCAAAATCAACACGATAAAAACAGAGAAATCAATCGAATATAATATATGTTCAATAATTAATGTTTATTTTTTCTAAATTAAAATAATAATATAGTCGTTTGTTTGTCACCGGGTATCATTATGCAACTCTTGGCCATTTGTGTGGCACATTCCACTATTTGAATTATCCAATGTCTAGTATCAGTGTGCCCGACTGCAAATATTTTTTAAAGACGGATATTTTGTAAAGCTTTTCTGTGTGATTCGATGTCATTATTTTGTACAACTTCTGTGGTTATTTTCCGTCGAATTTCTCATCGATAACACTATAGACGACGACGCTTTGTGTACATTTCGTTATTTATAAGTCTTTGTCGACTTCAATAACGTCAGACGTACAACCAGTGGGCAAACACATTTTATGAACTTCTCTTAGTACTACGTCGTTATTGTCGTTTTCGGATTCTTGTACGTCACAAATTCTGAGAATCTCGTCTTGACGAAGCGTGCTATGATTAAAAATCCAAAGTACGGTGGCGTGGTTTCTAATACAATAATACGGTGATTTTTTTTGTTAAATCGAATATATTTTACGCGAAGTCAACCCTCCTAAGAGACAAAAGCGATCGCACAAATAAACGTCGATCATACAATTTGCGGGACGGAAGATTTTTCGATCAATTGGCTATGCGACAGTTGCAGTCAGATGACAGTTGTATTCGATGGAAATTGTACGAGTTCAACGTTCGACAATGTGATTCGTGGGTGAACAGTCACGTCGTCCAGTGTCATCGAAAAGGATCATGTATCGGCCCTCTGTCTTCAATTTCCAATACTGCGTTGAACGACGTCAGTAAATTTTCCACGAGAGAGGCCGTCATCCGCGTCTTTCAGTAACTCTATCAAGTGATCAGGAATTTGGATACGCTGAGATTTTCGAAACATCTCGCCTACATCGGTTTTTCCACGACCAAAGGCTTTTCCATTCCTCCATTGCTTCATGTTTCCGCACTATAAAAACGTCATCGGTCCTTCATTCGATAGATTTCAACAGCAGATTCTGCGTGTCTAACGTGTTTAAGGCAAGGTGTGATTTTGCCGGTTACGGCTCCGAAAAGTAAAACTATCCGGTCTCGTTGCCGTTGCACGCGTCGGCTACTTTTCGATTTCCACTCGGTCACATCATCGACGTGGACGTGGTTAAATTTATCGTAATGGTAGTGCATTTTTCACGAAATATCATGCCTGTATTTTAAACTAATCAACCATCAGTATGACGCTCGAAAACCGTCTTTCCCAAGTGATCTTGTTATTTCGGTAGCTTTTTCCATACCATTGGTCCCAAAATAGTCATGTATTTAGATTTCACAGTTTCGTTGCGTTTCGTTTGAAATGTCGATTCGTTTTTTTTTATCATCGAGACCTTTGTGGCGAACAGGCGGTCGAGGCCGAGACAGATTTCCGCGTCCACAACACTCGGACTCCTGCGCCGTTAACACGAGAAACCCATAATAGTGTGATATCCACGTAGACATAAAATAGTGCGTTTTCGCTCTATATATCGGTCATTAGGGATTTTTCCGGTCCGGCGAAAATGCCGCGCGATGCAGTCGCGGAGGGCGTGCAGCGGTCGACACGCACGGTGGCGAGAAGAAGGAGGTAGATAGGCGCACGCGGACGGGGAGGAAACGTCGTACACCAAGGGGTGGATCAATAACAGCTGTTTCGTACGCGCACACGCACGCACGCACACGCAATAATTCTTCAGGAAGGGGCGGGGAGGGGTGGTAGGGCGCAACCCCCCGGCGAACGCATGTGTAATAGTATCGCGCGGGTGCGTACGACGCGGCTGTGGTGGCGTACGAATTGAAAATGTATTCTCTTTCTCGTTATTTCCGTTATCGTTAATATACCTACGTATTATGACCGGAGCGAAACGGGCGATCGCGACAACTGTTCAGCGGCGAGACGGTGACGCGCGCGCGTTTATTTCGCGAACGGAATCGATTCGAAGCGGACACGGTCGCACCTGCAGCTATTACACTTACGCGGACGGTATTAGCTATATCCGCAGCACGTGACCGACGCCATTCGAACGGGTGCAAAAGTCAAGTGTACGGACGGACTCGTCGGAGCACGTCCGCCGCGTATAGTCGTCACACGGTCTTGACGTCTCGTCGCGCGCGGCTCGCGCCCCCGACGCCGGCGTCCGGCACGACTTCAAGGTTTTACCGATCACGAACGCGTGACGGACGCCTGTTTTAGATTCTGATTGAAACGAAGGGTCTTATTAAAATACGGTTCGTACACACACACACACACACAGTGAGTACGCCGTGGACTAGCCGTCGCGATGGAAGGCTCCGAGACGGGTTACAACTTGCCGGCGGGCAGCTGTCTGGCGTTCGTCAGAAATCTCGTATCTCAGTTCAACGACTTGTTCAGCGATTTCAATCGATACATCTCTCCGGCCTACCACCACGACCGGTGCGAACGGTAAGCAATCAAAAAATACCCGCGATGTGTGACCGACGACCGGCTTCCTCGGACGGCTCACACCGCGCTCATCGTATACCGCAGGGAGGCCCACGAGCAAAACGCTCGTAGTAAAAACTACCGATCGCGGTTTGAACACGGTGTACCACATACGTTTGGATTTTTTTCTCTGTCGAGTGTCGTTTAAAGCGAAATCAAACTGCGTTTTTATGAAAAAAATATGTAAATTATCCACGTGACTTTTTAAGTTTTTTACTTCTCTTCGTTTTATCTTTCGGTCGAGACAATTATTGTGTTTCGAGTTTTTTTCTTTTTTTTCTAATACTTTAAGATACAAACATTCATAGGGTGGATTAGTGGGGTAGAGGAAGTACTTTTTTGCGTCTACTTCTCCACTCAGCTACTCTAAAGTTTAAAAACGTATATACGTATATAAAGTATAATAATTTGAATTATTAAATCTTCGTAGGACCCCCTGTGTGTATATTGTTATTTGTTTTGTTTATAAATATTAGATATTAAAATATTCGGGCATACCGCTTGTATTTACGAGATAAGACGTATTGTTACGATGCGTACTCGCTCGCTATATGACCGAAGTTGAATTATTGTTATTGTTTTGACTAATCGAAACGTTTGTGTTGGGATTGATCGCGCTAGATCCGTGCACATGCGTTTGTATTCGATGAACAAACGAGAATTCGTCATGGTGTTCATCGTGCTGCTGACGGCCATGGGGCTGGTTCTGTTCATCGGACTGACGGGTGAGTTTGAAGTGTTTTAAACAATTATGCCGATGTTCACCACAATATTTATACACATGTAGATGTGTCATGGTCATTAACACAAATCACAGTGATTTATTTGAACGTCATTAAAAGTTCCAAGGTGACATTTTTGATAGATGATCTTTATTTTTTCAAATAATATGTTTATGTGAATTAAACATCTAATTTATAAGTAGGTACGTAAAACTGTATTATTGTTGGGGCCTACTTCACTAAACCATATGACCGTTAGAGGCACTGCACTGTAGTTAAGTGTAGGCTAGAAAAACGGCTTATTAGTTCCCTCAGTTAATCTGTAACTTCAGTAGTTTTTTTAAGGTAAATTTGTTCTTTCTTTACTTCTTCTCACACATAATATATAACAAATAAAATATTACTTCATTCATTTAACATTTGTTGAACAAAAACGCGTCTTCAACAACAATTCCTATTTCCTACTATATTATAATTTAATAATTGAGCTAAGACTGAACTTGCTAGTGTACTACATTTTAAATGAAACAAAATGTATTGGTTTATTTTTAATTCACGTATCACGTTTGTTGTTTACTTACGATGATGTAAAAATAATTGTTTTGAATTCTCAAGAGGGGATTGGATAGTAGATTTTGAGTTTTTAAAAACTATAATTAATCCCAGGAATTCAACTTCTGTCGTGTCTATATATGCGTGTGACTAGTGGTCTGCCCTGGAAATTATTAATTGAATTGATGTTATAAATTATAAACCGGCTTGAAAGTTATAGCACTTTAAAAGTTATAATTTTTAATACTTTAATATGCACTTATACATAAGGAACTGTTTTCGACACTAGATTATTAATTAAAATCAAATCACAGATTCAGATATATTAGTAAATTAGTTATTAGTTAAATTGTGAAATAAGCAGTTTTTTTTTTTTTTTTTTTATTTATTTATTAAGAGGCGCATTAAATATTTGCCTCGGCGATTATAAATAAACTATACAGATTAACAACACATAACAATTACGTAGATGACAATAAAGAAAGAAAAAAAAACAATTACAGTGAAAAGCCTTCTGAGAAGAAGAAATTAACAACAGAAGTAATAAGGAATGCGTTATGAGATTGGAAAATATGTGGAAGGGTAAAGGGAATATTGATGGAAGAACAGATATTGGAGAGAATCTGGCGTTTAGAGAGAAGGTTTGGTCAATTGAAGAGGAGATGGGAAGCGTTGCATATAGCCGGCTCCACGTGCCGCGTACAGTAGGGAGAATCATTAAGCGATAAATGAAATGAGTGGGCCGGGAGGCAGTTGTGGCCGAACCGGAGGCGAGAAAATGAGATGATGACCTTACGGGAAATAGGGATATTATGAAACCATGGGAAATGTAAAACGTGAGGACAGACTAGGCGATAAGGAGCAACGAAGGTTGGAGGTAGGTTAGACCATTTCCGATTCCACAATCTCAAGGTGTGTGCCTTAATATAGGGAAAGAAATCAGTGTAAGGAATTTTGATCGGAGAGGGGACATTATTGCAGCATGAGGTTGCAAGAGCATCCGCTATTTCATTGCCTAAGATACCAGTATGACTGGGAACCCATAAAAAGTTAATAGTATAACCAGCGCTGGAAAGGAAGAGGAGGATAGAACGAATTTGTAGAATCAAATAGGAAACGGGTGAGACAAAAAGAGAGGTATTCAACGCCAAGAGGCAGGACTGGGAGTCTGAGACAATGACGAAGTGGCGTGAATTTAAGGTTTTAATGGTATGCAGAGCTTCTAAAATGGCGAGGCATTCAGTTGTAAAAGATGAGGCGGATAGGGGAACGTTGTTGGAGTACTTGATAGAAAGGCTAGGAATAAAAAAAGAGTAGCCTGCGGAGATTTTGGCAACGGAACCGTCCGTGAAAACTAGGCAGGAGTTAGGATAATGATCTAAAATGTAATCGTTAAATAGTGAATTAACCATAGACGGTGGGAAGGATCTAATAGAACAGATAGGCCAACCAAGAAATGATGGACAGATGTAAGCAGTTTTATTTTGTTTTTTCGTATTAATTACTATAACTATAACTGAAAAAAAGTTTAAATTACATTATTTTATTAAAGTCGTACTATTCATCTTATATAGTTATTAATAAATATAATTATAACATAGTATTGTAGTGTAAGCGACTACTTAAGGCACTTACCAACTCAGTGATGCTCTATGGATCTGAACTCTGAAGCATGGACATTCTAAGTAGAAGATGTAAAGCGCATAAACGCTTCTGAGATGTGGGCGTATAGATGGATGTTGAGAATTTCCTGGATGGAAAGGAGAACCAATCAATCAATTCTGGCCATGCTTAATGTGAAAACAAGACAATCAGTGGTGTGTTAACAAAGGATCTTAAGGTTCTTTGGCCACACAATAAGAAGGGATGGATTATCCCCTAGGAGAGACCATTCGATCGTCAGAAAGTCGTGAGCTTTAGAAAGAAATTGTTGCCAACGTCAACTGATAGGTCACCAAACTTCCGATTTTGGAAGACGGACTTAAGAAGAACATAGTATTATTTTTTTTTACAGTATTTTGGTGATTAGGCCCATAAAGAAGTTTCATGGTAGTGGGAATTTCTCTATGGTTGGACTACAGTTCATGCTGCTAATAACTTCTAAGTTAATTGATACGCCAATACATACATGCATACGCCGGCACGAGTATTCTCAGTGAGGCACAGTAATCAATTTGATTTCAAAATTAAAAATAATAAATTATATATATATCCATCTTGCGTATACAGTATTGGTTCAAAGACATATTATATCAATGTATTGATCACGTCGATCACGGATAATCTCTAGTAATTGATATACCTTGGCCGTTGTGTTATGTTTATCATTCAATTGCATAGGCATAGATAAATGATAATATATATTATTCATTAGGTATATCTATATTCGCTGAGTACTATGTGTTGTGTAATAGATATTTTTAGACGTAAAGTGAATAGTGAATATTTATAGTAATTAATTATACCTACTAATAACTTATAAAAATTAATTCCTCAATAAAATCTGACATCTCTAATAAGTTGTTTTCTAAATTAAAAAAACAATGTGATCAATTGAAGGAGGGGTATATAACCCCTAATCTCCCTCCTTGAAAATGACCTTGCGTGTGATCTGCGGGTCATCGTCAGTCAAGACCACTGCACTAATATAATCTTACTCTTATAACTCTTAAGAGTTATAATTTTATAATACATATTATCCTTTTCAAGCATTTCATACTAGGTCCATAGACAATCGTATTAATTTTTAAACGTTTACCGACATTGCCTTAGGTCCGCCGATCACCCTGACGAGCAAGATAAGCGGAGTCGAAGTTTTGAAGCACACTAACGGATCGTTACCACAAGGGCCGTACGTCATGAAGACTCCGAGTCTCACAGTGTACAACCAGAGGCTGTGGTTAATCGCCGTCGTACTAACAGACAACAGGGATGGTAAATATGCATAGACTAACCTATCTATAAGAAATAAATATAATATGTGTCAGTAGCGTAACTATAGTCTATAACATCCCATGGGGAAAAATGTATTTCGCCCCTAATAAAATCTGCCCTTGGTTTTACTAAATTTTACACGCCTTCCGAAGAAACTATTCCTGTTGTCTTTGCAGAGATAGCCACTTCACTGCAGGTGTGCATGTGTAATAGTGTGTGCGTGTGTGTACTGTGTGTAAAATTGTTAAAAGAAATGTTTTTAAACATTTATCCTCGGATCAAAAATCTCGTAAGATTCGTATATTGATTTGAAATTTTTTTTAACAGACGAGACTTACGACAAAAGTTTCAAGATTAGTACGTCCATCAAGGGAGTTACTCCGCAACACAAGACCACAGACATAGTGAAAGACGTGTTCAAAAACAACAGGTGACCGCGTTTAAATATAGAATTAAATTCGCTACAGAAATAAATTACCGGTTCACGCGTGTAATCGCCGTCATGGTCGTATGCGTGAGCTCGTGTGTCAGTCTAACATTTGCACGTCTTCTTTTTGTTCGCAGGACGAGACACTTGCTCTGCAAACAGCAGCTGTGCGATCAAGTGCCCATTGCCCACATTGGTTACATACACTACACCCATTACACGTTTCGGGTAGATTTCTACAATCTAGAATCGTTTCACCAGAAGTACAAAGTGAAAGAAGTCGTGTTTTACGTGAGAAAGATTTTATTGTCTAACGCTAGGGTGACCGTATTAATTACACATTTTTATTATTATTATTAAAATTTGTTTGTTGATTTTTTTTTATTCTTAAATGTCTTTATACGGTTTGCAACACGATTAAAAAAAATTTTAATAATTCAATAATTTAATGAAACATTGGTTTGCACATCACGGTATGATACACTGAAACAGTTATTATTGTGATTTTGATTTTAAAACAATGCGGTGTGAAAATATTAATGTTTCCTTAATTTCTTGTTAGAACAGCATGAACGATCATTTCTTTTGTATACGTAACATTATGATTTATAGAGACAGAGAGATTAAAACGGGACAATAACCGATCTTCATGCCTCGTTCAAAGTTTTTCGGGTTATGATGCTGAAAAAAATTGACAATTCTGTTCTTAACATAACGTGTGGTCACCCTAGATTTTCACAGTACCCACTGATTATTACGTATAACATAGAAAAATGTTGTCAACTTATATGTGTAAAAATATATATTGTTTTTAGTACAAATCGTACAACCCGGGTTACACTCAAATGGAAATATGGTTCAGACTAATATATTTGCTCAGCACTTTCGCAGTACTCGTAAGTATTGAAATGGAGAGATGTCGCCGCATGCAGTAGTGGTATATTTAAAGGAAAAACATGGCAATCGAGTCCACCTCTTTCGATTTTTTCAACAAATCCGTTTTGAAACAGATATACCTGCCATATGATTATACGTGCCATATGGTCATCTGCACAGATCAATGATTATCAATATAAATTATCTCGATGCCGAATGGCGATCATTATTTTTAATAGTCTTTTAATTGAGCGTTATGTTGGCGGTAGTGAAAAATGATAACTTAAAAACACAATGTTTTACTCCTTAGTCCTTATCCCTTTTGTTAGGGGTAAGGGCTCTTTGAATTATAGCCGTATATATGGTACCACATCACGCCTCCCCTGAAACGACTTTCTGATCAGCTATTGAACGCTTTCTTTAGTAGTTTAGTGTTCCGCACAGAAGGAAATAACAAAAAATAAAATAAATAATCACATTAATCGCTTTCAGTGTTGCTTTGCGAATTCGCTGAGGAAATTTCCTGTCACAGATTGGTCGTACGAACAAAAATGGACCGTCATCTTGTTGCCGCTATTAATACTATTTAACGGTACGCATGTACAAGTATAATACAAGTATAATATACAAGTATAATTATATCTAATAATGTAATACCATTGTTGAAGTAAGTTGTTGTAGTTTACGAGTGCATAAGTCGTAGTTAGTGCTAGGCCACTGGCATAACAATAGAATGGCACGATGGCTATAAGATCTAGGAGCACATCATCGGGTCCCATCGTTAAACGTTGGAAATTTAATATCAGAAATATTCCAACAATAATTACATTGACAAATTACTATTTCAGTTCACTCGTGTCATCTTCTTGATGTTACTGTACGGGTTTAGGGTTTTAACTTTTTCTAATCGATTTGTATACCTAGTTGTATTTTGAGATAAATAATTACCTATCTTATGGTGACTGGAGTGTATCAGGTGTATGTTTTAATGTTAATTTTTTCAACGCTTCGATCGAATCGAAATAGATATTAATTTGAAAATATTTTTTCGGTTAAAAAAAAAAGTTATACATCATTACACTTGTGTTTAACGCATTTTAATTATACGTTTTCGAGTGAGGGGTCATAAGGTGATTTTTGTTTGCGAAAATTGGAGAGACTGCAGGCTTATTTTTTCAAGAGCATTTTAAATCCTTGAGACTATTACGCTTCTGACTCGTGAATCGTCGAACTGACATTTGCGGAATGCGTTTTCAGATCCGATTTTCCCGCTGACGCTTCTCACGAGCAATCAGTTTATAGGAATGTTGGACGGCGTCTTCCAAATAACGTTCATATGTGCCATTTTGTTGTTTTGGCTTTGCATCTATCACGGTCTTCGTCAGGTGCGTAATATTTTTTTGCCCTCGTCGTAAACCACAATTATTACATTTAAGTGTATAACATATGTTTATATATTTATATTGCAGAACGAGAGAAAACCGATCGCGTTTTATTTACCCAAAGTGATTCTGGTGGGACCGTTCTGGCTGTGCGGCGTCATAATGGCCAAATACCGTCGCATGAACGAATTCGAAGATCCAGCTTTCAGTTATGAGGTCGATTCGAACGCGTACTCCGTAAGTGTTGCCATTTAAATATTGATTACATTTTTAAATTTATAATAAATAGATTAAAGATTATTACACAAAAAAATAAAATAAAAAAATATTATGTCTTAAAGACTTAAAATGTCATACCCATGTGATCGGCGAACGATTTGTTTTAGAATATCAAGACGTGCGTAGGAGTTTTCGCTATTATATACGTTGTGTATCTTGTATGCTTGATTTTGAGAGCGTACAGCGACTTGCGTTCTATGCCGTATTTCGGTGGGTACTACGACTTGAACGCCCATATCCCGACTAGACCAACGGTCGTGTTAATATTTAATTTTACTTTCCAGACGCTAGACTGAAATTCGTAACCATTTCAATGGTCATATCATTAATAATATGTGCAACTATCACTCATATGCAGTACGGACTTGGACTGATTGAAGATTCGTTTGCAGCAGATTTAAATACTCAATACATGACATCAGCGTTATTTATGACCTTTTATGGTATTTGTAATTTCTACGTGTTTACTCTGGCCGCTGTTTACTCGCCGACGAAAAAACCAGGATTCGGTAAATGTCACTTTAACTGCAGAAACGGATTTTGAAACAATTTTTTTTATTTTAAAAGTATAACTTTTTGAACATACCTTCAATTGTTTTATTCTGATTCAAATAGAATTTTATAGTAAGAATTTTCGCTATTTTTATTTGATTGATTTTGTGTACTTATATAAAATTTGTTTCTTTATTTTTTTTCAAATTCAAGATGAGTGTGATTTTATTCATTTAATTTGACTTTTACTTCGGCAACTGACATTTTTTTTCACGTTAAATGCTTTCTAATGAACTTACTTTGCTACAGAATCCAATACCTAATTAATGGCATTACAAATTATTTACTTTAAGTTAATTTTATCTAATTTGATTGTTTAGAGTCTTCAATAACAAAAGATAATCCAGCATTTTCAATGGTCAATGACTCTGAAGAAGACATGCCACCTTACGGGTCAGATGAAGAAAGTCATAAGCCGCTGAATCCTCCCAATGATGACAGTGATTAATTGTTTCTTTTTGTTTTAGTTTATTTGTACATAACTATTCTACAGTATTAAGTTCTTATTCAAGTATTTTTCATATTTAATTACATTCAAGAAGTATTTTTTTCTTTCAACTTAATTATTGAAAATGTCTATTTACTTATATTTGTTATTGTGATTTGTATTACTTAACCCCTGTGGGGTTTCAAAATAAATGAATATTGAATATATTTACTATATTTTAATTACACAATATTTTGTTGAATTTTTTTATAGTTGAGTAACAATCAAATCATAAAAATAAGCAAGTTAAATGTCAAATTTTAAGTATGAGCATAGGTAAAAGTGTTATTATGCACTTAGCTGCTCTGAAAAAAATTCACTTGAGACTTTTCCAATAGTATATACAATATATTAAAATATCTGTTGTTTAAAAAAAAAGTTTTTTTGTGGTTATCATAAAATATAATAAATATCATCTCACAATCAAATACAAAAGTCAAATTTTTCTTTTTACTCAATGTCAAAGCAGTGAATTATGAATAATCCAAATATATAGACAGTTTATTTAATTTATAAACACATCTATTCCTCGTGAGAGTTGGTGGCACAAAACATTTCAAGGAAGCCAAACATTTTAATATATATAATACACATGTACAATATATTGATTCCTTCTACACAATCTATTAGGGTTTATTTGAAAGTAAGAATAGTTTTGATTTGTGAAGTAAACTAAAATCCAACACATGAATAGCCAATAGCTAACTTAATAAAATACTTATTTCATTTATCAAGAAAAAAAATGTTATGTGCATTGTTACTTTAAAACAGAGAATTTAACGTTCTGAGAATCATAAACCCCTATAATTGGCATCGGCTACTCATGAACTTCGTAACTTTTTACTCTGGCCCTTCAAATATTTCTTCAAATTTTTGAAATCGCATATTATTAAGATCATAAGCTTTTCTGAAATGGATTTTAAAGATATTACAAGTTTTGCTAGAAAAATGATAACTAATTTTAGTATCACTTATATTTGTGAGAAGACATTTTCTCCATTTTCTCTTGTAAAATATTGAAAAAAAATATATTTCCGACTAAGCGACAAACATAAGGTTTTAAGAATATCATAATCTAATATGAATGAATATATAAAAAATTATTGGAATAGCCCTCCTCAAAACCCACACTAAATATTCGTATATATTTTTAAACATGTAAATTTTTTTATTCAGAGCATATTTTATATTATAATAATTATTATTTTGTTTCACATTTTGGTCTAAAATAATATTTTGGATACTTTAACTTAAATTTTAATATTAATATTTACACAATTATTAGTATTATGTTTATATATACTTCATTTTTAAATTATATGCAGCACACATTACTGTGAATGTGGCACTTAAAACGGTATTCTCGTCATCAATATCCATTTTGAACTGGTAAGAATTTTAAATTTCTATTCTTTTTGTCCAATAATCGGCAAATACATGAATGGTATAGTATTGGCAATGACGAGGAAAGTATACCCGATTGCCAAATACATAAGTATACACGAGTCGTGTAGGAACGTCATAATTGTCAAGTCAAGATAATTGGCGAGCATCTGCGATTACGATGCTTGCCGAGTGTGGGACCGGCTTAATATTATCCATTATTTTAATGCTTTATTTTTTTCTTCATTAAGATAATTTCATTGTCACGGGTATTTGAAGATAAATATGGTTTTAATAATTTAAAAAGTTAAGTACTTAGGTTTATTGTTTTTGTACTTAGAATAATAAAAAATGTAATTTATGAAAAAATTACTATATTGTATCAATTTCGCAATATTCATCAAATATATATTTTGTAAGAATATCATAACAATATTGTATACATATATTTATTAACAGGTAAACTCATATATGCGGTATGATTAAATTAAAAAAAGTAATAATTATTAATTAAATTATAAATAACAAATTGTATGAAGTCAGTTAATTAGATTCAATATCCTCTTAGTGACTAGTTATCACTTATCATATTTAAATTTATTAATAACAGTTAGGTAATTATTCATTTAACAATACCATAAGAGATAATCAATTGTCGTATTCAAACACATACATGTTCGAGTAAAAAACGTATACATCTCATTTTTCTTCATTATTTTCCGAAAAGTTGAACTTATTAAGTAACCTAAGAACAATAATTATGTTTGTAATTAAAAACAAAAACATAGACATATTGATTGGCAACTTACATCATAGTACTTTTGTAGGACGCACTTTTGTAACCATCTCTAAATCCTTCTTTGTATCCGTTATCAAATCCTAGTTGGAACATCACATCAGATTCTGTTTCTGTAGATGTAGCTCCTTCTCTAAATGCCGTCTGCAACATATGAACGAGTTCAACAACAATTATTTACATAAGAAAATATACAGGTACGTTTCAACTAGTAGATACGCCTTACTTTTTCAATTTCGGAAACGTTTTTCCTCCAATTTCTTTTCATTATTTCTTTTTCATCGTCACTGCTATCGTCTGCCAGTTCACATCGTTGGTTCACCGTAGACATGCCGAGAACAAATGGTAGAATTTTCAATTGTTTTTTCATGAATCGTGAACGATAAATCACCAGTGACTGGTGAGATTTCTGCCGACGTGAAGTTACGACCACTGAAGTTCTTTTCTCTTCCCGTTCCCTGTGACCGGTTGATAGCGGAGTGAAATGCAGTGTATCTCGTGTCAATAGACTCGGATTAAAGCCGGATAACGCGGCAGGGTAAACGATTAGGTCCCTCCTACGTTCGATCGTTTTGCGTTTGTCGTTTATTCGTAATTCATTTAAGAAATCGTCGAAAACGAAACTGGTTTACAAGCGAACCGCCGTCGACTATTAGGTAACATGTGATGACTGACCGGCCATCAGGTATCACTGGTCTGAGAACCGATGAAAAACATGTTATGAGTAATGACTATAATGAGATCGTCCGAACACGTTCCGTGTTATGACTTTAGGAGTATTTACTATTGTTGTTATCACTGAATACTATCAACGGTATCAATCGTTTTATTTTGATAACACACCGGGTCGTGACTCCTGGTCGCTTTTTTATGGTAAAATGAATGCACCAGATATCCGTGGGAGTTTCATGATGCCCTGAGACAAGATAACTATTTCGTGGCTGAATAAGTGAATAACTACTAAGAGCGGTACGAATACGAAACTACAAACTTATCTGTGAAAAAGTGTTTCCGATTTTAAAACCTCTGAAAGTCTAAATATTACTGACATGAGCACATTATCCGGCTGAAATCCATAGTATGAAAATAAACTTAATGATAATATTTCTATTTGTTTCCAAGCAAAGACACTTTTATTACCAGTATTTTAACATAGGATTATCAAGAAAAAAATGGTAGTGGAGTCTAGCATAATATAGTTGAGTATCTATTCGAGTAGATATGTACCTACTCATTTGTATATTTTGACTGTAAGAAATCAGTAACAGATCAGATTTTGTATTCCAATCTATAGGTAGATAGAATAATTTGGAACAGATCATATAATTATTGGTTTCAAGTAATTTCGATTATCTGAAATTGAAATTTACAATTAAAATATAATCAATTCATTTTTTAATTGACAAGTAAGGAATACAAAAAAATAATTAGTATTTAAACAAATGATATGTGTACATATAATTATAACTTGGAAAAAAAATTAAAAAAATTAACGTAAATATAAGTTAAAATGATTTGTTCATATATTTCCATACGAAAATCATTTGATATTTGATGAGAAAAAAAATGTATTAACAGGAAATAAAAATTACATTATTTATGTAGGTAAAATATTAGACAAATATTTTAGTAAATTCATATCATGTTACCATGTCAACATAAAATTACTTTGACAAAAATAATAAGTGATAATTGAAAAAATGAAAGTCGTCGTATAAGTTTTTTGTAAATCATTACAAACATTTTAACATAATGTTGTACAAAAAATGGCAACCATTATACTGAATATTTAACATATTAAAAATAAATATCATTATTGAACTTAAAATATATTAAGTTCAAATTGTATAAGTTAAAAAATAATCGTATACTAATAAAGAGAATATAATATAATGAGGGCAGTAAACATCGTAAAAAAAAAAATAATTATAAATATATAATTTTAAACAAATATCAACAAAAACATATTTAATATGGTATTACGGATAGTATTAAATTAAATAAGATAAACTCTTAATTATTAATGAAAAATAAGATTATTAAAAAAAATTAATAAAATTAAGTCCTTAGACTGTAAGAAAAAAGGAAGACTTAAATTAATTCAAAAAATATTTTTGGTCAACACAAGTACATTTGACACAATATAAGTGTCAAATTAAATTGTTTAAGTTTCAAGCATTAATACTTTTCGTTCTTTCAACATAATTTACAACATCATGGTCTTCTATGTCTTCGTAAGAATTAAGTAATTGATTTTCAGCTTCAGACACAGTTGTTTTTCCCAGTAAGAGTCTAAATAAAAATGGTCAGTAAAATAAATAATTCAAATATGTTTCATACTTCAATGAAGTAAGAATGTGAAAATATTGGAATCAACATATTAGTATTATTAAATACACAAATGTTGGAAGATGCATACTTAGATATAGTTGAAGATGTCGATGCTCTAACCATAATTGATGGTTCAATGTCATCCAATCCTCTATGCAAGGAAATAGTATCCAGGTCAGTCCGAGATTTCGACAAGTATTCTGATGTAGTCAATGTGGCCGATGTTGGTTTTTTATAACTAGTAAAAGTTTTAATGTTTACAATGAATAAATTATTTAAATGTATAAATACCTAATATATTATAAAAATACTAAAAACTAACATTTTAAGTAGAAGTGAAGAACCAACAACAGACACTGAACTTAATGCCATTGCAGCAGCTGCCATCCATGGCTAAACAATTATAAAATTAAATCGTCATTAAAATATTAAACGTGTACATTTTTGTAATAACTGAATTACTTGTAACATGATGCCAAAAGGACTAAACACGCCAGCAGCTATTGGTATACCGATTAAATTGTACATACTAGCAAACAAAAAGTTAAGTCTGATGCGTCGAACAGTTTTGCTAGATAAGTCAAAACAACTGACAACATCAAGGAGATCATTCTATTAAAAATAATAAAAGTAATGAGTACATATATATAAATTACAGGACATTAAATGAAGAACTCACTCTCATTAAAACCACATCTGCAGCTTCAACTGCAACATCTGTGCCTGAAGAAATAGCAATACCGACATTTGCTTGTGCTAAAGCTGGAGAATCATTAACTCCATCACCTACCATTGCTACTCGTAAACCCTTCTCTTGCAGAGCTCTGATCTTAGCTACTTTATGTGATGGCAGTACTTCAGCAAATACTTTATGTATTCCAACTTGTTTTGCTACAGCACTTGCAGTTTTTCTATTATCTCCTGTCAATAACATCACTTCAAAACCACGCTTCATTAATGTATAAATGGCTAAATGAGCTTCGGGTTTAACTACATCTGCAACACTGATCATTGCAACCAACACACCTAGTGAAATAATGATAATTCAAATTAATAATGAATTAGAAACTAAAATACAATTTTAACAATAACCATACCATTAATAGCACACAATATTGCTGTATGACCAAGTGTCTCTTCACTTATCATTTTAAAATTAACTTCTTTTGATAAATTAATACCATTTCTAAACATCCATTCACGATTTCCTATCAATACCTACATATTCAAAATATTTTATTCATTAAATTTAAAAATAAATAATTAATTTACTACACGCCAAACCACTAAACTCACTTCATATTTGGTTTCATTTTGTTTGTCTTCTTCATTTATGTCTAATAATTTATGTAATTGCATTGATTGGACTTGAGTAGATGATTTTCCAGTAATTTGTTCAACCATTACATTATTAAATTCAAATGCTGATTCATTCAAACCACTTCTAAAGAGTTGGAGTTATCATACAAATAGTTTGTACATAATTTAATTAACAAAATAAAGCTTTTTACTTAATATGGTTATGATAATTCATTATAAAATCAGATTGAGTTCCATTTTTTAATAAATCATCAATGTGAGATACTATACATTTAATACCACATCCAGCAACAGATTGAAAACGATCACATTTTCCAGATATCTCGCAGTTAAATATTTCCTTAATAAACTTTACTAGTGCTAAAAAATGGAAATTTACAAAATAAAAATTAATTTCTTATCTAAAATCTTTTTTTTTTCATAGATTATAAATAAATAATGAATTAATGAATATAATAAAAATAAATTACCTGCAGCTAAAGGATGTTCACTACTGACTTCAGCATTGGCAACAATGGATAATAGAAGACTGAGAGAACAAATCATGTCATCCACAAATAAACATATCCTCGATACAGTAGGTTTTCCATACGTAATTGTGCCAGTTTTATCGAATACTACATATTTTACCTATATTAAATACAATATTGTAACGAATGTTTGTAACTTCAAATTTTAAACCTTACCTTGTGTGCATTTTCTAATGCATCAGCACCTTTTATCAGTATGCCATTTAAAGCACCAACACCTGTTCCAACCATAACAGCAGTAGGAGTTGCTAAACCAAGAGCACAAGGACATGCAATGGCTAAGACACTTAGGGCACATCTAAATGAGTATTGAATAGCATTTTCCCATCCATCTGGTCCATATTTTTCATCATTCTTCAGAAAAAAATATGAATGATTAATTATGATTATACATTCAAAGACAAAAACTAAGTATTTTTCTTTACCGGAATAGGTAAATATTCAATATAATAACGACCAATAAAAAGCCATGATACAAGCGTAATAGTAGAAATTGTCACTACAGCAGGAACGAAATAACCAGCAATTTTATCAGCAAATTGTTGTATAGGAGCTTTTGATGTTTGTGCTTGTTCAACTAATCGAACAATTTGAGCTAACATTGTTGCTTCTCCAGTATGTGTTGCAACCATAAGCAGAGGACCGGTCTGATTTAATGAACCTCCTATTATTAAACTACCTATAGAACAATAATCTTTTTAGTACAAAACTTGTAAAATTTATTTTTTCATTTTAAATTACTAGGTTTTTTGTTTACTGGCATAGATTCTCCAGTAATCAATGATTCATCACAAGCTGATCGTCCGTGAACCACCTTTCCATCAACTGGTACTTTAGTACCTGGTAACACCTAATTGAATAATGTTTACATTTTAAATAATACCTTAAATTAAAAGCAATTTATTTCATAATACTTTGAGTATATCTCCTCGTTTAACAAGATCAACATTTATTTCTTTTTCTGTTAATACTTGAAAATCATCAGTCACAGTTACTAATAGAGCATCCGTGGCTTGAAGTGATAATAATTTAGAAAGAGCTTCAGATGTTTTTCCCTAAAAAAATAATAAACTATCATAAAGTATGTATTGCTAAGTCATCTGGCAACCTACGTAGTTTATGTAAAGGTATTTTCTTTGATTCAATTACACACATACACACACACACACAACTACAAAAAATTATATTCAATTGTTACCTTGGCAATATGTTCCATCCATCGACCAAGCGATATGAATACAAATAACATGGGTGGTGTATCAAAAAAAGTCATTGGACTAGTATGTTTGGCTGGAGTTTCAGTGATCGCAATAAGGACAACAACAACTGAATAAATATAAGATATTGTAGTAGCTACCGACACAAGAACATCCATATTAGTGGTTTGATGGCGTATAGCTTTCCAAGCTTGAACATGGAATGGCCAACCTCCAATAAACTATAATAAATATATAATATTAATTTTTATCAGTCAATTTTGTATCATAAATGTTTTCTTCATTATTTTTGAAAAATACCTGAACGGGAGTAGATAATAAAAACATAAGTAAATTTTCAAGTGAAAGTCCAGGAATAACACAACACATAGTAGAATGATCAATGAAGTTAAATGTCATACCCAACATAAAATAAGTCATAGCAATCATACATGGACCTCCAAACAAAAGTGAAATAAAAAAAGAAGTACGCCATTTTTTTATTTCTTCACTAGAATATTATATCACATCATTTTTAATTTAAGATCAGTTTTTTTAGGTTTAAGAAAGTATATAGGTAGGTACTGAAGTTCATACCTATGATTCAAATAACTGTGATTGCTTCTATCATTATTGCTCACTAAGTCAGCAGTAAATCCAAGGCCAACAATATGATCAGCAATATCTCGTGGACTAATTAAATCACAATCATAAGTAATAATGCCTTTTTGAGTTGTGAGCGCAACTATTGCTTTTTGTATGCCTTTCAATTTCATTAAATTTGATTCAATTTTATTTACACAAGATGAGCATGTCATACCACCAATCTAAAAATGTATATTTAATTAATATTTTATAAACCTTCTTTTTTTATGTTTCTGATTTGTTTATAATTAAATTAAAAGCTTAGATGCGAAACAAAAATAATATCCAAGAAAATAAATATTTGAGTGTAAAATTACTTTTTACAATTCACAACTTAATGAAATTACTATTGTAATATTTACCCTAAATTCAGTTTTACTGATACGTGAATTTGTGTCTGCTAAAACATTACAAGGGAAACCTAAATCGGTAACTGAATTAGCAATATCTTCTGGTTGCACATAGGTAGAATCATATTGTACTTCAGCTTTTGCTGCCATTAATGCAACTAACACACTTTTAACACCTAAAAAAAAAAAAAAAAAAATGTTAGATCAAAAGTATATTGTTTCATTATATAATAAAATACTTGCCTTTAATTTTGAGACAATGTTTTTCGATGGCAATCACACAAGATGCACATGTCATGCCTTTGATGTTCAGGTATGTTTTACTTAATTCATCATCAGGTACAAGTATACTAACTTCATTATTCACAGTATCAATTTTTTTATCCTTTAATGAAACTTTAAATTTTGTTGATAGTGACGATATCGCAGATGCTAAGTCTGAATCATTTATGTCTCCTGGACGATGGACAATAGTTGCTTCTTTTTGTTCCAAACTAACAGATATTGATACAACTCCATTTAACACACCGATTTTACCTAAATAATACATTTATTACAGGAAAATAAAAATGAATTATAATCAAATTTAGTCAATATTACTTTCAATGTTTCGTACACAATTCATGCAAGACATTCCATCAATTTTTATCACAGTTGTAACTTTGTGAATTGGTACTGTGAAACCCAGTTCAGATATTATTGATTGCAATTCAAAGACTGATATAGCATTAGAATCGTATAGAATATCGGCACATTTGTTTTCAAGATCCACCTATTAATCAGAAATAAATAGGAGTTACAAAAATGTAGTCAACAAAACTGTATAATTTTTAATACCCGAATGCTAATAACACCATTTTTCTCTCGAAGACAACCTTCAATTTTTCGTACACATGAGTTACATTTCATGCCTTCAATTTTAATAATGACATCTGTGTGTTTTTCTCGTTCATAAGACACAAGGAAACCCATTTTTTTTAATAATTCAATGAGCACTGAGTAATTTGTTTGATTTATGTCATAAAGAATACGTACATAATTTTGACCAATTGTATGAACCTGGAAACCATTTTTTTAACTGTAATTTAGATTAATAAAAATATAGACAAAATGAGTGCTACAATTTTTACGAATTAAAATAACATTATGAGACATTTTTTGAGATTAAAATGCTCAAAAAAATGGTCTTTTACTTATTCATACATCATAAATAAAAAAGACCATTTCATCTAATCCATAATATGATGAAATAATTGATAAATAATGGAGAATCATGTCTTCATAATGGTAAATATAGTAGGTACTAAATATTACACAATACAATATCTTAAATTAAAAGGCTAACTTTTACAAATTGTATGCCCAATTCATATGAATACTTTATCATCACAATGGTTAACTATTAACTACCAATAACTATAGGACATGTTTTTATTTACCTGTATTACACCAGTTTGATCTAATATAACACTAGCTGCTTCAGCTGCTCGTGAAATGACAGTTATTATGACTGTTTTATGACTTGCATTTGTTTCTGTATCATTTAATTCATCTGTTTCGTTATTAGAAGGTACACTGTAATAAAAATCAACTTGAATTTAACAAATAGAGAAAATATCAGTGATTATTATATAAATTATTTAAATTTGTTTTTAATATTTGTCAAAAAATAGTAAAATTCAAAAAAAAACATACCAGGTGACATCCTCATTTATTAATAAAGAATATGCCATTTTAATTATTTATAAGGACTAAAAACTAACAAATAAAATAATATGTGAAGTACATAACATCTTGAATGATATGCGCATTAATGTAGCAGTTTTACTTTACTAAATTACTTGAAAATGCATCAACAGTCAACACCAACAGGGTATAAACAACTTAGGAAATAGGGAATAAATGATAACCTAAATGACCCCTGAGAAAAGATTAAACCTTATTTTGAAATAGAACATTCAATATAGCCAATAAGAAGTTCTAAAAGAAAAATATTTATTAAGTATTATCAGTTATTTCCACCTATTAATAATCGGTATTTCATACCCAAAATTACATACTATAATAATCAATTATTAGAGATGGTAATATGAACAATTCAGATTTAATATTGATATCATTAACTTATTGTAGGTCTTTTATCTCAAAAATTAAAGTAGATCTTTTTCCTTCTTTTATCTTAACTAAATGTAATATAATACACGTATAATGTTAAATACTTCATACTTTTAGTTCATTATTATTATTTTTTTTAATATTTACCTAAGTATTAACTATAAGTACTTAACACAGAATATTCTAAATACACTACATCATTTGATATACTGGTTACAAATAAGAAGAGTAAAAATATTCTATGTTCAACGTATTTGGATTAAATGAATTAAACATAAACATGAACATCAATAAGCATTATTAATGATATCAAAGTTCTTTTAAATTAGGAACCTATATGGACTTTGTGATTTTATCAAATAAATGAGTTTCATTTAATTGATATAATATTACATGGCTACATTGCATTCTTATTAATTACTAATACTTCATGGACATATACCACAGAATAAATAATTAAGATTAACTATTATTTAATTATGAAAAAATATGTCCTATTAATTTTAAATAATGAAAACAAGGTAGCCAAGATTAAGATTTTACAAAACAAAGTTTCATGTTTATTTTATATTTTTGATAAGTTAAACATGATTATTAAGTTGATTAAATAGATATTGATAACATTACTTAGAAGTTTTCTTAAGATGACTTTCTAATAACTTCAAAAATATTAAGTTTAACAAAAAGTACTTGATTTGCAGTGTAATAAATTTTAATAATAACAAATTTAAAATCAGAAACATTACTTACAAAATAAAAATTAATCAATGATATTGTTTAAATTAGTTTGATTAAATTAAAAATTTGTTTTTGTAGATATTAACTTCATATCTATGCTTGCTGTGATTTTTGATTGGATACACATTAAAAACAATTTATCTAGATATTTTAAAGAAATTAATGTACATTTAACACATTTTTTTAATTCTTAAATAAAGATAAGAATTGAACACCTTAGTAGAAAGAATCTAAACATTTATGTGAAATGTTACATTTTTAAATCATAACAAAGACCTTGGAAAGTAGCAAGAGCAAAAACTAGAATAAAACACTTTCACCAAGTAGATCTAAAATCCACATCATACCTCTATACTCCCACCCCTTATTTATTAAACAATCTATTATAGCTATATTTATTCTTTTGAATTTAATAACACAGATATCATTAACAAAGTAATTAGTGTTAATTGAGTACCTACCACAATTATATGTTAAATAAATTATCTAATGACTACTTCGTTTTTACTAGAAAAAAATTAAGATACTCGAATGATAAAATGCATATTATATTGTTTAAATTAAAAATAATATATCTATAAGTGACAAGATATTAAATATTTTGAAAATACTCAGAATATGAAGGTTAATTTTATTAGTTCAACAATTGTATGATATATTATAATATATTCTTTAGTTATTACACAGGGAAAATTTATATAAACAAGTTTTTTTGATAATATTATAAAATAAAACTTAATTTAAAAAATGCATCAATCATTCTGATAACAAAAATAAGCTTTCTAATAAAAACTAACATAAGACAAAATAAAAACAAAATTATGAATAATTATATGAAGAATTATTTTTAAATATTTTTTTTTCATAAACATACTTCATTATAACTGTAATTAGGTCCAATAATACATTTTTCAATAAATAAATAAAATTCTCAATTTATATTCCAGGTAGAAATATTATTAGTCCGAGTGAAAAGAATAAGTGATGTTATAATAGTATGTACTATATTTCTTCACAGACTTTGATGAACAATAACAAAATTAGAAAAATGTCTATACTGACTATACTACTATAAAAAATATATACTAATGATTTTTTTTGTAAAAGATTTGTTATTAACTTTCAAGAAAACTATAGAAGATAAATAATTACAAAACATATATTCTTTATATCATGAGGGGAGGGGGGTCTTCTTTATTCCTCGGACAAGATAATGAGGGTGGGTATTATTGAATTTCAAAAAATGATAGATCATAATCATTGCTTTATCTAAACTATTCTGAGTAAAGCTTCAGTATAAAAATAAATAAATTGTTTATATATTTAACTGTTTTTAGTTTAATTGTTGTTATGTTTTATTAGCAAACTTGTTTAAAGTTTTCTTGTTTGACAAATGAGAAATTATTTTTACCTAGATATTCAAAATATGTTGTTCTATCTGCATCCAAAGTTTCATAATGATTGAATGGATCAATTTTTTTTAAATAAACATTTAAAATTAAAAATAGACAAAAATAGTCAATTACGTATAAACGCTTATTAAAATGTTTTTATAAATCCAGTCATGATTTTTGAAATTATTTTAGTTTTGGTACATAAGTATATGTGTGTCTTCAATCAATTTTAAAACCTATTTGTAAAATATTAAAAACAAGAGATAAACTTTAATAAAACAAGGTATTTTTAAAGGTCTATTTTTAGTCAAAAAGTTGTTAAATTTTTTGAAACTTTCGTACAGTATGTATCAATACGCCATTAATATATGCTAAAAATTTCAATTTCCTAGCAAAATTACTTTCCAAGTTATGACTAAATTACTAAAAACAACATAGTAAAAGTGTCGTTGTGAATTGTATCTTTTAACTTGGTTTTTTGCATTATTTCCTTACGTCTGGAAAAAATATTGAGAGGAGGGAAAAATGATCTGTCTAAAGTACAATATACATGCAATTTCTCATCTATAGAATGGATGGATGATACTTTTGGACTACCCGAATAAATGTTCACAAAAAAACAAAATTAACATCATTGTAAAATCAATTCATCCTTAACTTCATTTATAATTTAAAATGAAAATAATTTTGATTTAGAAATAAACCATTATTAATATTTTCAACATTGTTCTTTTTAAATAGATATGATATTGAATTAAAAATAATATTATACTCTATCTTACGAGTATACTTTGCCAAACATGATTAAGACCTGGAGCTTACTTATTAAAAACATTTTTTTTTAAATTTTATTGTAAATAATTATAGAACAATTATAGTATTAAAAACAAAGTTTGTAATTTATAAAGGTATTTAACTATTTATCAAGTATTAGTCATTACTTATTACATAATATTCACTTAATAATTATTTAATTAATATTAACCAAGCAATTATATTATGCATACTCTCGTCTCTTTTTAGTAATTTACATATTACTACTTGCCAGTCACTATTAATATTAAATTATGAACTAGTATCAACCTAAATTACATTTTGCCTAAAAATATTTTTGATTCACTAAAACTTAGATTGAGTATCCTCAAGAAGATGCTAACACCTGTATGTGTTATCTCCATCATAGTAACATACCTTGCCAATATGCATTTAACAGAGCTAATTTGTGTATTAATCTTAATATTAGTGTGGGCGATTTAATGTATAATCTAACTTGGTAGTAAAAATATTATCTTTTATCCTATGTTAGTTTTTCGTGGTATTTTAGTTTACAAATGAGTCATGACTATAATACTAACATTTTGAAATGCATAACTCAATTAAAAATTAAAATATTCTAAAAACCGACTTAGAATAACAAATTATGTTCTTACAATTAAGTTTGATTATGAGTAAATTCACTCTCATATTAAAGTTAAAAACACAAACATGGTTCTACTAAAAGCAAATTTACTATGTTTACATTAATATGTTAGAGACAACAAAGTAGTTAAATGAAGTTAAAAATTAAACACCTAGTAATTATGAGTTGATTAACTATTTGTTAATATGAAAAGGGGTCTTTACTGAGACAAATCATAATTTATTATTTTCTACCCCCTTTAAATTGATGCCTTTATATACTATCCAATTCATAGATTATTAAAATTTACTATTACATAATAATAAATTATTAATTTATAATTAAATATCAGAAACACATAAATACTGTAATATTAATTCATCAATCATTTTATAATAAACTTAATAATACTTAATAGTACTTAGCTATTATGACTTAAATGTTACTATTATATAATAGTAAATTACATCATTATTAAAAAACATTAAAATATACACACAATAATTAAAATTCCATTTAAGATACTAAAAGTTAAATAAAGTTAACTAGAAACAACTCACCCATGGAATAGGTATGAAATTCTGACCTAGAGATTAGAATTTATATAGTAATTATGTTAATTTTTTACAGTTGATTAGGGGATTTTTTTCATATAAATAAGCGATTTTTAAAAATATGTAAGTTCAAATTTAGAAGACCCAATAGCTTTCTCCTTAGATATATTAATATCAATCAACAATTATATAAAGCACCTTTTACTCTATTCTAATCAGAAAAGGGTTTCATAGGATCCACTACTCCACTAATATTTCAAAGTTATTTTTGATCACCTGATTTTCATATTATATAGTCACCATGGAAAATATTGCATTCAATAAAATGTGAATTTAAAGTAGAAAAGTAGAGCATGTAGAAATGGTCTTAGTTAAAGATATATGAAAAAGATTAACATTTTAAGGAAATATTTAATAAATCAGAACAATTATTTTTATCAGTTAATGATAAATAAAACATAATAATCCCAAGAATTATAAGTTATAAAAAAAATAAAATTAATGTTGATATCAAAATTCAAGGAGATTATTTTCATTTACTATTGTCATTTATTATTCTGTTATATGATTTTTCTAGTCAGAAATCAACTTAGAGAAATATTTCATACCTAGCACAATGTCTTCATAGCAAAACAGTTTTATTTTCTAAGACTTTATTTACACTTACTACAAATATTAGAACCAGATTTTAGTCAATATTCATATTATTTAAATTTTGATTTAATTAGTTATCTTCAAAATGAAATTGAACTGCCTCTATACGTAAAGATGGTTTATACTGAGCAGTTAAATCATTATATTAATTATATTATTGCCATCTAGAGCTTTTTCAAAAATATTTATTTTTGAATTAAAAGTAGGTATTAATTAAAATCCCAAAATATATTATAGTTACCTTTCCAATTTTTGTTTTTATAAACATGGCTTTTTAGTATTTCTGATACCTAATTTATCAAATTAAGAAAATACTATGACTACAATTTTAAAATTATTTTGAATTGAACCTAGTTAAGGAACACTCAATTCAGGAATACATTTACAAAATTAAATCTAGGTAAAATATGCATAATTTTCTATCATTCATTAGGATAGGGGTTCTATATCATTACAAGATAAATTGAAAATTATTAAACAAATATTATATTCACTGTTTTAATGATGTGCTAAAAATAACTTTTACTATAAATATGTAAAAGGTAACCTGAAAGCTACATTTTGAATTTAAAATTATAAGAGATAATGAAATGTTATATTTATAGAACAAAAGCACATAATCAAACATATACAGAGTAACTCTCAGTAAATTTATCTCATTGCATCTAAAAAGTAAAAAGTTTATTCAGCAAACATAATATTCAAGAACGGTTTAACTATTTTTCAATTTATGTCGCTATACAAATATTAAATACTAAGTATTTTCATCTCATAGGCCAATATACTTTGGTTTTAAGTAAAATTAGTTTAAGAAATACCATTTTAAAATTTGTAATAAAATATCAAGGCAATTCTATTTTATGGGAAGCCTCTAAATAAAAAAGCGTTTCATAATAACTTAATTTCAATAAAAAATATCAACCTAATTATAACTAATGTTAGGTATTGCTTATTTTAAAAATATTTTGATTTTTGAAAACATTTAATTTATCAATAAACATTACTATTATATATATTTTTTTTGTAGTTTAAATGTTTAGTTTATAATATTTATTATGAATAATTGCCAATTGAACATTTTTACAACAATAATAACAAAATTACTTTAATTATAAAACATGATGCACAATGATACGACCAATGGAAAATGTTTAATTGATCACACTTACGGGTTTTTCTCGTTGTTTAGTGTTGGTGGACTGTACAGTTCAAATATATCTGCGGACGGCATAGTTGTGGATGGTCGACTAGAAACGCACAATACGCTGTGTGATAATTCAAAACTATTACTACTCGACAACAATGGAATTCGTCACGAGAATAACCTACCGGTTGACGCGCAGGAGAGCTGTAGTTGTTGAAATGATATCGGTGATCGAATGTTTTTATCTACGGTCGGCCCGGGATTCGAAATTTTAGGGAAACGAGAGAACATAATCAGCCACCAAAAAGTCAAATGCTCGTGCACGTCTGGACGGTGTCATACTCGGTTTCAAAAACTAAACGTATGGGTCAACGATCCCATCGATCAGAAACGCCTCGAGTCGACAGGTGTTTTAAATATTAATACACCGTGTGACATTAATAAGCGATCCGATTTTTTCTTTATCGCCCGCACACCGTCGTCCATACGCAGTTGAAGTGTCTACAGAGCAAAAGTATATGAAGAAAATGATTAATAATTCGCCAATATAAAATGTAAATAATGTTATTGTGCGGACGGATTGCGAAAAAATGTCTTATCATTCGTCGTTGTTATTGTTGTGTGTTTAAGTGACGTTATCACGTGCGTTATCATTGGGTGGCGGCCGCACGTTTTTATAGTAATGATAGTAGAGATAGTAGAGTAATGATAGTATTGTATATTAGCACTGATAGTAGTATTACATATATAATACATTATGTATTTATGCTACGAACTATGATTATAATGGACTGACACAAACTGAACAAAATCAAAAAAGACGTTTAGAAGCGCGTCAATTCGTAGTTGACACACGCAGAGCAAATGACCGACAACGCCAACAAGTACATAGAGCATTTACATCCAATTCATTCCTTCGTCTAGCATTCGAGTATGGGCCCGATATTGAATATTACGCTCATTCGAAAGTAGAGATTGGTGCTATGGACAAGGAACGTCCGCATTGTAATGCGCTGAAGTTCAAAAATGAGCCAGCCGGTATGTGTTGCGCGTTAGGAAATGTGCAACTACCGGAAATCGAAACACCACCTGAACCATTGAACGGTTTACTTATCGGTACGGATCCAGATTTTAACCTGTTCCTGAAGTCAATTCGAACATTCAATTCATGTTTCCAAATGACATCGTTCGGAGCAACAGAAATAATTAAAAATAATGGTCAACAATTTGATTCAACATTCAAAATCAAAGGCCAAGTTTATCATAGAGTGGGCTCATTGCTACCAATGCCAAACGAACCACATACATTTTTACAAATTTACTTTATGGGTGGTGATGACTCCGAAAGCGCACTTGCCAATCGCGTGGATGCACGTTGTAGTTACAATAACCTTAATTCACCTTTTGCCAGACGCATCGTTAGTTGAATACCAAAATATTCATTAGAAATAAATAATAATTTATATGGCAAAACAACGTTTGCCGGGTCAGCTAGTATACATATATATATATATATATATGTGTGTGTGTGTGTGTGTCCTGTCACTCACTCACTTACACGACGTATACCAGCACAATAATAGTATGTGTCCTGGGGGTGGCTTTGTGTGTGAAAAACTTTCGTGGCGGTACGAATAGAACTATAACTATGCAATTACCGTATTTATTGTGTCTCCCCAACTCCTGTTAGGACATCATTGATAGGTATATAATATGTACGTGAAGACGGGGAGTAGACATCAAGATACAATATGTAATACGTCAACCCGCACCGGGTGGTATGTGCTCCCACTGTTCCCGTACATCATAAATATAATATTTATTTTTATGTGACATCATTCAATATTTATATACATTATACACACACAATCTGATTCAAAAGACTTAGCGAACACTTTGACGTCGGCAAAGACTCTACAATATTACATAAATAGTCGTTCAACAGTCAAGGTTGTAATGTAATCAATTTTATATTGATAATATCGTAGGTATCGGATTCGTAGGAGATGACGCCTACGGCGGCAAATGGCGTTCGCTGTCTAGCAGACACTCATCACTCTATGCATTTATCTGTTTGAAATTTGTGTTTATTAGAAAATGTAATATTTTATGTAGATGGCAATAATAAGTTCTTTTAAATATGACTCATCACCTAGGCTAATATTCGTATGCGATAAAAAATTTATTCACCAAAATATGCATTTGATTTTTATAAGATATACACAAAAATAGTTTAAAAAAAAAAATTGAAATCAGTGATTGGCTGATTGTCTTAATACGATACAATAAAAAATTGTAATATATTATGCATTTTATTAACCAAAATATGCAAAAACGTGTATTTTAATTTCATGAAGTGTTAAATGCTTTTTTAGTTCAATTATGACTTGAGATAAAAACAAATATTACTTTTAATATACGCTAGATCAAAAATGAAAATTCTACAACAAATTGTCGTAATTTAGCACTTTCATTTTTGACTTTCGGCATTTTTAAAATCACAATCATAATAATTTTACTAAAATTACACTGAAAAAGTCTAATATATGATGATGCACGGACGTGCAGCGTTATCACGGGAGACGATAAACGAAAGAAAAAAAAAAGCAGAAATGTAGTAAACGTCGCCCGGTATCGTAACCGGTGTGCACCGTGGTGATGCATTGTTTACTACCTATTAATTCCTATCTGACGCCGCGCCTATCGAACTACTCTATCAATTTTTTTGCACTATTTTTATTTTTTTTTTTCATCTATTAACTTATTACTTTTATTATTATTTAAGTTGGCCAAGAACTGGTCGCGTCTCGGGGAAGGTTTTAATGTATAATCTCTACTGCTATATAAAATTGTAAGGGGATTTTTATGACCACGCTAACCGAAAAAACTAATGAACCGATTCGGCTGAAATTTTTTACTATTATACTTGACAGTTTGCTGAACGTTTTAGTAGGTACCTTTTTTGTCAGTAAAATAATAAGTATAAAGTTAAAAAACAAAGCTAATTTTTGGGGCCTCTCTGAGAGGTCCGCAAGAACAGGTCTTTTTTATGTTCCCATTTTGTGACTACACTATTTATCTTTTTCCATTTTTTTTCACAGAGTTGTTCCAAATACCCTCTTGAGTGTAACCACATCATCCGATTTTTAATTTTTTTGGTCGGATGAGTGGGAGAGAGGTTGATTGTATTTTGATATTCCGATTTGTGACGACACCATTTAACATTTTTCCAATTTTTTTACAAGGTTATACCAAATACTCCTACGACTGATCTATTATTCACTATTTAATTTTATTCGTCATTACAGTTACAATCATTTACCCCCTCTGTCGAAAATTAACACTTGCCGAAATTATAAACTACAAAAATTGAATTTATTCCAAGAATTCCCATGGTTCCCACTGGCTTGCCGTTTTCATTCAAACAGCTTCAATTCCATTTTAAAGTTTCTTTTGCGATTACGATTAACAAAGTTCAAGGCCAAACATTGAGGTACGTTGGCGTAGATCTTCATTCAGAGTGCTTTTCACATGTACAATTATACGTGGGATTTTTTCAAATTGGGGACCCGAATTATCTAATGATTTTGATTTCAACAGGAGATGAATAAAAAACGTTATATTTTCAAAAGTTTATATTAAATTATTTATCAACAACAGGTTAATTATTATTTCTTTTGTATCTGTATTATTTTTAGGTACTAAAAATATATTTATCATCGCTAAAGACATTTATAATATAATAACAATACGTTTTCATTTACCATTTTTTATATTTACTTACCGATTACATTAAACGATAAAATTTAAATAAAAAATTCTACATATCATCGTCTGAAGGCAAAATAAACAACCAATCTCGAGCGAAGCCGTGCCGGGTCGGCTAGTTATATAATAAACTTCATATCGAACTGACTATATTTATATATGATGACTGATGAGACGATAAAATTGGTCTGAAATATTACGTAATAATATAAACAATCAGCAATTTTCACAGAGAATATCAGATTTCTTATAAATAATATAATGTGGTCAACATTGCCGTGTCTTGCACAGTTGCCCGTGGGGGTCATTCTTTCAATTCGAGTCTGGTATTTTAATTTTTAACATTATTATATACTGATAAGCAGGTGTCTCACAAAGGTTTATAGATACAAATTTTAAAAAATCAGCTTTGTAGGAAATCGGCAGTACATTAGCCATAGTACCTGGCTTGGAAATCGTACGACAAATATTTGAGCCTAGCTGACTATAGAGGCTCCCTGTAAAATATTTTATAGGTCTATTGTCTGAATGGAGAGATCTTAGATTTGAAATTTCATGTCCATGACAGACCGACACTCTTGATGTCGCTTATTATTACCATATTTAGGTTTTTTTAATCTATTTTTCAATTAATGTGTATTTGAATATAAATAAGAATTACAAAATAAATAAATAATGATAATGAAAAATAACCATTTATTATTCCTATATACATTATGTATATAAAGTTATAAACAATTCTATGAATATTTACTGGATTATAAATATAGCACGATGTATTAATAATTTAATCAAGACAGGATTTAGCACAAGTGACACTTTAAGTCCTTATAAATGCACCGCTTCAAACACCGACCCCTCCCGCCAGAGAAACATTTTATAAAACATCTATTAATCGATTGAATGTTGATTAACGATAAATGTGAGGCACAATATTACAAAATAAGTACCTACATTTATTTCAATGAAGACTATTCAATAACTATAAACAAATTGTGTTCATTTCTTTTTATCACTTTTACAATCTAATGAGGCATAAGATATTTAACAAATATTCATATTGTTATTTATAACCAACACGAACTAAGCATCATAATTAGTAATACGTGACATATGTACCGCATATCCACAGTAAAATAATTATAAATTATAATTATAAGGCAAATTGGCAACCGATAAGAGATAAAAACTCGAGTTATTTTACGATAGGTTCAAACATTTTTTTTTAACGCGAATGAATTTCGTACCAAAACTATAATATTTATACATTAGTGAATTTTGAAAGTTCAGTTAAAAACTTTTAATTGTTTGGATACAAAATTTGACACCTTCACTGGTCTAAACCAGATCCGGTATTGAGAACAATTATCAAACATGAGTAATGATAAGTCAATACCTATTTTTAATGACGAAATCACGGCATGAATGTTAATAACTGTATGCATATTTTTTAGGTACCACAACGTTTATGCGAAGACGAGTAAAAAAAAATCACATTCGTTTTGGAAAATACATTTGAAAAATAATACGTTGCGTTCTTGAAAATGAATTCAAAAGCAAAAATCTAAAATCTAAATACATGAACATAATATTATTATATATATATAACGTGGGTGTTGTAGAATGTAGAATGTAGATGATTGTACGGCCTACGAAGGCGCATTCTGGTGGCCGTCAGCCCCGCCGAGACTTGGCGAACTTTACAGTACGCGCGCCGATAAATATTTCACAATTCATTAAACTATTATCAGCTAGCGTTGGTGATAATAAATTATTATCAAACAATAAATATCAATGCAGCAGCAGCTGGGCAGACTGCAGCATAAGCATTAAGTATTAGGGCTTGAAGTTGGCGGCGCGCCGTCCGGACGAAACCTAGGCGCGAGTTCCGTAGCCCACGCGTAACGACGGCAAAAGTTCACCAGGGCGGGGACGAGCCACCGACGGCGGGCAGCGGCTGCAGAGCGGGCACGGGCAGCACCACCACCAAGCACTAGACACAGACCGCGGCAGCAGCAGCAGCAGCGGCACCCCTGAAAAGGCAGAAGGCCCGAAGCCAGCCAGTCAACAGCACCGCCGGGCGCGTACACTTTCCGTTCGCGTTCTCGTGTCGGTCGACCGACACCGACGTCCGTCTCTGCGCGCGTTCCGTTCCGAATTTCCCGTTTCCTGTTTCCGTTTTTCTTCCGGCTACGCACACATAGAACGATATACAGAGATAGATAGATAGAGACCGTCAGACAGAAAGAGAGCGAGCGAGCATCGTGCCGGCCTGACCCCGTCGGTTTCCGTTGGACGCGGAATGCTTTCCCGGTAAATTCGAACCCTCGTGACGTTCGCCCGCCGAGTTCTTACATGGTTGTCGTAGAGGCGTGACGACGACGACGACGACGACACGGGCCATGGCCGACGAGGAGGTTCTTTTCGACGATGTCTACGAACTGCTCGAGACTATCGGGAAGTGAGTGTCCCATTCATAAATCCTATTCAGCACCAACTCTTGGTGTGCTTCTCTGTCATCACCAAATTGTACGACGGTGTCGTGGCGAAACACTCATTGATTATTGTCCTCCTTCGGGTATTCATCAACATGTCTACAGTAGACGTTTTACTTAAATCAGGACATCACCAGATGTACAATGTACACTCACTGATGTGTCCACTTTTAGTATTACGATTAAGTTCTTGCTAGTCTAACATGTTTTATTTCTGTTTTTCAAGTCAGGATACCACCATAAAACATATTATTATTTTGTGCTTGGTGGATATATGAACCTGTGTATTTACATGTGTTCAAACAGTTACATTTTTGCTTGAACTGAGTTTTGTCTTTTTCTTATCATTTATTATGCACATTATTAGGCACTTCATTCAATATTTGGTATATATATATATATATATAATATGGGCTTCCCGTTGGTACATATGCCACTGTTCTTTATTAATATGATTTACATTTAATTAGATGTGTATTCCATTTCACCAATGGTCCATCTATTCAGGGAGTATTCTCATTTTCTCTTGAATTGGGAATAACATATTTATATAACTCATCTAATTTTATTATTTTAAACTATTATATTTTTTCACCTGATTAATAGATTTTAACTTTTATTAGTATCAACTTAGGTACCTATTTGATTTGTAGAAATTCTGACAGGTGTCTGCATGTTTATAACTAGCACATATATTTGCTTAAAATGTGTTACTATAATTATTATGATCATTCGTTATCAAATTACATTTATTAAACCTGTTGCGGGGATAATTTTTAAAACAATTTGTTAGGGAAATTTTTAAGTAATATTCTTGGCATTAGACATTGGGTAAATTACCTATCTCAATAATTTTTTAATCGTATTATTTACCCTGAAACAAAAATTATTTCAAAGTTTTTAAATGTACCTTACTATTAAAATATACCTATTATATTAAATTAATTAAACAAGTTCAGAATATACCTGCTTTATAATACTATATATCTCCTATACAGATTTTATTAGGTTGTCACCTAAAATGAATAAAAAAATATTTTAATTTTAAATTAAATGATGATTAATCGTGTTAAAAATAAGAACAATAAAAGTAGTTTAACTCAGGTCTTGTGTGGGATGAATACATGATTTAGAAACCAATATAGAATTCAGAATTCTTTATCCATACGTTTCTTGCTTTAATGTCATTGACCTCTTTATTTATGGATGTATCTTGTAATTCGAACCATGGGTTAAAAATTTATATACCATTTTAAAGCAACACATTAGTTATTTTCAAATTTTTGTTAATTTATTTTTATCAAGGTTTATCTCAAGCTTTGATTTAGTTAAGATAAAATTGATTAATTCATATATTTTCACACTTTTATTTTATCATGAGCGGTTTTTATGCAATTTTAAAGAATGAAATACATTTTTCAATTATTTATAAAATGTATTTTTGATTATAATATTTTATTAGTCATTACAATATTTTTCGCTACTACTGACAATTTTTGAATTTTGAATTTGTATACCGTGTTGTATAATTCATCCATCACATTATTTCGAAAGAAATTTATAAATGTAGGCTCTACTCCTTTAGTTTGAATATGTTCAAATACCGATTTAACTATTTGGGAAATATTAATTCTTCCCAGTTGTTTTTCATCATCCGTGTATAACTTTAAAATTGATGTCAAAAACCATTCCATAATATTTTTATCAAAAGTCCATTTTTCATTGGTTGATTCTAACAAAGTGATGTTACCAGAGATATTATTTATATCTTCCGTGTCAATTTTGGATTCTTCATAATATATATTATTTAATTGATTAATATTTTGCTTTTTTACATCAAATGGGTCCCAACCAAATATCAAACAAAATGATTTTCCTAAACCTATCCATGGTTGTTCATCTCTGCAAAATGCTAAAAGCATAGTACTATAATTGAGCCTATTTTTCAATTGGTACATGTCACATAATAACCATTTGGCTTCATCATATTGATTTGATTCATTTTCAAACCATAAATTTGTTTTCATGTAATTTTCTACTGTAATTGTTTCATCTCCAATATCATATGTTTGAAATAATTTGCGATAATTTAATAGTTTATCTATATTAGGATATGGTAGCTCCATGCATTGTACTACAAAGTCTCTCCAATCAACTGTCATTACATTATTACCAAGTATTTCTCTAGTGAAATGATCACAAAATTGAATGTCTGTTGGCCAATTTATTGGATATACATGTTGCTCTTTACCAATTTCATTTAATGTATCAATCAAATTATTGATTGGCATTTTAAATGTTGGAGCATTATCTAAAAGTTTATTCACTATTGTTTTTAATTGATTCATGTTGAATTTATTTTTTGAGTCAAACATTTGACTATGAATTATCTCAAAAATGCTTGTCTTGTTTATGTAGAATTTTCCAGATATTTGTTTGATATGCCATTTAATACTTTTACTAATATTTACTGCACATTTCAATACTTCACATAGTTTGTTTATGTCATTTATCTTAAACTGATATGTGTTATACATTTTTTCTAAATGATGATTTATGTTTGTTATATCTTTTAAATATTTTTCATTCTTAAACATAGACGCTTTGATTCTATGCACCTGACTTATAAATCTATTTTTTTCTGTTTCTATACTTTGAGTCCATGCTTTGTTGTTATCTATTACTTCACATATCTCTCCTACATAGTTTTCAATTTTATTTATTACGTCTATACAAAATGATTGAAACATTTCAATATCATCCTTACTTTCATTTATGCTACTTATATAATAAAATTCATTAATACTATATTCATTTATATCATCATAATACTTATTTAAAAAATTTAAAGTAGTGGTTGAACGCTGCAATTCATTTTCAATTAGTTGTTTATGAATACTAATTAGTGTATTCTTTTTGGAAACTGTATGTTGACTGTCAATTATTTGTTTAATAGATTGTATTATTTGTTCAAAGTCATTATCAACTTTATCCCATAAGTTAGTTTGTAATTCAGACATTTTGTACATTATATTTATTGTGTTGTCTTTTACAAAACTTTCATTTTCATATTTATTTGTCAAATTTGTTATTATTGGATTATGAAAGAACTTTGTTTGATTTACTTTGTTGGCAACTACATTCATGTTAATTTTAATTTCTTCTAAAAAATTATCCTTCAAATTTAACAATTCTTTTATTTGGTATATGTAACTATGTTCCATTGTTTCCCATATATTGTATAAATTTAATGCTGTATATGTAAAATTGTTTAATTTACTCTCATTACTTAATAGTTGAAACTGGTTTGTTATTTCTTTGGAATTGATTGAATTAGTTTCTTCATATTTCATTAAGGATAGTTCACTGGTTTGCAGCTGTCCATTATTTTTAGATTGAGCGCTATCTTCATCACCTAGATCATCATTATCCTCATTATCATAAGTTGTCATCACTTTAAAAGTATTTGTGATATTAAGTTCATCTTCTTCATTTATAATCAACCCAATTAGTTTATTTGCAAATTTTTGAGGCTGTGTTTTAATATGATTAAATTGGTTTATTAGGACTTGAATGCAATCTTGTTTATAAAACTGTAAAAAATCATTCCATTTTTCATTTTTCATTTCATCTTTGTGGTTTATAATTTTAATACAGTGTGAAAAATAAGTATTTTTAGAGGACAATCCATTTTCATTATCCTGATTTTCAGGAATTATTTTTGACTTTTTCTTCATGTGCTTACATATTTCTCTTCCGAATGTTGGTATCTTTCTAGTGAACTTATATTCAAGTAAAGCCATTTGTAAAGGCTGAACAGGAAAGTCTAATAGTAACCAACCATTCTTCCTCTGATTTTTTTTTATGTATTCTCCTATGCAATTTATTATATCACCAATTTGTAAATCATGTTTTTTCATCTGTTTTTCATCAATTAATTTTCCTAATGTTGCCATTGAACTTAAAACTGGATTGCTGTAATCTGGTTCTGGAATTTGTTCTGGCGTTTGAGTGAGTTTATGTACATAAAATTCTTCATCTGTTACATGCATTGACTCTATATTGATGTTTGATACACTATTGATAACTTTCGGTTTACTGTTTTTGTCATCTACAAACATTTAAAGATTAATATGTAATTATATTAGATAATATTTAATTTTATATTAATCTCTTAATATAAATTAAAATACGATTTATTACAATTTGTAAATTTTATAATTGCTATCATAATTTATTGATGCTAATATCATGAGAATATAAAATTATTTTAGTTAAACAATATTTTACTAAAAAATAAAAAGTATACATTTTTAATGTGTACCTTAATCTTTGAAAATAATTATAATATTAAATCTAGACCTATTTTATTATTTAAAATACATTAAAAAATAAACCCTATTAGTTAGGCATTTGGGTGTTTATTGGAGGTGAGATTGGTATTAGTTATAACTTAAAAGATATCCATTTATTAATTAATAACATTTCTCTATTTAAAGAAATGTATGCAACATATATTGTTTCATGTATTATTTTTTATATCAAGTGTATACATACATTTTATGTATCTATGTACTGTAACAAAATCTAATGATGTTAAAATTAAAAATTTCAACTAAAATTATTTAATCGTTTATTCAGAAAATTTGCTGCATAGTTTTACTGTATGCGCGGTTTGTATACAATTATGGTTAATAGAAAATTATATGATATTACTAATTTATTTATATTATTTTGTTTTTGATCTCATGTAACTAAAAATGATGTTTATTTTTAAATCATATCTGTGAGAAATAAAATTTGAGCAATATCCTAATATATATATATATATATATACAGTAGAACTCCAATTATCCGAATTAATGGGGACCGGGACCCATTCGGATAATCAAATATTCGGATAATCGGATTTTTTTTAAAAAAATTGCCATTGGAGAGAATAAAAGCTACGTTTTGATATTGCACTATTTTTTTATTGAATTAAATGAAAGAAACATGAAATTTTCACATGTTTTAAATATAAATAAAATGTACTTATGTACAAGTTTAGAAATAAAAATCATTGTTTTTTAAACATCTCCGTTAATGTAAGCTGTTTTGCGGTCTTCAACCGTTTTCGGGCAGTTTTTTTGTGATTCGGATAATCGGCGATTCGGATAGTCGGAGTTCGGATAATTGGAGTTCTACTGTATATACACAGAGGCGGCTTGTTATAAGATTACCAGGAGCAGTTGCTCTTGGTCCAAAAAGAGGTGGGTGTGTATCTAATACAAGTAGTTAATCAAAGTTTATGCTTTGTACCTATTACAATTAATCTACAGCAGAATAGGTACTTATATTATATTTATAGAAAATAAAGTAGATACTTCTAATAACCAAATGAATAATGAAGTAAGTAATACAAATAACGTATAATAGGTTATAATAAAGCAATATGGGTTTCTTTTTTTTAAATATGCGTACAAACTAATTTATGTTTTATACTTGTGAGAAGAACCTATAAAAATAATATCCATCAGCTTTATAAATTTGATAGGTGGGTGGGTGGTTTTATGAAGCTTGCTCCTTGGGTTTCAGGAACTCAAGTTGCCTCTATATCTATATATATATATATATATATAGATAGATAGATAGATAAATAGGTAGATAGATAGATAGATAGATAGATAGATAGATAGATATATTATGACTACCTATCCAACCGAAAATTGTACATTTATAGTTTAGTTAAGGAGCCTTAATTAAAATCAAAATAAAGATGCTTGTTATGAATTAAAAATAAGTAAATATGTGACCTAACCTTGTTTCTCCAATCCTCTATTATTACTGTATTGTTTTGAAGTGACTAGATGTTCACGTTTTTCTAAAACTTCAAATATTTTTTTTTTTTTCATAGAAATCTTCATTTCTTCTCTATAGTCATCCAAACAAGCAGTTAGTGCATCATCAGCTGTAAAACTCAGTATTTCTTTTCCATTTAAGTTTTTTTTTATCAATTGTATAACTTTTTTGTTTTTTATTACATCAATGACTCCAGCTACTTTTAATTTTTTTATTTCTAAAAATTGAATTTTACTTTTATCATATTCAAAGTTTAAAACTTCATTTACAATCGTTGATAGAAAATTATGTTTGCATTCATATGGATCAATATTCAAATATTCGGAAGACCACAATCCAGTGTGTTGTATATAGTCATCAAAAATATCTTGTTTCACAAAAGTTTTATATGAGTATTCTTCTAAAGTTTCTGTTGTTAAATTTTTCATTTCTGTACTATTAAGTATTGAAATTTCATGTTTTGTATCTTCTGATGTATGTGACCAATGATCTAGTAAAAAAATAATATTTTAAATGATTTTCCTAATGTTTGTGATCTAATTTTGACTGTTAAATTTTACTGTAGGTATTATTTTTCATATTTAAATTATGTATCAAATTTGCTGTATAATTTTTAATTTACCAGTTGTAGTAGTGTCTTCTATTTTATTGAACATATCCAATTTTAAGCTTCTACATATTTCATTATGTTTTTCATCAAAATCATTTTTAAACATTTCACTATTTAATCTCTTTGAAAATAAATTATAAAAATTATTCATATTATTATGTATGAAATTCAAATTATCGTTTTTACGCTCATTGATATTTTTTTTTGATTTTAAAAGATCAAAAGCAGTAAATTCAATACCCTCCAAGGAACAAAATAATGAAAGTTCATTTAATATTTCTTTGTTTGTATTAAATGTTTTTTCTTTGCGTTTTTTTCTGTCCTGTTTGGATATAATAGGTAAATTATTACTTTTACAAAAAATGGTCATATTGTTGCTTATTGGTTCAATTTTTCTAATATTAATGTCATATGAGTGAGATTGATTTGATGAAAACATTTCAAACTTCAAATACAATTCATATAAAAGTTTTGTAACTGCAAGTGATTGTCCATTGGCTATTTCATAGATAACATCATCTTCAATTATAATATTCATAAACTTCAGCCATATATTAATACTTTTTATATTTCTTAAACATGCTGTATAATAATTTGTTTTTTTAAAATCTTTTACGTAACAATCAGGTATCACTTGATATTTTTGTAATAAACGTGCAAATAGAACACCATCTTTAAATCTTTCACCTACATTATTAAAGTTTAAATTCCAACAATTATTTGTTCCAAGTTTATTATTTAGCCATTCTTGTAATATACTGAACATTTTCTTAAACAATTATATACTTATTGATTATAAATAATAATAATAAAAAAACAACAGAAACAAATAATTGAATCACTTAGTAACTTAATAAAATTGTTTTTAATCAAAAGCTTACGTGACTGCTGATTGTATTTAATATTATTCATTATTATTTATATTACAGAGGCCCATTTAGTTTGGTTAAGCGATGTGTTCATCGTCAAACTGGACAACAATTTGCTGTTAAAATTGTAGATGTTGCAAGTTTTACATCAAGTCCTGGTCTAAGCACATCAGGTAAACTTTCTTGTGATTTTATTTTAAAAAAAACTCTTTTAATAAATAAAATAAAATTGATTACAGATTTAAAACGTGAAGCAACCATATGCCATATGCTAAAACATCCTCATATTGTGGAATTACTGGAAACATACAGTTCTGAAGGAATGCTCTATATGGTTTTTGAATAGTAAGACTTAGTATATAATTTATTAGTTAAAACTCAAAATATGCTTACATTCAATTTTGTTTGCTGAAGAGCACAATATTTCATTGTGCAAGATATGTCTATACTGATATGTATTAACATTTAAGATTGAATTAATTAAATTTCGATAGTTTGAAATTATATACACATAAGAATTATAAAGCTTAAAAATGTCTTCAACCAAATTTATCTTTAGTTAATTTTTTTATTCTGATTTAAAAAACTGATAAATTGTTTAATGATTTTTAAGTTCTTTAAACCAATTTGTTATTTATTTATATTGTTTCTGATATAGTTATAATAAACTTGACTTAATTAATTTTCAGTATGGATGGATCAGACATATGTTTTGAAATTGTCCGTAGAGCAACAGCTGGTTTTGTATATAGTGAAGCGGTGGCAAGGTATTAAAATTTTATTTAAGTTAATTGTACTTTAAATCTTAATTGTTCTTTTGTAAATTGTATTGATTATTTTGTAGTCATTATATGAGACAAACACTTGAAGCAATCAGATACTGTCATGATAATGACATTATTCATAGAGACATTAAACCTCATTGTGTCTTATTAGCTACAAAAGAAAATTCAGCGCCTGTTAAACTTGGAGGATTTGGTGTTGCAATACAATTACATGATGGGAGTTCTATCAATGGAGGTATTAACCCCACAATAAATTAAACTTTGACTGTTATTATTTTTGTTTTATTTTTTTGTTTTTGTTCTATTTATTTTTGTTTTTATTATTTCATTTTTATTTTTAAAGCAAAAAGTTTTGATGATTTGTCCCGACCCAATTTGAGTGCTAACGGCCAAGTGTATTTACAATCAGACAGACAGGGTAAGAGCACTTAAATGGGTTACAAATTATAGTAACATTGGTGTTGGTACACTAATTATAAATATTTATTTTATATTATAAACATAAAATGTTATTTTCTTATTATTTTTGTAATTATAAAGTCAAAAATAAAATAAAATATTATTTGTTATGTGATACTAATTAGTAAATTAATTTTATGATCAGCTGTTTCAAAAGTAAGGCTGTGAATGTTTAAAAATAAGTGTTATTTTAATTAAAGATCATGTGTTAACTAACCATTGAAAGTCTAAAATTATTTAATGCGAGTTTGAGCAAAAATTAATTTCTCTGCTGTTTAATGTCCTGTATTAAATCAACACAGTTAAATATATTTTTATAAACTTGTTTGGTTAATGTTACATTTCAAAATTTTGAATAGTTTATTACTGTGAATAATTACAATAAATTATAGCAAGTAGTTGAATGAAGTAATTACATTTATTACATGTGTTATGTTTACATATTGTTTATTTTAAAATAAATGCATTGGCAGAAATTTAGTTTTAGTTTCTAATAATTTTTCAATTGATGATTGTCTACTGTATGATTGTCTACATTTGGTATTTATTTGCATGGCTTCAAGGATAACAATTTATAATTATATTATGAATTTTATTTGGAATAAGACTTGTTATGAAACTTATTTTTACTATGTACAATTTTGCACCTTAATGTTTTTAGCACACATTCCTATGCTCTGTGATAATTTACTGGAAATGAACAAATTGGAGGTTGCTGTATATCAAAATGGTATTAAAGTGTTAATAACTATAAACAAATTAATACTTGTCAATTAATACTTGTCAAATTATTATTTTAAATCATTAACTTCAAATATTTCTGACATTATTTAATATTTTGTTTGTATTTGGAATTGGTTTAAAATTAATTTTTAATGGTACCTAGTAATTGTATATTATGTGTATTTTAAAACAATTAATATTTTTGTTAGCTAAATTAAAAACATCAATTATTTGTAGATTCTGCATTTTGTTTTATCTAATAATTTTGTTCATTTCATAAAATAACAATTTGAATTAATGAATATGATGGTTGTGTTAAATCATTTTTATTTTTAATGTAAACATTTTTTTTTAATTTAGAATATTATTTCAATTTTGTTTTGGGTTGAATCACACATAATTAACTGTATTATGAGTTATTCAAATTTTACTTATATTTGATTTCATATTTTAGTAAATAACTGGAAATTACTAAAGTAAATAATAATTTTACAGTCATTTCGCCATTATAAAGTATATCAAATTTATTTATGTTAGCTTTATATTATTTAATGTTTATAAAAACTCAAATAATTTAAAATTTTTTTTAAATTATGACATTGAATAAAAATGAAAACGAAAAATCAAGATTTTACTATACCAAATGTGTTAATAATTTAATATTTAACTGTAATATCGTATATAACAAGAAAATAGTCTTGATGTTGACAAGAATATACATAGTGTATTCAAATATTATTATTTAATAGTAAATTTATACTTAAATATATTTATTTTTTTAGAATGCTTATGTACTTTTTACTTATTATGGTATAAAGTTTATATAATTTCATTTGTGATACAAATATTGTATTGAATTTTATTCAGTAAAATAAATAATATAATACAAAATACAAATGATGAGTTTACTCATTTTAAAGTAAAGGAAATATTGTATGTAATTGAACTGAGATTCCAAAACAAAATTACTTTACATTTGTAGCTGATTTAGATTTGTTTTTACTTATTTGTAACTAATTTGATTTTGTAATATATTATTACTATATGCTATTACATTAACAATTTGGATTTTTCATAGGCTATTAATTTCAGTGTAAAAAAAAATTGTTAGATATTAAATCAGAATTGTATGGCCACCAATTATTTTAGTTTTGATTTTGAGTACATATCTCTAATAAGTATTCTATTTTGATATTTATTCTTGTCAATTTTTACTAAATACAATTTATCCGTTCTGCATTAAAGAATTTGAAAGATACTTAAAAATAATTTATTCGACAGTGATATAGATTTATTTTTTATTTTTCTTAAGATAGGATTATTATGGTACATTGTTGTACAAAAAATGTACTGTAGGTGGTTAAGAGACTCAAATTCTATTGAGATAAAATGGTTGTTAGGCATATGTGGTATAACTAAGAAGAATGAGTGGGTGTGGTCGCATAAGTTTTGGGGTCTGTAGAGGTTCCATCATTTTGTAATTTAGTTTTTCTGTGTAAAAATGTATACAGAAAAAACATAAATTACATAAAACATACAATTTACCATCATACATACAATGGATATTTACAATTACAAAATTATTAAATATCTTCATCTAATACGTTCCGATGTAACACATTTTGGCCACAGTCTCAAATTTTAAAATTATCTATGTATTCTTCAAAGGTTCATAAGTATAATGATTTAAGATTTTACATGTTTAAAATCCCAAAAAAAGAACTTATGTAAATTATAGATTGTAATTGTTTTACTACATTTGGCCAATGTTTTTATATTGTTATATTATAATATTATGGTTTAAAAATTTAAATTAACCATTGACTATTGTTTTGGGATAACAATACTGACCTAAATTTGGTACAGGTATCGCATAGAAAATGTGTAAAGAAGACTGTAAAAAACTATAGAGAAATATAAAATGTATAACTTATCATAATAAATTCAAAAATAATATTTTGAAAAAATTATCTATAAGGAATTTTCTTAGAACTAAAAATAGAGATATTATAGCTTTATCTTTACAACCAAAAATAAAAAAAATAAAAACTTATTTTAATTAATTTTGTACAAGTATCAAAATTGCTCGGAAATTGAATTTGAAATTTATGGAATGTAAATATAATGATTATTTTGTGAATATTTCAATCGGGTATTATTTTTTTCGTCTACAAACTTTGAAATGCATAGCTATAAATGACTTTTGATTTTTAGTTTTTTTTTTTTTGTTATGTTTTAGATAACAAAAAAAATAACATGTGTTGTATACTATAAATTTTTAAGCTTTTTTTTTTTTTGGTATTATGTATGGTATACATTTTAGATGTACACTTATCAAAAAAAAAAAAAAAAAAAAAAAAAAATGTATGACATTAAAATACTCAATCATAAAAAGTTAAACATTAACTTTATTCCTGGTTTTTCTTGGAATCTTAAGTCAGGCATATTGATCATGTGTATTGAATGCAGTTTATTGAATTATTTATAAATTAATTTTGAATTGTTGATGAACATTGTCAAATTACAATTTATTCTTAAAGTTATAATACATTAATTTTCCACGTCCATTAATTTTTTTTTTCATTATTGTCCAGTAAAATATTAATTATTTATTACATATATATATAATATATATTTTATAAAAACTTCAATTATTATTTAATCATTATAGCTTAGAATTTATTTTTTATAAATGAATTATCTCGGGATAATATTGCAATTAAATTATTACATTGCCATGCATTAAGTAAAAAAATTGTTTGATATCATCTACTTTTAGAGATTTATTGGGTTGAATTCTTATGATTTGAAATTTATGTTAAAATATTGTAGTTTTGTTTTTATTTATATTGTTATTGAATTTGTTGTATAAAAGAAAAATAAAAATAAATAATTAAATAGTTAAGATAATCTTAAGCATTCATTTATATTTTAAGTAGAAATAAAGATAATAAAAATCCATCTGTTGAAAACACAGAAATACATTATTATTATTATTATTATTTTTTTTTTTTGTTAAATGTATTATGCATTTTATGCTTTATACCAATATACCATAAACTTTACCAGAAAGTTGCATTAATGTGAATTTGGAATGAGGGTTCTTGTTTTATTACTTAAGAGACAGGTAAAGAAAACAAATTTAGTACCAGGGTCCCTTAATGATATTCAAGCTTAACTTAAAAATACTAATTCAACTAAAAAAAGTTAAAGGAATGTACGTTCTAGAAATTATAGACATCTACTAAATAAGTTACAATATTGTTTTATAGGGCGAATTGGAACTCCTCATTTTATGGCTCCTGAAGTTGTTGAACGACAACAATATGGTAAACCGGGAGATGTTTGGTCTGCAGGAGTTATATTACATATACTTTTATCTGGTTTGACTCCATTTCTGGGAACTGGTGATCGTCTCTACCACAATATATGTAATGCTAGATTGAATGTATGCATTTTATTAATTGATTCATTTTTTTATTTAAGTTCAATTTATTCAAGTTTACACTTATTTTTAAAGTTTAATAGACCACAATGGGAACCTATCAGTGAAGGAGCCAAGGACTTGGTATGCAAAATGCTGTGTTTAGATCCTAAAAAACGGTTGACCATTCAGGAAGTTTTAAATCACAGATGGCTGAGAGTATGTATTATATACCCATGTTTGTCTGTATAATATACATACACTAAAATTAGATTTTATTTAAATTGTCATGCATTGATTTTTATAATAGGAAAGAGATAAGAATGCATCCAAAATACATTTGGTAGATACAGTAGAACAATTGAAAATATATAATAGTCGTCGACGTTTACGTGGTGCTGTGATGGCAGCTGTGTCATCTCCACGTTGGACCTATCAATCTTCTCTTGATTCAAATTCCAATGCCATTGAACAATTTTCAGATTTTGGTGATGATGATATCAGTAATTCGGGTAAATATTAGTGTTTTTTTTTTGTTAAATTGACTTACTGAAATTTTATTAAATAATAAACATTACTTAATATTAATGCGATATTTGATGTTAAGCTGTTGGGGTCATTCTGAGTTCACTGGATGACATCCAATGTATACAAGAGGCACTTCCAGATAATCCACAAACTGTTTTACCTTTATTAGATGATGAACAGTTGTGTAAACTATTAGAGGTTAGTATTTTTCGTTATTTATTTATTAAATATATTCATTTAATACTCATATTATACCTTTAAAATAGTCTGGTAAAATACAAGAAATTATTATTATAACTATTAGTATAGCTCTACGTAACTAACAATAATAAAAGTGGAAAGTAAATAAAAAATAATATTAAAAATTATTAAAAAAATATAATCTGACCTGATGTTGGTGACAAAAGTTAAAAGCTCATTGCTACATCCCTTGGCCATAATGCAAGTGAAAAGTGTAAAGTAACTTTTTATACTTAACGAGACTATAGAGTGATTAGCACTAGACTAGAGTTTCTTAAACTGTGGAGATCGTGATCAATTGGTAGGTCTCGAACTAACTTTCAGTTGATTGCAAGAAGTATGTGTTTTTTTAAACTATATTTAATATAAATAAAATTATGTATATTTTATGTTGAATAAAATAAAACATTCACCACTGAAGAATTTTTGTTCTTTTAGAACTACTTTTTTGAGTCGTAAAATTATGTGAGTCAGAATACATTTTTGAAGAAAAATTTGAGTTGGGGTTCTAAAGAGTTTGAGGAGCATTGCACTAGACACAATACATTGTGTATTATCAATTTTGATTTTATAACATTGATTCATCATTTTTCATTCCATTCATAATTCTTAGCAGATTTCAATAAATTATAGTATTTATTAATATATTTTAAATTTGAAAGTTAATATGAATAATGGATGAACAATATTCTCTATTGTTTTTTGTTGTTGTTTATGAAGTGGTTTGTCATCTGTTGTGATGTATGTGGTAAAGGCATAAATCTAATCAGATACTAAATAAATGTATTTACTATTTATTTTTGTTAAGTTACATAAAATAATGTTATTCAATATCCTTATATTTTTAATAATTTTGTTAAATATAAACATTTATAGTTTTTATATTATCAACCAAGTATGCATAAAATTATAAACAAATAATAGGCACTTAAATATTAAAAATATATTAAATTTTTTTGTTTGATGTTATGAATTATGATGTATCTTCTTACTTAAACCTAAATTATGATATTGTATTATCAGATTATGCTTTTTAATGTTAATATGTGTTAACAGTGTACTTATTTAAGGTATATATATATATATATATATATATATATATATATATATATATATATATATATATATATATATATATATATATATAATTCTGTGGCTTGGGTCTAAAAGGGCCAATCTCATTTTTTTCAATTTTCGACAATTATGGATTCAAATAATTTTTGGACCAAAAATATTTACAGAAATTTTATTAAACAATTTATGAAGTTAAATGTTTGATAACAGTTTAAAAATACCAACTAATTAACTAACAAATATTTGTATCTATTTATATTTCATGTATTTTAACATTTTCGATGACATTGGCCCCATGCATATCTTTAAAATAAAAAAAAAATTAAGACATTGGCCCTTTAGTATTAGGTGTTATAAGTTTTAATTATAAAAAACAACACTTTATGTCACAACCTTGTTCATTCTTTTTAATCATTAATTTAATTTGTTTGATAATAAATAATAACAAATAGGTAAAGGAATATTTAAAACTAATATCACACTAATATAGAACAAATTACAATGGCCATCTTATGTTAAATTAATAATATAATACTATAAATAAGTAAATAATATAATATTTCATTTAAATAATGCATAAACTTTCATCTGTTTAATGCCAGTCTTCAATTAACTTCTTAAATTTAAATAGAAATACTTTTGAATCACTTATCACATCTTTGAAATATTTGTGTAATATAATAACATTTAAATCCGTGTACATTAAAAAAAAAAATAACAATTTAGTTTTTACCATAACAATGTAAATGTACAGTTTAATTTTAGTTTGTGATAACCAGGGCTCGGAACTTTATGCAATTGCATGTTTTTCAGGAAGCTGCATATTCAAAATCTGATTTGATACAAATTCGTTTCATGGTTCATACAATTGAAATACAAAAGTTTATGTTGCATATTTTTGCATAATTTAACTTTTATATGATTTCGCATATTAAAAGAATTTAATCCTATTAATGCATATTTTATGTTTATAATTTATTATTAATAAATTTAACTATGTAGTTACCTAGTATTAATTTCAGTTTTGTTTTCACTGGCCCAGTACTTAATTTTAAAATTTTCAAGAATAAAAATATATTTATTTATACCAAGAGCTGTCACAGCACGTGTCATGCCCCGATATCGTTAAATAAGTTGGATCTCGTAATCTTATTGACCGGCCGTTTGTTGGATGGTCGATTACTGCTGTTATTTTAGCATTTTAGTTAGAAAAATACATGAGAGATTTGTACATTTTTAAAAATTAAATGAATAAATATTAAAATAATTTTTTTCTCATAATTATACTTTTAGATATACATATTTATAATAAAAATAGTCAAGGAAAAATTACAAAAATCATTATTTTGTACCTGATTGAAAAATAATTTTTTTTTCATAATTTTACTTTTATATGAATATTTACAATAAAAATAGTTGCATATTATACTGCATATTTGAGTTTTTTTTAGTGCATACGTATGCACATATTTTATAGTTTTTTAGTGCATAAAGTTCGGAGCCCTGGTAATAACCAATCAGTAACTGATAACGTAAAAATAGAAATATAAAAATCTGATAAAACAGTGTGGCCAATGTAAATAAAATTATAGACAATGTTGAATTGTAAAAGGGCCAATGTAGACATCAGTCCTTCAAATTTATTCTGTTAGTTCTGAAAATAAGGCTGATGTCAGATTGGCCATATTAGAAATATGTCTAAGTAACTATGTTTATAGCATTAGCCCTTGTAACTCAGAAGTTATTAGTATTTGAGTTACGCCCTTTTAACACAAGAAAAGGCGTATTAAATTTAATATATTGGCCTTTTAAACTCATTTTTGCAAAAAAAAGTGAGATTGGCCCTTTAAGACCCAAGCCACAGATATATATATATATATATATATATATATATATTTTTTAAACTTATAAGAAACAAATTTTTTAGTGGGACCAAAATCAACTATACCTACTTAAATTTAGTAAATACAAAAAAATATTTTGAAATTTAACTGAATTGTACTTTGTTTTCTTTGTTTATATTTTAGCTGTATCATTTCATTAACTCTAGTCGAACTGATTCAGAAAAGAAACCACCTTTACCTATTTCAGAAGACTTAATTAGTTTAGTACATGATGTCTTGGATATACTGACAACATTACCTAATCACTCTCAAACAGCATATGATGGTGGCCAACTTCGAGATGTATTAACGAGACCTTTTCTCAAGGTAAGTTTTTTGTAAAATGATTTATGAATTAATATATGTACAGATTATATGTACATAAATAAGAAATATTTTACTGGTGGACCATTATTTTGAGGCCCTTAATATAGGTAATATGTATTATATAAGTATTTATAACAAACATTTTTGTAAAATATATGCACACTATAAAGTTGCATCTACACCTTACAAACAATTAAAAAATGTTTGTTGAACGTTCGCCGAACACCAAAAAAAAATGGGAGTGATTAAGTGATTTAAGGATTAATTTTGTGTGTGTGTGTGTGTGTGTGTGTGTGTGTGTGTGTGTGTGTGTGTGTGTGTGTGTGTGTGTGTGTGTTGCATAAAATTGCATAGTGCCACAAATTTTCAAGATATAGAAACTTAAAGAATAATAGTGATTTTCCATAAATACAACAAATATTGTTGATAATATTTTTAATAATATGAAAATTACTTTTTAATGAAGTGCTCTGGTTTGAAATAAAGGCAGGAACATGTGTATAAAGCGTACAGAACAATAAAATCACACATTGATAGCATACCAAATCACTATCAAAGTGGATTCTTTATATTTACGTAAATTAATAAATAGATTTTATGACCCATTTTTCTTAAAAAATACTTTTATGCATTTAGGTAGTCCATGGTAAATAAATTTTAAAGTATTTCAAAATTAGATGTATTATCATTGGACATGAGTAAAAATTAAATTGTTAGTCGTGGTTAAAATAAATAAGGTATTTTATCTAAAAAAAACATTAAATGGTAGATATAATTTTATAAGTCTGATCTGAGTTTGTACATAACACATTACCTATATACATATTTATGAAACATTGTTCTGCTGGTGTGTTAATACCCAAATTTGATGGCATTCCGTAGTGACCATATATTACGTTCCCTAGCTAATATAATGCATATTTTAAGGTAGGTATTTATTAATTAAGTATACATATAATAATTAACGTAGTGCCGACTTGCTCCATTGATGTATTTTATTGAAATTAATTGATGGGTTTGATTTGCAAAACTCTTACGATTGAGTACTAAAAAAATAACATGTATTTTTAATTTTGAAATATGCTAGTTACCTTAAAATTTTAAATCACAACTTTTAAAAATAAAAACAAAAATTTGAGTTCCTGTTACTTGGCGATTATCATGTTTATTTTAAAACTAAATGCTTTTTTTTTAAACCTAGTTAAAACTTATATCAAATTTTTCTGTTTCTAATTTGAATGATTCACTTCTGATTTATCATATTTAGTATTTTGAGTTCCTTGAAATTAATAAATCTACTCTAATTTAACATAAAAAGTTAATTTCATTTTCAGTTTGTGTAAAATGAATTTCAGAAATACTGTGAATGTTTGATTTATGTATAACTATATGAGTAAATTTTTACATTTGTATTTATAAAAAGTTATTGAAAATGGTTTCGTGTTATATTATGTACTAAATGTATTTATGTACTTTCCTTGTATGATTCAAAGATTGAAAATGTATAGAATAATAAATAAAATCTTATTTTGAATTAATTTGAAATTTAAAACAGTTTGTAAATTTTCAAAAACGCCTCAAACTTTGATATTATTTTTATTACATATTTACATAGAATTTTATTTGAAAATAATGCAAAATTATAAGGCCGGAAAAAATATCTGACCGTGAGTCTGTTCTAAATGTTTTCATTAAATAGAAAGTTTACGACTGTCATGGTTAATGAGTCATTTAATGTGAACATAAACATCTGAATATTGTCTACGGTAGAAATAAAGTTTAACATCACATTATTATTTTATAGTTAGTTAGACTGGAAGATCCATTTTTGCTTAAGATTACTTTTATTTCTCTCTCGTGAATACCAAGGTATTTTCGCACAAATAATTTTTAGTTTTAAACACTTGGGCTACCATGTTTTAACGAAAATTGCTATACTACTGACAACTTTTTAATCGTTTACACATATGACGAAGTAACTTTTCAAATACATAAAAATGAAGAAAAATATTTAGAGTGTAAAAGTTTTAGCATTTTACCAACTAGAAACTAAAATGATTAATATTCTGAAGTTTTTTCCTGGTAAAAATATGTATTATGACAATGAAAAAAAAGAACACTCAAATGGTATGGTGGATGTTCAAACATATGAGAAGGTATAAAGTGCTTTTGTTTAAAATAGATTTTTTCATTTCATTATTTACTGAAAAAAAATTCCGAATTTCACTACTTACTGTCTGATGGAGTTTCACTCCAAGATCTATTACTATCGAGTATTACCATGTTAAATTATTCGGAACAGCTTGGTATTATCTAGTTACGTTTTGAAAAGAATTATATATAAGACTGCGTCTATTCTACTTGCTATAGAATTTCTGCCTAATGTGTCTTGTACACATACAATAATTTTCCCTAAGGGTAAGTGATCTTCAGTGTGAAAGTTATGTATTGTCTTTAACTCTGTATTAAGATTTCATAGTATGTACCATGTACAATGGACTGTGCATATAATATGATGGTCTATGATTTTCTTGGGAAAGGCGAATCGTATATTGAGTATAATTAAGTATTGATTAACCATACTCTGCCGCAGTGTCGTATTCATGGGGGAGGATATGAGGGATAGATTTCCTTCTTATTAAAAAAAAAAAATATATATTGATGTATAAAATTGTTTTGTATTATATTATTTGTGGTGATATAATAGAAGTACAGAATAAAGTTATCGAAATTATGACACTATCGTAATTATTATTGATATAAAAAGTATTTAAAATATAGTAAAAATATGGTCGATGCCTGTGGTTCATACTCTACTAATAAGGCTACTATAATTGAAAGCATTTTGTATTGTAAAATATATCATTAGTAACTATCTGGCTATAATTTATTATGGTCCTAATAATAAGCGTTTGGTTGCTATTTATGACGAAAGCTCTGGGATCGTAGTAATTGATGAACATTATATTGCAGTATTTAGCGACCCGTAAAGTAAGGTAGGTATACTCAAATTTCATATTGCATCGAAAATTCAAATCATATTAAAGGCATGTGTTAGTATGTTATAACTGAGAAGTTATTTGGTAATATATGTATATATATAGTATATATTAAGAAATATCTACGTTAATATTACGTATTATTTACGTTCGATGCGCCAAATTTCAATAATATAACAGATAATAATCTAAAATACGATTTATTTTTTGGTTCAATTATACTCGATTTGACCGTACTTCGTATGAACTGTTAATCGAATTAAGAAACTATTTGGGCGTAATTGACAAGACATTTACTTTTTTAATACTCCCCAAAGAAATTACGTTCTTCTCGTTTTATAAGAAATTTAAAATCTGATTACTCATCCAATATAAAACAACTAAAATAGGTGTGTGCAACTTTTGGCGGATACAGCGATTTGATGTAGTAAATGATTTCTTAGTTAGTTATTAACTTATTGGATTCAATATCCGAGTGGAATGATCCTGGTCCAGATTCTGTATAACTACTTAAAACTCCAATAAAAAATACAAAATTTTTAATTTTTATGTATATATTTGTGTATCAGTACAGTTCTCATTCAATTAATTTTTATTAGATATGCTTAATGTGAATTTTTATTTTGCCAATCCCCATTTGACAAAATTATAAATACTTTGTCCTCTGTATTTTGTGGGTAAGGTCTTGGCTTCCATATCATTGTCAAAATATCATCTATTACACGTATATCTTAAGTAACATTATCATCTAAGATCAAATATTCATGATTTCCAACTGATTATTTTAAAGCCACTTAGGAAATGAAACCACAATAAACGATTTTGAGTGCAAGAGTATTTATAAAATATTATAGTAAAACGTGTTATTTTCGTTTTATATTTAATAGAATGTGCGTAATTTAATTACATTTTAAGCATATCTTTTCGTTCTGCATGTATTTTATGTTTTTATATTTTTTAAATGTAAACGATGCTCTCTAGTTATATACTTATATAATTCAAGTGGTATATTTAAATGTTACAAAATTGAAAAAGTTACGAATTGGTAATTCTGTTAACTAAATTATGATAATGATATAAAATATTTGGATGTGATTATACTCATTACGCAGTAAATTATCTTTATTTTGAGAATAAGACGACATTTTTTTTTATTAATTCTAGAATTCCGTATTGTACATGATAATGCTGATAAAAAATTCTACAAATTCTACTGAGTAAAGTTTTTTTACTTGTTTTCATTTTTTCTGCCGTGGGTCATTTATGGTATTTATGGTTGAATATGTCTATTGGAAGTTTCCACATTGAATTGTCATTGATTTAAAGTTTACCTATGGTAATGGCGATTCCTTGTACTAATGGTCTGTCCTAATGAATATGATAAAGTTTCTTGCGATAAACAAGTAAGAGGCCATCGTCATGTCGAAATTTCTTTCTGGGTCACCATATCGGTAGACCCTTTTGAAAACTAATTAATAAAGCAAACATGTAACATACGATGAAGCTAATCAAGCATTCATGAGGTTTGTCGGTCATATCTGCTGACTGCCCCTGTTCTTCCGCTAGTTCGTTTTAATGAAAACTGCGATTACGTGTGTACCAACACAGGGGCTATATAGTTGCAACCGCCAGTGACACATTACAAGCTACCGCTGGGGACCTGACGTCAATTATCATGGGAAATCTACCAGGACTTTATCTCTTACATCTAAAATGCATGAATCATTTTTCTCTCATTTCTGTTGTTATTTCCCGGGAAAACAAATTTCATAATTATTATAATTTTTTAAATTTACTTTGTTTAAAAGAGCTTAGAACGTTATACATATTATATTATACTACAATCAATATATTGTATTTTATAACTAATTTTATAAATATACAATTTAGTGGGTCAGGCTAACCCGCATCATATAATTTATAGATAATATATTTGTTTTTTAAACGCATGATGGCGCGTGAACGTTGTCAAAGGTATTTAATACATTTTAATACATTTTTCATTTTCGTGTTTATTTGAATAAATTATTATTTTTATTTTGATAATATCTTATAAATCTATATATATATATATATATATATATATATATATATATATATATATATATATGTATAATTAATTTCTAGTATGATAAATAATTATATGCCATACGAATTATTTTTAGTAATATTAACGATTTATAAAATTGTATAGTTATATTTTGAACTACCAACATAATACCTACTCTTTTTTTTGTATAGTTTCCTTTTTCCTTTATCTTCAGGTCATTGAATTTCAGACTACTTACTGTATCATATTTCTATATTTCTTTACAAAAATTTTTATTAAAATGTATTCAGCATATTTTTTTTCTTTTTATTATTTAAAATTATTCTACCGATTCGAAAAAATAAAAGGATGTAAATTCCTCATACCTCGTTTATAAATGCATAATTTGAGTATCTATGTGGTTTTTTCTATTATTAAATATACTTGTATTATAAACGTAGATGCGTATGCGCCAAGTAAAAAGTTTTTAGATAGCTGTTCCAGACACGAAAGAGTTATTGTGACCATCCTTGCTTTTATACGATAGACGAGCAGAAAGCTTGGAACTCTCAGAATTAGGTCAACCTTGTTTTTCTTTTTTTTTTTCATTTAAAAAAAAAAATTTTTTTATGGTTTCGAAATGGTATTGTTATTTTGTCTTAAACACTTCTTCGCCACTTTCATATTTTATCCAATAGTATTTTATGTGAATGTGTCTATTCTAGTTCAAATGTCCAATAGCTACTATTACTTATCATTAAAAGTTTTAACAAAATATTTTTATTTACAAAAAATAAATCTACATCTCTTACAGATAAACAAGTTACATAGTTCAGATTCTATTTAGGCAAAAATAGTCAAAAACCGAAAGTTAAGAGTCGAAACTTATAATTAAATGACATAGTTTATTAGGTTGACAAATAAATACTGACTAAACGTCAATAAAACTTAAGACATGACATGTTAAACTATGCATATTTACTGTTGACGTTTATCTTATCTAAAATGTTTTATCCTACGAAAGTAAATTTATAAACCCGGCTTTTATTATGCTTTATGTATAATTTACGCACATCGAGCATAAAATCAATACATTCTTAAGGTTTTAAATTAATTTAATTGTTGTATATTTATTATATATTCAATACATAGTCACACCATGTTTACGACTTTGAGAAAAAGTAGATTGTCTTTTTTCGTTATAATTTATTTTTTTAAATCATCACTCTAATACTGCGCAAAACTATAGCATTTTTGAAAAATTTTAATTTTTATCTCAAAATTAAAAATTCAATTTTATAGTTCAGTTAAAAAATCAAAATAACCATTTTGTGAATACGATTTTTAGAAAAATGTTAATGTTTAAAATTCTAATTAAGATTCATTCGTTAACGCTCTACAATTTTTTAGTTTTCTTAAAATGTTGATATTATTGTCTATCAATTATTTCTGATCTAATTTTTCATTGATTAATAAATGGATATCACATATTTGATCTTAATTATTGAATATTCCATTTTATACACATTTTCAAAAAATTGGGAAAATCTTAATTACAAATAAATGATACAGGTTAAATAAGATATTTTACCGCTAAATTTTTTTTTTTAGTAATCTGGTTTATAAAAAGGTTGTTTTGGTTTTTTAAACTATTGAATAAAATTTAAAATTTTAAAATTTGGATTTCGAAAATAAAAAAATATTTTAATACGTTTGATTGTAGTGCAATACTTAATGTTAATAAAAAAAAAAATGATAATAATAATAATAAAAAAATAAATAAATAAATATAACATAAGTTATTGTATTTGTCAAATCCTCCTGAGACACTGTAATTTCTCGGCCTGGAACGATTTTAAACCAAAAATACTCAAATTATTATTATTTTTTGTTATTGATCTTGAAATCTATTTAATTTCTGCTTCGACTGCTATGGTCATTAGCATTACATTCATATACAATTTACATTTAGAGAAGGAATACATTAAAAAGAAAATTAAAAAAAAGAACAATAAATAGATAAAATTATACATGGAAAAAATAAACAATATTTTTAAATTTGGTACTTTAGATAGTTTTGAACATTACTTAAGTTGGCTATATTAGATTTAGTATTTTAATTGTTTTAAAAAAATTCTATGGTGTTCATTTAGTTTTCTGGATTTGAACCTAGGCTTGTTCCAATTTGGTGGCTTATATTGAGTTCCTCTCTTTGTTTTTCGTATATTCTACATTCTTCGAAGATGTGTTTAATTATGATTGTGGAGCCAAAATGATTATCATATTCATTTACCTGTTTTATTGATGTTCAATTCTTCAATAAAACTAATAAAATATCATGTTATTTAATGAAAGATCTTATTTATTTATGCTACTATAAAATAACTGAATCATATTTTATCATCTTTTAGACATATTTGTGAAATATTTGAATGATCAATTATTTATTTTTAATTCGTTTTTAAAAATATATCTTAAATTATATTTTCATTTTAGATCTTTTAAGTCATTTATTTATCAATAGTTATCTTTGAAATAATTAGATATTTTGTCTTGATATATTTCAAGATTTATCAGGCATCAGTATAATACATAAAAATTGAAAATTTCTTCATATCGTATTTTAGATTTATTGTTTTTTGTATGTTGAATTGTATGTCTTTAAAAAAATGATACCTGTCCTTAGGTAAATACGATTCTAAATTAATGACTTATTGTTGGACAGAACATTAATCCAATATCAAAGTTATAGGTTATAAAGTCGTAGACTGGAGCTTGTTATTTTAAAATGAAATTGACTTTATAAATTGTAAAAAAAAACTTGACCTCTTATTGGTTTCTTGTATTGGTAGGTTACCGGAAATAGTCGATGAAATTAGTACAATTTTTATGAACTTCAATGAATAAATAATAAATATATAAAGTTACTTTTGGAATAATTTTACCTTTCAACTTATGAAGAAATATACTTTTATCATTTCAAAATGGATTCTTATATTTAGAGGGGGCTGAAAATTTAACGCTTGACCAAAATCAGAACACTATATATTGATTTCTACACAATGGTTGCATTGCCAAGTTTCCGTATCACCTTGAGATATCACAATTTGTGCTTGATGTCTATGTTAAAAACTTTAAACTCTAATTTACACCTTTGTTAGTAAAAAAAGAAACATAATGTGTGTTCTGTGTAGAATCAACTCGCAGTTCAATTAATCAATAACATGGAAAAATGTCTTGTATCAATAATAACTGTGTAAATTACAAAATCGATATTGTTTTAGCTATGTACATATTTTTACCACCATGTATCAAATGTCAGGCTATTAAATAAAGTTTAAATTTATTATAAAAACAAGTCGTACACTTTTTATACAAACTGTACAAAAACTCTAGTATATTTATACAGCTTAAAATGTAAAATGCGTATATTTACTAGTATACCTTAAATATATAAATATATATTTTTTACCGTTTTTATTTTCTAAATTGAGTGCAGTATAAGCAGTATATTTATAGCCATTAAAAATAAAATCCCTTTTAGAAATGTTATATAAATATGAACGGTTAAATTGAGTTTGTTATTAACGTGGATGCGTTTATTTTTTAAAATCATGCATATTTTTAATTTTATTATTTATTCTCTTAGTATTATTCAATCATTTCTATTTCAATCTATTAAAAGGAGGTACCTGTGCGTTAAATGAATCTGTAAACATTATTATTACGTTTTATGTTTTAACTTAAGTGCAAAATACTATTGTTTTACTATAGTACTCATGCGTCATGTATATCATACATTCGTATATAAAATAAACTCGCTGAGAAAAATAAATAACTTGTATTTTTATTAAATAGGTACCTTAAATATTCATCCAATATTAATGTATTAATTATAATAGAACGTATTATAATTTATTATATGTAAATGTTATAGGAATATTTTTGTTAATATTATTTGTTTTTACTCAAATATAAAACTAATTGAAAATTTAAATTAAAATAACTAACTTAAAACAAGTAAGCAATTAAGCGGCACAAATTGTCAAATAGAGTTTATGAAAAAAAGGAAAGAAAATATTTTTCTTATACGATTATATAAAGTAATATGTATATTCAATCGGGATTGTAACAGATGTTGGGAATAGTGTATACCTATGGCAAACTGGCCTAAAAACCTCTCTTTTATGCGGTAGTCGGATCGATACCTATCTGATAAATATTTCCAAGCAAACTCGACACATCCAACGTGGCAATAGACCCCTTTGAAAAGGTTGAGAAAAATTAAATTTGATTTATAGTGGTGAAATTCCTAAAATGTCTGGGAGTGATATATTTACTGTTCTACCTAACAGATATCCCGTTATTTTAGAAGATTAACTTACTCGCCATAAATAAAAACGCCGCTAAGAATAAAACGAAATGGCTTATCACTTATCATTAATTAATAAATTATCAGATGTTTAAAATAAATATAATTTTCCAGTCTGCGCAATTATTATTTATTTTAAAATGTATCACTTTTAACTTCATTTAAATTTAGACCAAGTTTTATTTCTTATGGCAAAATATATTTATATAACGTTCACCTGCATATAAATAAATTTGAAGTCCTCAAATGTTGTAACACAATAGGGCATGTAAAATTATTTAAGGGAGAATAAAAAACGACCCACATCTGTTCTATGTGTAACTGGAAAATTTATAGTGACATTGGTAGAAAAGAAATAAGGTTGACAAAAAGCCCAAATAATGTATATATATATGTGTGTGTGTGTGTGTGTGTGTGTGTGTGTGTGTGTGTGTGTGTGTGTGTGTGTGTGTGTGTGTGTGTGTGTGTGTGTGTGTTGTGTGTGTAATATGTATAGAAGTTCTGATCCTTTTGGTGTGTGGTAAATCGATGTTATAGTTTGTCTCTCTTGAAGGCGCCAAAATGTAATGTTTATACTTTTCCATTGTGCTCTGAGCTCTAGTTAGGCAATCAATAAAATACTGTGTCCATAATAAAAATTTATCAAAAAGTATATTAATTAAGTACATGAGAAATAATTTTGAATAGTCACTCTTTAATAGTATTAGAATTATATATTTTTTTGTCCCCGTAGATACGTAATAATGTTCCTAATATTATTATCAGTAACTTTAATAAACATTGTGAGCATGTATATAGATTTATTATATGACTTATAATTGAGTTATAGTTGAATAAAATAAAATTGGAGCTAATTATGTGTATAATTTTTAATTTTATTATGAAAGTTATTAGAGCTAAGCAGCCTTATTGTAGAAATGTTAATTAACGGTAAAAAAAAGTAATAACAATAATGATAAAAATAATAATATGTATTAAGAAATTATGGTATCATATTATATGTACTCATTCCGTTTCTTCAATTGATTTCATATTATTAAATTTAAAATGTGTGTTTTCTAAAACAAAATTGGATTTAAAATTATAATAATTAAATATTTATCAATTCAGCCGGTGTTCTGATTAAATTGTATGTTTTCCCCTATTAATTCTGGCACGTCAAGAATGTCAATTTTTGAATAGACATCTGAATTTACCAGTTAGTTGACAGTCTAGAAACGTTTAAATGGGTGTTGCTAAATATTACTATGTGATTAAAAACTATTTGAACTCGGAGAGTAAGAATAATATTAATATAAATTTAGGTGACTATTTACTTTGTAATGTATATATATATACACTTATGGTTTTACGAATACTATCAATATTATTGATCCATTCATTTTATACATTTAAAGTATTATTTTAATTCGTAAATATAATAAACAAGATATTTTTATCTAAATTTATTACATTTTTATTTTTATAATCCATATTTCGGTAAGTCAATATAGGTTAACGGTAAATATACTTATTCAGGAGTGTAGTGTTCTCAGGATTGAATCTTAAGTGTTATTAGGTCGATTGCGTATAGGATACTTTGTGGCTGCGACAAAATGAGGTTAGTTAAGATCACGACAATATGTAAGTATGTCTGGAAAATACTTAGTTGGGTGACTGGTGATTGTTAAAACTAGGACTAGACAACCCAAGACTGTATATGAAGATGGGGTTGTTATCGGAAGAGAACCATACAAACTGTTAAATAGTGATATTCATGAATATATCAAGTATAGGTCTTTTTAATCAGCTTTTAAGTGATCGCAATACACTAGATCAAGAACGATAGTTTTGCTATGTTGATTTAAACTTCACCAAATGTTAATAATAAATAATAATGTGATGTATTCACCAATATTCATTTCATTACAAATTTTAAAATTTATATGCGCACGTGTCATAATCATATCCTAACGAATGTTCAAAAAGTGAATGTTCAGAAAGTGAAATTAAAATAAGCCGTTTCTTCTCAAAAAACTTAAGAGGGTTAGATTGAAGGATAAAAAATAATTACTTTTTTAGTTTTGAGTTATCGTCCTGTACTTTTTTTTACCTTTGAAATACGAAAAATATATAAAAATCAAACAATACGGTTTTTCAATACATTTTTCTCTAAAATATCATATTTTGATAAATTAAATAAATATTGCCTAATCTTTAAAACATTCTTCGATATGCTAGATAATATTTTTGTTTACGTTTCATTTAGTAGTAAAAAAAAAAAAAAATTACATCAAGATATTTTATTACACGTGGTAAATATATACTAATTCAACATAACTTTAGTTATTTTAAATATTAATTTTTATAAAATTAATTTTTTGCACACACACACACACACACACACACACACACACACACACACACACACACACACACACACACACACACACACACACACACACACACATATTTTATTGGTATGTACCAATATATATTATTTATTTAAATGATGATTTATATTCGTTACATTGCAAATAAAATATTAATTATAATAGAAAATATCTGAATATACTCAAAAATGTCTCGTGTTAGTGTACTTTATGTTGCGAAAAATTTAAAGACGTCATCACTTCAAAAGAATTATTATTTATTATTTTCCCTACTCACTATTATTGATGACGATTGTTCTGTTTTAAAATGTTGAGTCAATTCTTTGATTTATTTTATATTTCTCGTTAAAGGTATTAATTAATATTGTTTGGACTATTATTTACAATACTTTTTCAGGAATTTATTGAAGATAATGATAGTGTGAAATTATTTCAATAATTGAAATGTAATCATAATATAATACATGAAGATTATTTATAAAATATTATAAAAATATAAAACAAACTGTAAGGTGTTTGGATATTGGCCAATAATGTCCTTACTTTAGAAAGTTCAGAATTCACTTTCTCTAGAGGGTCGATAATTAATACGTGCAACGTATCAATTGGTTTCGATTAAGGGTGAAAAAAAAACCTTAAGGTTTGTTTGCCCGTTTTTATATTGATGTTTTTAACATGATGGGTTTAATGATGGTCATTGTCGTTAAAGGGGGAAAAAATCATTCACTGTGTCTCTAGAGTACTTGCTGATTTCAAACAACATAATATAATAGCTTAGATTATGCGAATATGACGAGTGCATGATGAAAATCGCATTTACTTGTTGAAGTAAGAATATTAATAATTTCTTTTTTTTTTATCGTCTCTACCACAGCTTAATAGTGATGCTATTTAATTAAAGACACATTCAAATTGTTTTTAGATATACACATAACACATGAATAATAACTTATCTTTCGTTGATTAAATTTTATTTAAATTCATAAAATAATATATATTATGTATATTAATATGACATATATATTGCATTAATATTATTATGCATTGTGATTAATACCAATGTTAAATGTGCCACTATTTTTGTATTGATATTTACAAAGTCGACTTGATTGTAGGAAATAAAGTACATATTAGTTACTATTGTATATTGATCGAATTCTATAAGTAATGAAGCATAATTTTTCTCAGTAATAATTTTATTCGACAGTTTAATAATGTCATAATTTTATGAAAGTAGTATTTAGTTTTTATTGAAGACTGCATACTATTGAACATCTGTAGTAGTAATAAAATTACATCGGTTTACTATAAAAACAACCATTGTAATTTTTTTTTTCGAGTTTATGTATTTAAAGAAATATTACACTTATAGGTACTTATCTATAGAAACTGCACGTACATTTTAAACTGATTTCGTTGATCAATCAAATAAGCTTCGATTTCAAATTTTATTCAATTTTCATTTAAAAATTTAACCTTGAGTACTGGTGAAGTAAGACGGTGTCCATTAAACGAACGATTGGTTGAATAGTCTTACCGCAGTGATATTATCCATTAGCTGTGCTTTTAACACTCGCGTAAATTGATTACCCGATTACCCGCACCGACCGCGCTATACTTTTGTTTTAATCGAGTTGAATTCACTTATTAGATGTTTTCAGGTCACTAGGTTAAAGCAGCGTTTTCTTAAAAGTTTAAGAAATGTATTTCTGAAGTCTCTTGTCGACCTTTAGTTAAATAAATTGTGGTTACTCACTACTCTTTTTCTTTTCAAATGAAGGAGGGTGTATAGAATTTCGTTATGATTAAATGTCATAGAAGTGGTAGGTGATTTTTTTTCTTTTCAATTACACGCATTTCGTTTTATTTTTATTAATTATTTTTTTAAATTTATGAAGAAAGTTTCTTGTACATTCGTTAAAGAAATGTTGACGTTTTAATGGGATTTTTATATTTTGCTGCTTTGCAAAATGTAGTTTCGTTTTAAACTTATATTGTCAAGTATAATCTCAATATAGATTTAAAAAAATGTAAATTATTATAAAAGAATTGATTAATAATTGAATTACCATATTCGACTAATTGTCAAATTAACAAACAAGTTAAGAGTTGAATTTCTTAGTTTGAATATTGTATGAGTGGGTTGAATTTATTTGTTGTGATCCTTTATTATTATTGTTATTATTATTTTAATAATAAAAATTATTATATGTTTTAATTGGTTATAGTGTAACGAAGTTTTAAGTTGATGCGATGGAATTTATAATTGATTGCATATTATTTGAATACCTTGTATACACTATATAGTGTGGATAGTACATTGTTAATTTTTATACAGAGTTATAAGTTTATACAGAGTTCTTTATGTTTAATGTGTATGTTTGCTAATTAATAAATAACTGTCTATTTTTTTAATATCTTCAAAAATGCATGATGAATAAAGTTGTACATTAAAATTTATTTTACAATAACATTGAAACATTACAACTATTGGTTATTTAACTTAATTTAATTAAAACTGACAAAAAAAGATTAAAGCAAGATTCGTAAAAAAGTATTAATAAGATTTGTTAATTTATTTATTTTACTAATTACAATAAAATTTAAATATTATAAAATGTATATCTATTGTCTTAAAAAAATCGTTATATATCAAATTTATTTTTGTTTTACATTTTTTCAAAGTTAGTTGTGATTTCCTTTTAGGATTACTGTTGGCTCCGCACGCGCGACCTATTACTTTTGAAATTCCAACCACGGGTTGTCCCGTGTTAATGGTGAATTTTCGGCGTTAAGTGCCGCTATTTTCTCCTTTGTAAATTACATGGGAACACTTGGCACGTGTGTAGGGGTCGAGGGTTACTTCAGTCAAGAATAATTTAGCTGAAGAGATTTTTAAAGGTATCTTATATAGATTTTCCATTTCCTAAATGGATGGTATACCTTACTGTCTATAAAGTGTTGATGTATTTCCATTATAGCGTAAACCATTTTAGTAACCGTCAGAGTATAACGAACATTCCACAACTAATTTGTCTTATACTTTTGTAATTTAAGTTCATTCGTTTTCTTTAAAAATTGACTTTCAATAATCCGGAGAAATGTCCTAGAAAACTTTAATGGTTTACTTATTTCTGTATATTTAAAATAACAAAAGAAAATAAACATTGTAAAACCAATAGATCCTCCACTTCACTCAGAATTTAAAATGTATTATTACAATACTTATAATAAATATTTGTTTTAGTAGTTTAAAACTTGTGTATATGTATAATTTATAATTAATACCGATGCGTTGATACTGACTGAAAATAGAGAATATTAATCGTATGTTTAAAGTCAAAATATCAAATTAATAAGCCATAATATTCGTCATATTTAGAGTAGATGAATTTGTATTGTATATAGATATTAGAGGTACCAATCTAGCTGTAATGTTTTTTAACGATGGCTATTAATTAAAAAAATAAATACGTACCGATTAAAGAATCGATATAACCTTTCAATCAACCAATGGCTCTTATATTTTAAAATATTTCATAGTTAAAATTTCATTTGGAAAATATGGATACATTTTAGGGATTAAAATATTAATACTTATTATCCAAAATCAATAAAATGGTGTCTATACTAATTGAGTAAAGAAACATGTTTCTTCTATTAGAGTATTTGTTTGAATTAAATAATCAAAATAACTTATATTTATCCTTGTTATGGAAAAATCAATATTTGTTTTCAAATGCGTTTGTTATAGAGTTCATTTTATACTATTTTCGCTGTACGCATTAATGAAATATTTTTTTCGAAATCTATAATTCTATGTATATTTATGTCATTAATACATATGTTGGCACATTTGCAAATATATGTAAGCTGAATATTTATGACTATGCATTTTTTTAAATGAACGTAGTATTTGTTTAAAGCTTTATATTCTTCTTATAAAATTACATATTGATAAAGCAATTTTTTATTGTTGTTGTTGAAGCTCTTAATTTTTTATTTTCTTAACAATTATATGAATATTGAATAATTATTTATTCTGAGAATTATTGTTATTATACATCATATTCATAAAAATAATCTCGTGTGCTTAGCTTCAGAGTGAAGTTAAGCGAAACATTTATTGGTTTTTCAATTACTTTGTTTATGATGTCCGAAACCACATTTGTGTCTAAAATGAGTGTTCCTAAAATGTCATAAAGTACCTCTATAGATTGGAGTTTGGCACAGATGGTACTTAAAAGACGACGTAACACGCGGGTAATTCTTGGGTTCGAAGAAAACTTTGTGCATTGTTTTATAACCTTTTAATGACCCCGAAAGTTTAAAATCATTACTAATTATTTACTTTGGTATTTTATTGAAGTGATACAATTATTTTAAAAATATTTCATTAATATTAACATTGAACTGTTATTAACACTTTAAAATAGATAACAGTTTTTTCAAAACATTATTCAAAAGTTTGAACTATATTGCTAAGAATATTTATTTTACTAATTTTGAGTTTCAGACAGTTGATATTTTTTTTCAAAATATTGAGTATCATAAGTATCATCGCGTTTAAACCATTTTTTTTTTAATTAACATTTTATTTATGATTTTTTGTAGGTATCAAAAAAAAAACTTATAATTTTATTCTCCGTTGAAAAGGGAGATGCGATACGAGTGGTATCCAATGGTCAATTGCTGCCTGTGTTAACAAAAAAAAAAAAAAAAATATTTATAAAATAGTTTTATTTCCAGTAACTACGTATAAATTATTATTTAAATGAGACAAAACTAAAAATAACGACTTTCATTATTACGGATATTCACGTAAATCTAAATTACCCTCAATTCTGTGTTTTATAAATTAAAATAGAAGAAGTTATCCGCGTTAGAAAAGATTTTCCATCTCGTGATAAATAAGTTTTAATCAGACGAATGTAATCGCAGTATATTATATTAATAGTATTGCGGCAAAACCCCAACCTACCCCGCCGGCTGAGGACGTGACGACGTGGCGCGCGTGTATCGCGTAACCGCCGTCGAGTCGTCGTGTCGCATAAAACACACGTTAAAGCTCACGGGGAGAAGATGTAGGGGTTAACCTCCACTGACTCTGTGAATGATTGTGTATTGTCATGATACGAGTTTAAGGATGATTAGTTTTTTTCGTGTCTTGTTCACCACTGTGCCCTGGTCGTTGTCTAGTTTCGAAAACGAGCGATTCGTCTCGATCCCGGTTATTATCACTAACGGTCGTCATCTCGTAGTGTGCAGCACTTATCGCGTCCTTGCCGGGTCGGTATATACACACATACGCACACTTAAGCGTATGGATTTTCGTTTCCACATTTACTCCGTTTGAGACTTAAGAGCCCGGCAATTATTCACCTCGTCATGGTGGTGTCGCAAAGCAGTGCGGCAGCACCCGAGACATTTATTATTATAATATGACCTTGACTCGCGTGGCGCGCTCATCGAATGATGCGCGGTGGCTGTGGCAGCGGCGGCAGCGGGCTGTTGAAGAAGAAGTCGGTTGGGTGGCGATGGTGGTGTCGTCCGTGGCGGCGCGGTGGTGGTGGCGGTCCGTGACTGCGAACGGGGCGTGGGGTGGTGGCGGCGGCGGCCGTGGTGCGGTGCGGGATCGGAGGAAAAAACAACACTTTTCCGATGCGTTTGCGCTGCGCGCTCCACGTTGTAACGTCGGGCCGTCCGCGCGGCGGTAGCGGGCCGGTCGTCGAGAGTGAGCGGCTGCGGCGGTGACGGCGACCGCCCGCCGCGGCGGTAGTAGCAGTCGTCGTCGTCGCCGTCAGTCGAGCGCGCGCCGCCACCGTGGAGTTCGACGAGTACATCGACGACGAGCCGTGGCGCGCCGCCGCCGCGGCCACGGCCGTCGCCGCCGCCGCCGCCACCGCCGCCGCCGCCACCACCACCACACGGCAGCGCACGCCGCCGCAACACTGGCCGCGTCCGCTGTGCCCGGTGCACAGCCCGTACAGCCGGGTGCCGCCGCCGCTGTCGGCGTCCGCGGTGGACGTCATGGCGACCGTCAGCGGCGGCGTAGGTGTAGGCGGTGCGGGTTCCGCGGCCGCTGCCTCGTCTTACTACATCAGCGACCATCAGCCGCAACACTACCACCACCACCATTACAACCGTTACCACCACAGCTACAGTCACAGTTATGAACCGCCGCCGCCGTCGGTCCGGCACCGTACGACCACGCCGCCGCCGCCGAGCGCGGTGCACCGGCACCCGTATTGGGACACGGTCGTGCCGCCCCTGCCGCCCTCCGTGTACCAAAGAAACGTTGCCACAGCGGCCCCTTACCATCACCGGTCCTATCATGTTAGTATGTTGTATGTTGTAAATCATAGCGTATGTACGGTACCGCCACTTTGGGCTCTTCGTACCTATATTATATTATACATTTATAGATATATCCGTACGTATATCATGATATTATATTATAATATGATCTAAGTGCGTATGCTATTTACGACGCGTTCGGATTCACGTGCTTTGCACGGTGTTTCGATCGTGCGACTATGCCGTCACGTGGTCGTGTTGTACACGGTCGGATGAATCGTGGCAATCGTGGCAATACCGGACGTGTCGAACGCCTACGTCGCGGCGTCCCGTCACCGTCACCATATGACGTTGTACGATTCGTCCGGCGTGCGTATCCTCCGACGCATATGGTCTCGACGTCGTCGGCCCGCTCGCACGCATTGATCTCTGCGCCGTGTCCGCCGACCTTCGGCTCATTCCAGCGTGGTCGCGTTCGAAACCAGCGTTTCAGACGTGTTTTCGGCCATAGCAATGATCATTCCAGAATCGCTTTTGTCCTTTCCAACACACCTTCCGTATGGCCAAAAACAAAAAAACAATAAATCCAAATTTCACCAATCTCCCGGATTATTCCTTCTGTATCCCACTAGCCTTTCCCCGTTATCGTTTCGTATATTCTCATTATCCCGGCGGCGATTTTTGACATCTCGCCGACGACGATACCACAATTATTGTAAATTGTAATATCGGTTATCTCGTATTTCGTACTGCCAATATACGTATGTATCAGTTAATACGGTTCTGGACCCTATATGCGTTTTGTCTGAAAATGTGTTGCTCGTGGGAGAACAAAGTAAATGCCATTTCAGTGTGAATGAAATGTATTTTATATTCCTACATTCATACAGAGTGATTCTCCGAGTGTTATCATTATTATTCGTTCAGCAATTATATTATTTCGTTTTGCCAACCAAAAGAGCAAGTTCAGTGTACATCATAATTTATTTCATACGTACATGTATATATAATATATAAAATGTATGTGTAGTGGTTTATATTTTATCATCAAAACAAAAAAATAACGAAAAGACTTCTGCATTGTACAGAATCATTGGGCATGTATCATCGCATTTAAATGTCGCTGGCAAAAAACTAAATAACTGGTCGCCGCCGCCTTTTAATATCTGTGTAATAATTATTTAGACCGTTCTCAAAAGAAGCTAAAAATTATATGGATGTCTCGAGGAAACTTTTCTTCTAAGTAAGGTGTACGTGGGTGACGAAACTTTTAAAAACTAAATTTGTATTTCCTAGAAAACTTCTTCGTCTGCATTTCGTAGAATAAAACCCCTCTCGTCGTAGCTGGATAACGGTTGCTCGATAACTTTTTTTATATAGTGAAACAAAATTGAATTTTTTTATTTCATTTTGTATTGAACGTCGTTCACGTATCAGTTTTGCATAACTGGAGTGCCGTCTTATGATAAAAAATAAAACATGCATGCTTATAATATATATTTTGTGTGCTGTATTATACATTATAAAATAGCGCATTACGAATTAGACCGTAACTGATTTAATCAAAAACGTAGTGAATGCTAACCTTTGCAATTATAAAGTAACGTTTGTCGTTGACAATGATATTTATTTTAACATAAATGCAAGTTTATACAAAACGAATACAAATTGAAAAAGAACCTTTCTAAGTTAAATTGAAAATAGATTAATTGAAGTGTAATTGATGTATATATATATATCAATAGTGGCGTGTAATAAAATGTATTGGAAGTAATATAACAATAAAATATTCTAAATAAATGGATGGAAAATGAATGAGGAAATAACGTTTCAACATTAGATGACAAATTCCGAAACGATGTTGTTCGTTTCTATTATTTGTTTTATTTATTCCATTTTCAGTAGCTCGTATTTGTTTTTTAATTTAATATGTGTTTTGAATTTTTAATATTTACTAAAAGTTTCGTTTACAACCAGGCATTTGTAATATAGTTAATTAATCAATATGTTTTATGGTTGTAGTATTAATTATTTAAATTCCTCTTGACTATAATGCACTTTTTTTTGTTTCAAACTTTTTTTTTATGAGTTGTACTCGTGATGAATTTTTCTATGTTTGATGTTATGATTTATTTTTATTTATTATTTACTATTATTATTTTTTATTTATTATCAAATGGATAAAAGGTTTTTTAAACGTGCCAAGAAAATAAAATCTTTCTCGTTTGGACTATTAAAATGTAATTACACCGACGGTGAAAAAATAAAAAAAAATTACCCTATTTCAGATTTACGTGATCTGAATATCATTTAAGGTTTTCGCTTGTATTCAATACATAGCATTAATGCGTCATTAAGTATTTTATTATTATATTTAGATTCGTAGTATTGCTTTCAAAGTTTAATGTCGACCGTCTTATAATCCTCTAAACGGTTTTAAGCCTAAGTAAATTTACTGAACTTTATCAAAGTTAAATGAACATATCTATAACTATTATTTAATAATTTATAAAAAACACTACTTGATAATTATCATCAAAAATAATATCGTTAATTTAAATTTATTTAAATTAGCGACCTACTTGATTTTTCTTATAATTATATAGTTTATGATTAAAAACAGTCGTTGATAGTTCGAACGAAATTACCCAAACCGGGACACCATATCATGAATTATTCATTTATTGAATCAAAACCACAAGTTTAAACCATTGTTGTATGCGGATTTAAGGATATCTACTTAAAATAAATATTAAATGAGTACATGAGGAAATCGTTAATCCTGGGGATTTAATTGATGACTTCATATATAGTGTAACTGCGTATGCTTTGGTGCTTCATTTTTCATCATTTATCATTTTGGTCTGTTGATGAGAAATAAGAAATTTTACAACTGTAATATTAATGTCAGTGGATCTACACGATTTCCTCTCTCCTGTAAATTATATTTCAGCTTAATTTATTGTTTTCGGTACCTTCGGTATTGCTTTATCATTGTTATAGACTGTTTTAGCACTGAATGTAGTGCTTTATTATAATATCACGCCATACAATAGTTTATAAATTCTACATTATTTACATTTTATCACGATGTCTTTGAATTTCGTTTAATTTCATATTGTCTTTTTAACTAAACAATAGAAAGAAGTTGAAAAATCCGAGACATAGTCACCAACTTGGCGTTTATGGTTATACCTCAAAAATATGCATAATTTATCTTTGTAATGCAATTGCTCGTAAAAAGTTTAACACTTCCGTATACATTTTTTCTTACTGAATCATTTCTGACCGAGTCTGAAGAGCAAGTCTTGATTTTACCTATATTCTACCTATATTAATATATTCTTAACGTATGAAATTTAATCACTTATATTGTTTTCTTGTGTTAAAAATGTGATATATGTTGTGTATGAATATTTTTACACCAGACGTTATTTTTACAGCAGTGTGTGTTGTAAGTTCATTTGAAAGTTCACTCATGTATACTACTCTTAGTTTTTAAATACGATGTATGTATGTATTAATAATTAATTTTGTGGTCTTTAACTTGAACAGAAAATTGAGTCCAAACACAAACTAGAATAAGAACTCTATTAAAATTTGGAAAATTTAGTTTTGAAACTTTTAAAGTAAAAAGTAAAACAATTTTATAATATAATAAAATTTATATTATAACAATTTTTAATGTATATAGTTTTGTGAAAACTATTTGTTTTATCGTGGTTAATTATTGTAAATTTACGCTATCAATATTACTACAGTGAACTTTGAATATAATTATGTTTTTGATTAATAGTTATGTGTTATAAAATGAAATATATTATCATTTATTTGAACATATTTATATAATATATATAAAAAAAAAAAACAAAAACAATAATTTCTTAAGTATTACAGTTTTTATGAATTTTAATTTTACCTATTTGACTACATATGCTTTTAGTATTTATGATTTATCTTTGAGAAATATTAGGTACAATTTTAGGTTGTTATTATAAATTAAACTGTTTTGTATATTTTGTATGTATACATTATGTATAAAGTAATTTTTTATTAGCACGTACATTTTTTATGTTGGGATAATAGAACCTCCATTACCTTTCTCCTCTCCTTAAAAATAGTGAGCATATTTAGTAAATCACCTTGCATACATATGTAAACGTACTTATTTATATTAAATTTGAATTTTTTTATTATTTTAATTACCTAAGATACCCGTTTGAGCAGTTTTCAACGAGTTAATTTTTTTATTTCTCTCGGTGTTATGGGACGTTGCTGCAATATTTAAATTTTGATGGATAAAATAAGGAAGCTGTACCTAGGAATAAAATAACTTTGTACTACTCTATGTGTACGTGTGTTTTTATGATAATAATAAAAAGTTGCACGTGCTTCTTTTTTTTGTTTATTGAATTTATTTCAACACTTTGAGTCGTGGCGATAAAGCATTACGTTCTCTTATTTTAAAACGCATATCATTCGTCTGTGAACCTCTCGTGTAGCCATAGTCATCTGACGAACGAATAGGTACAGACCATATAAAATATACGTCAGTATTGATTTTCGTTCAGCGTTTAGAGTTAGGTGCCATAAATCACGATATTGGACGAAATGGCATTGTGTTGAGATAAGGTTTTCGACTGGAAACTAAAACAATGTCTTGCGTGAACTATTTCCCTCCGATACACGGGGCCCGGGGTCGGGGGTAGGGTCGGAATAATGGAATAAATAAAATATTTTAGCAATAACTATTTAAAGCGTACTGGCGCGTCGCCGTCGTCTCCGTCGGTATTGATCACGCCACACCGTCTTCGTCGTCGGCGACGACACGCCGTCGTTTTAAATTCGGAATTTTAACGACGTCAAAACATAAATTTACGGTATTATTGACGTGACGTCTCGCGCTATCAAACGGGGCGCCTCGGCCGTGCACGTCGCCGTGTCGTGTACACACACAACCGGCGCGCGTCGTGATATTTTATGCATGACGTTATGTAACGTTTTACCGTGGCAAACACGTAGCACCGGCTCGACGACGACCGTTATATGGCGTGCGAATTTGACACGACGTTTAACGAAACACGATACCGTGGTAATAGTCTGAGACGTGAATAACGAGATGACATTAAGAGATGCAGCGTTAAACGAGAACGACGCGTATCGATTCGCCGCCCGCTGAAGAATTAATAAAATAATAACGACGACGACAATCTTGGGTATTTTTTTTTATTTTTATTTTTTTTTTTTATGTACGACGCGATTTCGTCGTCGTGTCACCACCGCCGCGTGTTGCCGTGTACAAGCCGTCGCCACGACCTGTTGTCGTTGTTTTATTTTTTTTCGTTTTTATTTATGCTCTATGATGATTCGATTATATGAACCTAACGTCGATCGCCGTACGACACGCTCCCCTGGCCCCGAGACACCGGAGTCACGACGCAATGTCTCGCTCGTTGTACCGCGAGTTACACGTAAATACGCTGTGGCCGGTAAAGCCAGGTTAGACGACTCTGTTTTCGTCGTGCGTACGTTCACAACGGTTCACCCCGCGTGCACGTTTATTGTGAATTTATATAAATATTATTTTTTGCCCGCCTCTCGCACGTGTTATAATAATTATAATAATTTTAAACGATCTGACGTCTGGTAATTTGTTCGCCCTCCCGCCGGCGTCGCGGTGTAATCGTGTACCATTACGTACTGTCCCGCCGCGGCCGCCGCCGCAACGGTCCGTCGTCGTCGGCGCGTATTATACGCGGCACGGTCTCGCAGGGCGTCGAGTTCCCCGCAGCGTTATTTATGGGTTGCCCGAAAAGAAATTTGTCATTGAAATAATTCGTTCGTCGCGCACGTCGCTGTATTATACTAACACCGCTCACACGAACGCATACAAGCACGCACACACACACACACACACACACACACACACACACACACACACACACACACTGGCTGCTACTCACTTTCCGCGGTCGCTCCGATTATATATTATATATTATTATTATAACACATATGTGCTTACTATATATATATATATATATATATATAGTAAGCACATGTGTGCGTGTGTGTATAATATATATACTATATGGCTTTTACCCAGTCGTTTTGCATAACAAATACCACACGGCGCTCGTATATAACTCATTATGTGAAATGTGAAAATAGGGACAACCCTCTATTCGTCTGTACTCTCACGGAGATCACCCTGCCCGTTTTTACAGCCGACCTTTGCTTTTTGGTGGTTGTGTGTGAATGCGTGTGTGAGTGTGTATTATACATACGTATATATGTATATTTGGACAAATGAGAAATCGGTGAATTAATAACGCGCGTGGAGTGCGTTTAACACAATTTACTAGAATTTTGAGCGTTGTGTTACCGACGGGGTCAATTGACGTCAATTCCTGTTCGCGTAAATGTACAATTATACATATACATTATACATACTCACGCATAAATAAATAAATGTATGCATTTATATACATATATTACAAACTAACACTCTCGAATAGTGTATACACATGTCACTAAAAACCTGTGTAGCGTAAGAGTGTGTTGGTTTTTACGCTTTCACCCTTTGATGTATGTTATATTTTTGTATACACGTGTTTTTGTGCTCGCGTTTGTTTTCGCATCGATTTTCCCGTTTCTGTACTTTACGTGGCCGGTATTACTGTAAAACTGACTGCTATCGAAATTGTTTCTGTCGTCTACGCCAAATGAAAAAAAAAAACTTCTACCGCCATTTCAGATGACACCAAAATCCAGCTGGGAGCCGTGATTGTGTAATCTAGAAACGACGTTGTCGTCCTGTCTCTTAGCGTGTTAAACGTAACCCGGACGCTCGTCGAATAAAATACGGTCGTTACGCCTTTGATTTTAAGTTTAAGGCTTTTTATTCAATGGCGTTGATGGTTTAGTATTTTTTTTTCATCTCACATGTTATTATGTCATCGTTAAAATGTCTGCTCAGTTAAACAACTTTTATTCGTATTTTATTTCATATCTCGTTATTATTATTATTATTATTCATTTAAATTGAAAATTATTTTTTGTTTTATAATAGTGAATAAATTTGTGTTTCGGTAATTTTATACATTGAACAAAATTTCGTATGCAATTGACTCATTAAAAATGTATTCCATGTAATAATAATTGTTACTAGTCAGATTTAACAATTATACCTCATAACTCCCATTATTGATTTTATATTTTTGTACAAATGGATATTTATTTTAGTAACACAAATTCAATGGCGTTCTCTCTTTTGGTAAATTTGTGACGCGTTCACTTCCTTTTAATCCTGTATATTACATAAATTAAATTATTTAATGATAATTAAAGTGTTCGATTTCAATCACTAATAAATAAACCTTTATTTAGATGAAAAAAATAGATTATGCTATTTTTAACAACGTGATTTTTCTAATTTTTGGATTTTTTTAACAGCATTACCCCACTAAATATAGGGGGAAAAAGTGGTTTTTTTATGTTTTGATTTTTAAATTTTGAATATTAGACCGATTGTATATGATAAATAAGCATTTCAAGCTAAAATTATTAAAGTAGTGGAAGTAAATATATCTGGGTATTCCTGTTTTCCTAATCTTCTTCTTTAAACTTTAAATATTTATATCTTTTAAAATATAAATGGAAAAAAATTCAAGCATCAAAGTTTCCTTTCTCAGAATATTTGGTGTGCAAATTACTGTTTTAAAAAGCTAAATTACAAAAAACGATGCATATAAAAATTTAAAAATGTTTTTTACATTAAAAAGCAATTTTGTTAGTGTTGTAAATTTTTCATGAAAAATTCAAAATATTGAAATTAAAGTATTATATAGGGTTATAAATGTGAGAAACTTGATCAATAAATCATTCAGTATGTATGTTATGTATTATACATATATTATATTTATACATTATACATACTATTCAGTATTTAATATATTTTAATAATTTGTTTCATTGTTTTTATAAATACGTTTAAAGATACAAATACACTATGTATATTAATTTTTTATTACAATTGGCTCAGTAATTATTCTTTTAGCCATTGGATTCAATTGTATTAATTTAAAATATTTACTTAGAATTTACATTTGCACAATTCTTGTTTATAAAATGAGTATAAGTGTAACGTATTACTTATTTTATTTTTTTATTTTTTCCTTAGGTTTGATTTTTAAGTATATAAGATATTTATTGAAATTTCTTACCTTAAAATATTTAAATAATAATAAAGTCATATTGTATAATGAGTTAATAAAATACAGGTATTTGAAGTAAAATATTAGCCAAACAAGTCTTTAATTATCCATTTCAATTCAAATGGTTGGCTTAAATTTTAAGTATGTTTATTTATAGTACGTTTTCTTTGTTTCTGTTGTTCTTAAATGTGCTAAACATTTTTGTTCGTAGCCACCTTTAATGTTTACAGAAGTGTAATAAACACATTATAAAATAAGATTAATTGTATTCATAATATCCGAATAATGTGTAATTGCATTAAAAATTAATACACATTAAGTTATTTCAATTTAAATCGCAAATACTATTGTATACTGTAATTAAGCTATTTAATGGTACTAACATTTGAATGACAGTATTAACTTTAAAATTTCAGATTTTGCAAATCTTATAAATTATTGAAGTCTGTACATTTTTATTTATTTATGTTTTATACGTAATTTGTTATATTTATATAAATATTTTATTAGTTTATACATAAAAAAATGTACACTTATTATTATATTTTAATGCATTTAATAACGTAAATTTAAAACATTACACATGAGAAAATAACTTGTGAACGTTCCTTAGATTTTTTTAAAACTTTAATTTATTATTTTTTCATTAATTAAATCAATTTTTTTTTAAAGCATTTTTCAATTTTTTATTCGAAAAAAAAATATGTTTAGTATTACCAATTTCACATTAGTATACAAATAGTTCATTAATATTCACGTTATTTTCTTACCTTTCGAGTAGACTTATTTCCTGTTATTGTACACGTTACAGGACATAAAATGTCTGCTGTGATAATGTGATCGACTTGTGCAAACCAAATTAATAATTACCGTGTGGTCCAACTACAGTTAAGAACAGCTCCGTTGTATTTTCTACCAAATAAATATGACCATCGGTATTCGCAAGGTCCCTACGGGTATTTTTTCTTTTACCTTCCTTATTTAGGGTCATTCCATTGCCTTCATCATTTCATTCTAATACCTTTAGGTTGAACATTTCACAAACCAAATATAAACGGAAAGGGTACAACAATATAATTCAGAGCAGAGAATTGACGATTCCCAAAACACTTCTCTGTTGTGCCTTATATGTATGAAAGATGGCTGAAGCTAGGAAAAAAGGATACAGAATATTTGACCCTGAAAGATGTCAAAAAACGATTTTTCATGTCGTCATTCTATGGGAATTATTACAAAGCCATATTTATTTTCGTATGCAATATGAAACGATGACCCTTTACATCGAATTTTCGATACTAATTTTCTCTTGAAAATTATATTGATTTTCCGTCGACATGGTTGACGTTGACCATGTTACATAAAGTGACAGCATACATGTTAAATGTACTGTGTAAATGATAATGCAATATGCCTCAGGGAAGTTTTATTAATCGGATTTGAATTTAAATTCAATACAGAAAAAAATGTTATATCTCTTTATATACCCTATAATAGTCGTTCTATCATTTGATGTATTCTCAGATTTTAATAAAATTCGTTTGATTTTGAATATATTAATATCATCATTGAATGTAAAAGTTTATTGTGTGCATGTGTATGTGTGTGTGTGTGTGTGTGTATGTATTTTTTTAAATTTTAACATTACCCAGTAAAGATGTTTTCATTTACCCTACTGAAAGTTATTATTAATCCATTAGCAAAAGTCCCAAATAACCATGTAACACATAGTATTGTGTATTGGTTATTATTATTGTAGAATTTTGTTCGAGTTGGCGTTTCGCGTTATACATGAATACATACACATTTTGGTGTATACCAGCCAATATTTCCTGGAGAGTGTGTGAGAGAGAGAAACTAATTATTCGCCCCTTATTTTAATATCTATAAAGCCCTTTTGGATGCATTCCAGTTGTAGTGGGCTGCTGCATGAACATTTTAGTTTTACTAATGTTTCAAACTTCTCCATTTAAGTTATGTGTACAATATTGTAAAATCATTTGAGATCTGTCCACAATGTTAATGGCCTACCGTCACCATTGTATCGTAATATATAAATTGGCGTTAATCATTAAATTTTAGACATTATGTATTTTTATATTGTAACATTAGAATTGTAAATTCTATTTCATTTTTCAAAAGCTGCGATTAACGTCAATATTAATAAATAAACATGAGAATATAAAAAACGTAGAATATATCTATGTTCATTTGTGTGTGTTCGTGCGTATGAGTGTTTGTATGTCAGGGTTTGTTTTTATAATGTTTTGTTAATATCTTTGTTATTTGTGTGGAGGGTGATTTGTTATATTTATCATTTTGGAATTTATTCAAGAAAAACTGTAATCCTTTTCTAGTGAAATGATAAAACATAAATAATTGTATTACTTTCTCGGTATTGACGGAAGATGTTTTCAATGAGATAATTTTTAGTGTTGGGAATAATTTTATGACATGTTCTTTCGTTTTCGATCTGTAAAAACGGCCCCATTAATTAAATGGTTTAGATGTTCAAACGAAATAATAACAGCGAACGAGCATTTTCCAATATTTTGATTGTTTGTTTATCAAAACTATTCTTAATTAATTCACACAGCTCTTTTGTTTGTATTTGAATGTGTATCTATATATTAATTACAAAGCTTAATTATATAGCTTCTATTACTATTTTAAAATTAAAGTAAGGGATAAAAAAAAATCAACTTTTATCTAAATGCATGATAGTATTCATTTTGTTTGTTTTTTTGCAACTGTGTTGATATATAATGAATCTATATAGATATATGACTCTATATACACATATTTTCGATATTTATTCACCAATCAACACGTTCAAATAATATTTATCGTACATAAGATTCGAAACATTTTATGTTCATCTCATATTTCATTAGTTCGTTCAGTTGTATCGGTATAGTCAATGAATTATGTTCTCTATATATATTTTATGAAACCCTCTGTTGTAACGTGCATGGTAAATGTAAAAAAATAGTATCTTAAGTATAGACCGTAAGGTATAGAAAACACACACATACACACAATCACAAAAATATGTATAAATATATGAACACCAGAAGGAGAAAAAAGTGACAGGTGAAATATATAGGCTTTTGTTTTATTACAAAAGAAATTTGTTGAGCATAAAGAAAGCAAAACCTGCGGCAATCGCAAGAGTTTGTTATACGTGGATTTTTTAAAAGTATGATTGAAGAACGCAATATGTTGTAATATAAGTACTGTATACGTATTAGAGTTTAGAGACGTTTTCTCGTAAAATTAAAAAATAAAAAGTATGACAAAAAAGTTTTACTTTAAACCGTTTACGAATAAAAAATATAATTTATTTGTGTAAAAATATTCTCCTTTTCCAGTTTTTATTTTAATTTTATTATATCACTGCATATGATATCGTCTTTATCATTGCGTACACGTCCTTTGCATTAACCAAGTGCCAGCCAAACCAGTGTCATTGGCGGAAGAATTACGGAAAAGGAGCTGAAAAATGATGTCTTCCTATAAACATTCAAAATACACTGTAGATTAGGGTGTACACTGTACAGTGTACACCCTAATACATATGTGTACATGTATCAAATAGTTGGAACTAAAAGCATTTTAAGGGAAATGTTTTAGGACTAACAGAAACCACTTTAGATTGAAATATGATCAAGAGCCGGGATTGATAGGGATAGCACATGTCCTTTGTAGATTATTTTTCGCTTGTCTGATAAAAAAGGATTTAAGTATAACGTGTTTTTTAAAATTAACCTGGTCATGTTAATATTTATGAAATAAAACCTCTAATGTTGATATGATCAAGAGTTAACGTACGCTGATCATTAGATGATATTCATGACACACACACACACACACACACACACACACACACACACACACACACACACACACACACACACACACACACACACACACATATGTATGTGCGTATATTTAAAATAGATTTTTCAATTTATTCTAATTTTATGAAGTAAATTGGCCCCGGTGTTTCTTAATGTCAGGAAAAATAAATTACTTGCTTAACAATATTGTATAAAAGAACGTATCATAATATGCTAAAAGGATAGCTAAAAGGATATAATTAAGAAATACCTTACATTATTATAACGCAATAAATTTAATTCAGTGTATTTGTATACAATGTGCTTGTTGATATAATTAAGAATTTAATTACGGTATACTAAATAATATGTTTTACGTTTCTATTGAAAGCGTTAGTAGTGTCAGTCAGTAACGATTTATTAATCTTAATTAATGTATTGTTATTCTTTTTGAAATTCAACTGTGTACTTTAAAGTATTTAGTATATAGTTGAATTAAAATTATATTCATGTATAAATTCATTGTTATCACACTTATATTTTGTATACATTTTGACGAGGTCGTCAATTTTCCGCTGTTTGTGCATTTTTTTTTTATGCAATTACTTGAACATTCATATAACATAACTAATTTGAATCACGTTTCTACTTGTGTCTATAATAAATGTCAAAATGTAAGTTTTACTTAGTTTTTGTACTTGTGTAGTTTAGGGATCTATCTAACATCCGTGGACCATCAAACGAAGAACTTAATGTCCTTTTTGAAGTAAAAAGATTTTTTTTCACTAATCTACAGACTTAGTAATAACTTTGAAAGTTACGTCATATTCGAAAATTCATCGTGTACCATTTATCATCTTGAATATCATGTCACAAACCCTATGGGAGCAACATAACTTTGTTTCGAATATATTTGTTAAAACAACAGTGTATTATTAGCTTTTATCCGTGTGCGTATCAATAGTGTTATTTTAATGTATTACTACTTAGCTCTTAAAAGAAGTGAATACATAATATGAAATTTATTAGAAAATAAGTTATTTATTTAATAATACTAAAAAATTATGAGTTGTTTAAAGGTATTTGCATATTTAAATTATAATACACACACACACACACACACACACACACACACACACACACACACACACACACACACACACACACACACACACACACACACACACACACACACACACGAACGCAAGCACGCACGTATATTCACACACTCACACACACATACATACAAACACAATTGTGTATGCTTAAATATTTATTAAACTGTATATCATATATATATTTTCGTATTTACTCCGACTTAAATTTTTTTGCCCAAGTTCAAATTTTTGATATTGTTTTATATGTTTTGGGCATTAACAAATCTCAGAAACGTTACTGTAAATAATAGTTCCATCATGACTTATAATTTTGAAGTAATGCAAAAGTTTCTTTTAACCTCTGCGATCATCATATTTTCATCAAATGCTGCGCATGCCTTTTGTATATTTACCTTAAAGTTTTTAACATTAAATACGGCTCATGGACCATGTAATTATTAATTACTATAAAATACGTAAATTAATATTTCGCATTTAAAAGTAATTGAAACGATGATAATGTCTAACACAAATAAAAGTCTTCAATTTTCAATCCTTTTAAATAGTCTCATTTTTTTTTAGATTTTTTTTTGTAGATTCAATTTTTAGTTATAATAAGATTATTGTATCCTAAAGCATACAAGTTGTTAATCTTTTATAGATTTGTTAATTTAGTACTCATGAGAATCAATATCTTAATAACGGACTGCACCCTGTACAAGAAAAATAAACAATTAATCAATTTTCGAAAAAAAAACTCCCAAGATATTTTTCTGTGTGCCATTTTTAAACCATATCCCTTCAAATATTTTTTAGAGTAATCTATTTTCTATGTTCCTAATTTAGATTTTGTAATGTAGTATTTTATCGTTACCTTTCTGTTATATTTTTAATTAAAATTACCGATAAAGTTCTTCTAAATTTTATATGTACGTGTATTATGTATACTTCGTCAAAATGCATATAAAAACTCGTTGAAGCCAAAGTTATGAAAATTGAAACAAACCTTTTTCTCTCTGAATTTCTCGGGCTGTGAATGATGTTGATTAAAACTATCTTAAACTAAAATCCTCTTCTTTCTTCTATACATATGTACATTTTTTTTTCATTTTTTTTTTTTGTTTTTTTTTTTTTTTTTAGCCTGATTAAAGTTTTTTATTATTGTTTTGTGATGGCCCATCTATTCAAAATATCTTTTAGCAAATGATAACGTCAAAAATATATTTTGAAAATAATTATGTTATCTTCTATATTTTCATTACTAGTCACAATGTATTAAGTAGTTATTGATATATATATTTAATACAATCTCACATTAAACCAAATTATTTTCAAAACTTTTTTGAAATCAAAATTTTCTAACCATAAAAAATGTACATTTTTTCGTTTTATGAATACCAGTAAAAAGTTTTTGAACCGTTCTTTTAATAAAAGTTAGTTTATTTAGATTTTGAATTTTATTTACGAAAACTTAAAATTTATTATAAGATTAAAAAACTTAAGTTGGTTTTAAATTTTAACGAATGGCGAAAAATGTATAATTTAATATTAAATAACTTGCTAATATATGAAACTTTCCAAATAATATTATGTGCCTCGAAGAAGTATAGATTTATCATCATCAGTTAGGCGTTGACACACCTCATTCGTTCTTGATTGTTTAGATTTTAGTTTATAAGTTTATAAAACATAAATGAATTTTGTAACTTCTAAATGAGTAATAACTTTTATGAAATCAATTTAAAAATAAAAGTAGTAAACGAGTGGAAATGCCGTAATGTATGTTGTGTATACATGTGCGAGCATGTGTATGTGTGTGTGCGTGTGTGTGTGTGTGTGTGTGTTTGTGTATACATGTGTATGTGTGTGTGTGTGTGCGCGCGCGCGCGCGCTGTGTGTATAATATACATTTTCTACTGAAGTAATTTATCAAAATATGTCAGTCCAAATTTTTATTTGTTTCCTAGAAAAACACAATAAATCATTAAGCTCTATAAAATTAAATCCGTTATTGACATAATTTACTTGTCATCAATATCCACACAACATTAACGGTGGTAAAAATCGCATTACGCCTGTACTGGCGTTTTATCGCTATTCGAACTTTCATTAATTGTCATCACTGTATTAAAATTAATGTACAAAATAATGTCAACATAAGTGATAGATTCACATGAAGAAAATAGACTACGCGTCGTACGTAAATCACATGGATTTTGAGATAAGTTTGCTCTTACTACTACTACTTCTACTATTACTACTACTACCCCTGTGTATTATATTGTTCTTAATCCATCGTGAGAAATATTTTCCCAGTATCCAGGCTCATATCATATCCTACCATTGTCATGTCCCTCATATTTGCGACAACTTGTCATCTATCTTTTGTTGATTTTTGTGACGCATTCTTTCTATAACAAACGTTCGTCGTGCGTGCGTTTTCGCTGATGTAATTAAGTTCACTCGCGTCTTATTAAATTTAAAACTCTGTGAATTATTTTCTGAGACTTATTAAAGAGTCAGACAAAGAGTGATAACGTGTCTTCTGAACATATTCGGAGTTCTGTAATTATTCCGGTGCGTACGGTCGTGACGATCTGTGGCGTGTATGATACACGGGAAATAACGACCTGACATTTATTCGCTGAAACTGCTGCAGTAGACAGATCTCCAGGTCCCTCGGGTCGCATCGACGGTTTTGTCAACGTCTATCGTCCACTGCCGGTCCGCTAAGTTTCAAATTATTCTATAAGAAAGTGATAAGTTTCCTTTACTTTGTTAGTGTATAAAATTTGAAAACATTCTGAGACACCGTCAAATACACCACCACCGTTTTTCCTAACGAAATAAAATTGAAAAAATAAACAAACATACTCGTTTTGTTCGGGAAAGTTAGAATTTTTTATAATCACATTCATTTTTGTTACGTTATGTATAAATTCCCAAATGGGACTAAAATAATAATACAATACCGTGTTTTAATTGTTTTAGAGTTTAGAAATTTAACTAGATGTAATATGAAAATGAAATGTTAATATTGTAGTTACGTAAAAAAAAAAAAAAGAATAAATACATACGATTTTAATGAAACAATACACATACGTGTATGTATACAAGTATATGTGTACACTGTACATGTCTCTTCATTAAATATTCTATGTATGTTTGGATGTTAAATTATAGGTAATCCAAACATCGACGTAATTACACCATTGTTTATTTTTATTTTTTCTATTAAATTGATAATATAGATGTATAGCTGAGCATAATATATACATAGTTTTAATACCAATGTATTGCTTTCATAATCTAATAAACTACTACCTACCAAAAGTAAACCAAAACTAAACATTTGATAACATTTCTTTCAATATATAAACACACACACACTCACTCACACACTCATGCACACACATACACACACAAACACACACACACACACACACACGCGCGCGCGCGCGCGCGCGGGTGCCGTGAACATTTTAATATTTAAATTCTGTATTACGAATTTATTTCACGTGTAGTTTGCCATCTAATTAGTATTCGAAACACTAACCTGGACAAAAAAGTATTTTTTGAAAATCCATTTTGACTACATCGAGTATTTGATTAGTTCGCCGTTTCAGGGCTTTTGAATTTCGATTTATACCATACCGGTACATGCCTTTAGAAATTATTGTGCGCATTCGTACTTTTTATTGTATTATTTAATATGAAACTGACCTTACCATACTAAGTAGTTTTAAATATAATATTTCTGTTTTCATCCCCTCTATTATTATTAATGTTACTAATTAAATTTTACTATCTACCAAGAATCTACAAACGGAGTTCGTTCTTTAAATTAGATAATAACAGAGTGATTTTATTTTTACGTTTTTTCGTTCAATATCTTCTCCAAAATTGACTAGTGGATATTTAATGTTTATTCCTTTACTAAGATAACCCGTCTGTGGTTTTAAAGATCGTAATTTAAGTTGCGTAAAAAGCATCTACGGTTGTTTTATTCTTCTTATAATGTTCTATTTATTTTTAGTCCTATATTTCATTAATTGTATTTTTTTTTTTAATCAAGCGAAAGAAGAAGAAAAAAACCCGAGGGAAACCTTATTGTGAAAAATGTTAAATGGAATATGCTTGAGTTTGCGGTGTTAAAAATAAATCGTTTCAGTCTTGATTTTATTGCTTGGCGTTTTTTTTAAAGATGGTCACTCAGAATCACAGTCGCTTAAAAATGGTATGGTTGATGAACAAACCATTTAAAATTCATCTCAACCCAACATTTAATATGCTAGCAACCTAAATATTAAATAATAATTTAATACATGAATTTCATAATGATTTAAAAATTTGAATATTTCCGTGACCCTTTTATTTTCAAATTTGTAAATTACACATGATGAATTCATGTACCAAACCGGTTTATAAAAATCAATGCAAACATATTGTTCTATGTATTACAGCTGGTTTTAGTTACAGATTAACTTTTATCTATTTAGCTACACGTGGGCTCATTAAACGTTTAACCTTGTACATTAACTTGTGATTTTCATAACAATACGTGTCGGTGACAGATAGATGAGGACGGTTGAGTTGTTCCACTTTATATCGTTTAAGTCAGTATAAACAACCTGAGAGTACAGGGAGTGTGGAAAACAAACGACATCGTATTTATTTTGGCCTTTGTGACACCGTCACTCTTTTAGCCTACCCGTTTATGTGAGGGATGTGAAACCTTTGTACTTAATCGCTGCCCATTAGACGGCCTTTTCTTATCAACCTCTTCCCATGTAGGTTAAGGACTTGGGTAAACACTGAGCGAGCTTACCGTTTATGAATTATGAAAGGTGCACCTTTTGACCCGCAAACAATTTCCACCTCACTAATGACCTAAAATTATTATTTTATACACCAATTTATGTATATATATATATATATATACATGTATACATTTATTAATTTATACATGCGTGTGTCTATGAATTAGACTTCTTGATTAACTCGAGTAAAATAGCTTTGAGCATTGAGTAATAAGCTATGATTTGTCAAAAACCGGCGTTTTGGCATAGGCAATTTTACTACATTCTTGTGTGCGTGTCGTTTGTGCAGTATTTAGCCCCTTCATTATTTTTCGTTAAACATTATTCTCTAAACGTCCTACTCCTTTATTTAAAAAGTTATAAAAAAATAGCTTTATAAAAGGGTTTTGAGTGATGGCATGAACAAAATAATGTCCTTATTGTTGTATTCAAATCGAATTTTTCACTCCCGTTTTTTATAAAAAGCTTTTAGACAGCGACCAAAGGTTTAAAAAAAAAAAAAAAAAAACATTCCTAACAAGAAATAATCGACGTGACAAACTTATTTTGATTGCACGGGAATGATTAATCTCGCCAAACAAAATAATTTACAACTTATGGATTGATTGATTCGTTTATTCGTTAGATGATACTAATGAGCGTTGCGATTTCGTGCTCCTGCTAAATAATAATAATAGTAATAATAATAAAAATTTATTATTTATTCAGTAGACCTTGAGCCAATATTTAACATCGTATATTGTTTTAATTCTCTGAAATGAATCATTGTACTTTTTTTTTCATTTACAAATTCTAGAAAAATATAACAATTTCTTTGAACATAAATATTGTTCTACGTGGGAGGTCTTTAAAATTTTAACAACTTTGAACCTCTTAGACTATCCAGTAATTCATTTTACTTTATCTTAATGTTATGTTTTATAAAAAAATGTTTTCACTATTTTAAATAACATTATTTTATATCAACATAATGTGTTTATAGATTTTAAAATTGTAATCTATGTGTTAGTTATATTTAATTTCAAATAAATTTAAGTATGACTACGCCCACTTTGTACTTTGCATGTCATAACCGTAAATAAACAATTTTTTTATGTTATTTATTATAACCTTTTTAAGTCGTAAAACTAGTTTTTGAATTATTTAAAAATTTAATTTATTTTTCATTTATATTAGATTTAGATATTAATGATTTTATATTTAAAGTATATGAACTCATGAACAATACATTTTAAGTTTTTTATTTTGCCACATTACTATGCCACATTTAAGTTTTAATAATTTATCATTATACTATTATATGCATTGAATATTTTGAAATATGCGTTTTGATTCATAATGCAGAACCACAAATAATTACTACAATTTCTTTGGAAAAATATTTTACAACCATTTTGTTTTTAATGATTACATTTCATTACAAATATTAAATTATATGTTCAACATTTAGAATTTTACATCCATGTTTCTAAATTAATACATATATCAAAATTTAATTTGAACGCAACAAAGCAACCATCATTTGTTAAAAAAAAAAAATGTATAAATATTCGTTAAGTATATTATGTCTACGTAGAAAATAAATATTTTTTTTACATGGAGCATTGGATAATACAATCCAATAAATTCAATTAAAATGTTACTATGGTTAAAATCTAACAAATTTGTTTGAACATTTAACAGTTTCAGAATTATTTGTTGATGAAATACCATATAAATATTATTTATACTCTCTAGTAGTGTTTGTTATGCTAAAAAAAAAATAACTCAGTACAAATAATATCATTAATTGTTTTACTCGGAATTGTTAAGGTTGTATTCTATAAAAGTTAATGCTCGTATTATTAATAAATAATAAGTGTTTAAATTAAATTTATGGTTGTTTGTTTTGTTTACATTTATACAAGTATAATGCGTAGATAAAAGGGAAATTTTACGTACATTTCTTAAGCTGTGAATTGTTAATCAATTTTATGTTTATTTATTTATTATGGAATTATAAAGCTAAAGGTCACTTAAATACGGTGACGTATAATAGAATTTTATTGTTTTAGGTTTTCAGGAATTTTTAATTTCATCAAAATTATATTTTTCAAATACTATTTTGTTCATATATGTTGATCATGTATCGCATGTATATTTCAACTTTAGTTGTATAGTTTTTTTTTAAATTATGAACAATTCTACTCGCATCAAAAAGCATAAAATATATATGTTTAAATGCATAGTGGTCTGAATAATATTTACTGAATAATTCAATGATACATCATTTTATATCTAATCTATTGATTGTGAAGTGTATTTATATAGTAGCATAAATAGGTGATAAATGAATATATTATTCTTAATAACTCGGAAAATAATATTATAAATAACATAATAATATATTAATATAGTATATAATTCTGAAATTGAATTTTATAATTTAATGTTCTGTTATGGTTTTAGTATAACATACCGCGTAATTGGATTTTAGCCGTATCTCAGAACCTAATGACATTTTTAACAAAGAGCATTGAAATATGAAATATTTGTTAAAAATCGTTTGAATTAAATTGCTGGTAAATTAACTCGTTCCACTGTTGTCTTGTTTTTTATTTTAATTAAATTTGTGATTTCAAATTTTTATACTTGCAAATATTTTATTGAAGGCGAGTGTTTGCGCTTTTCAATGGCTTTAAAAATCTGCATTCATTGCTATTTTTTCAGATGATATGAAGTTATGAATTTTGAATAATCATTTGAATTACGAATCTAATTTTTATTATTTCACCACAGTGTTATTATTAGATTTATTTCGACAAAATCAGTTATTTAAATTTGAAGTCTTAAAATATCCAATTGAGTTTATTCAATATTACTAAAAATAAATGTATACACAGTGATTTATCATAAGCATCCGATTTTTTTTTCAATTCAAGGCATTGTAGTTTTCATTATCTATTTAAAAATAATAATCACCCATACTGCTTGATTGATTATTTTATATGCTATGAGTGTTATTTTATATAAAAAGATAATTCCAAAAAAAATTTTAAATCTGTAATATATCGTTTATTTAAGACTGGACATTATCTCGTCGATAACTAGTTTTGTGGAATTTAATTTTTTGACTTAATGGTTATTGTTTCACCCACAATTTTTAAATATGATGAAGTTTTATCCTGTAATTATTTAGTATATTATAGAAATTTTTATGTGAATAAATACAAAGTTTAAGATTCAGAAACACCGAATTATTATTTAAAGTTTTTAGATAACTGCGCGCTTAATTTTGTATTTAAATGGCTCTATTATTTATCCGGTGTAATGAATGGTTTTGTCATCAATAACAAAAATTGGCCCTTTAATATTTGATCGTGAAATATGTATAACATTTTAACCGTGAAAGAGGTAACTTTATTGAGTTTTATGAAAGTAGAAAGTTATATAAATATTGTAATACTTACTCATAATTGAATTTAACTGGGATAAGAAATGTTATTGAATTGCCTAACCTTTAATCTGTGTGATTGAAAATATTATGTGTTTAATCCATTTATGTTACGTTTCAAATGTGTCGTCGCATAGTAAATATTATAATCTAAAATAAATGTTTATTTTTCGTTATGATCGTGTGATACAATAATGGAAGCAAATGGTTCGAGTAAAGATGTTTTATTCACTGACCATTGCACCGAATTAATAAAGCAAAATAACTGTATAATATTGCTAAATCAGCCCGCAGTTAACAGCGACTATTCGAAAACGAAAATACTTACAGCAGCAGCAGATGGTGTTAGTCGATTCACATCTGTACGCTGCCTGTCACCATGGAAATGGCACTTGAGCTATGGGTATACGGGTACATGTCTTTGTAACATACATATATATTAGGGTATAAGGTACATAACTATATATCTTTGGCTGAAAAAACGGAAATCACCTCATTCTTGTCTCGCTGTGTCATAATCAGCTTGAAATCCATCACCGCTGTTTCTGCTACTACATGTTTGTTTCAATAAAAACGAAATGCAAGGCTATATAAATGATGACAACAATAAAATGAGAAATATAAAAATAAAATGAATATGGAAAAAAGAGAATGCTGTATAGGATGGGCGTAGGATATATTCGTTTTACGTTACGCTCGTTTTTACGGTCCGATGTCACTTGACGCCCGTAATGTGAACAAGTATATTTATTGCCTGCCCCCCTGGCAATCCCGCAAATTGGACAAAAATTTTATCGGATCATAAATCTTGATGTGTTTTACTCTTTTCAAACCACACGCAAGCTTGGCGTTGACGTTGTGTAGCCCGTCGCAATACAAGTTATTCGTGCACTCCGTCAAAAATCGTCGTGTATGTATGTACCTTTATATTTATACATAGAAGATACCAGCATCATAACTCTCAATTAAAACGCTTTTTTTCTCTACATATATAAACATATTCTGGATGAGTAAAATAATACCAAACTGCCATGCCACCATAAAGTAATTTCAAAAAATGTATTTCGGTCTACGAGAAAAAAAACAGAAAGAAAGGATAATTATATTTTCATATTTCCGCACTGTGTTTCCATTACTGGGTTTATCCCGTTATTTGTGTCTTTTTCGTTACTTTTGGCAAATCCCATTTAATATTGTCGACAACCCCCTTTACACACGACCCGTTGAAAAAAAATGTCTACCAAAGTGTACACTGAACACACAACAAGTGCGTATAGTCGACAAGTTGTTGCTGAAATGACGAAGAACAAATTGATCGTGTTGGCATTCCGCAAAGAAGTGTATATATATATATATACACGCCTGCGCGTGCTTGCGTGTAAACACACACACACACACACACACACACACACACACACACACACACACATACATACACACAAACGCGATTGAGTCAAATATATCTAGGGACTTAACAATATAAATTATTTTTGTGGAAAAATAATCCATTTTAACTATTTTTTTAGTTAAACAGAATTGTTTTCACTCATAAGCATCGAGAAATCAAATAAAGTTGATAAAATTTGAAAACATATTTAAATTCTTTATTTGTTCTCTTGTGGAGAACGATAGTTTTTTAATAAATTAGAACATTAAACCTATTTTCAAGTCTAATTATATATATATATATATATATATATATATATACAATAAGTTTATAAGTCTATCATCTTCGTTAAACATTTAGTCCTGAAATGTTCGTAATAATAGTCTACATATATATGTATGTTTAAGTCATTGAACGTAGATGTGTGCACTTTTATTGTATATATTTATATAGGTATAGTTCTGCATTACTTGCATCACTTTATTACCATATCTCTCTATAATTCTTATGTGCTTGCGTTGGTATGGCCGTATAACAGAAACATAGGTAAAAATTTTTATTGCGTTGTTATAATTTTACTCCCGTATATAGGTGTTTTTTCTTCCTCCTTTTTCTGTTTAAAAAGTGTGTAGAATGTGCAGATGTATAAATTTAACGGTTTTTGCTTTGTTATTACTCTGCGTATGGAGTGGAAGGGTACAAGTGTAAAATCCGTGCCGAGTTTTTCTTTCCATCAAGACTTTTTTAATATCCGGGAATAAAAGTTTTCGTTTAAACAATAAATAAATAAATTGTAGATGTATATATAGACATACGTCTAACGCTGTATTAAATCTACTCAAAACGAGCACCGAGAAATCACCAAACCTTCGCAACTAATTTCTATTTGCCATTTGACTTGGTCCATTTTATTAGAAGAATATGCATATTTTCTCAAAAACACTCACTAAATATAAATTTTTAACTGTCATACATTTTTATTACGTGTTTTTTCTCGTTTCAGTTTTTTTTACTTATTGTTTTATCATTTTTTTAAATGATTAAATTAAAAATATGTTGATGAAGAAAACTTTCACTTGTACTAATAAAAACGGCTTTATTCTTGAAATTAAAATGTATGCTTTGGTTATACGAGTATAGGATCCTTTTTTAATTCACTTCTCTTTTTTCATTTCTGACATTTATAAATGTATTTAATTAATGGTTTAAAGTTATAAAAGTAGTTTTCTGATATAATATATTGTGTTTTTAAGTACATTAATTTAAAATGTTAGTACATTATTTTAATACTTTTATTTTTTATATTACTGAGTAGCAATACAATAATATTTTTTACTGAAAATGATAAATTTAAAGAAGAAAAACTAAAAATTATTGACATTATGTTTTGATGTATTCTATATACAAGGACTGTTTTCTGTTCCAAATGTAAAGCCAATACATTTTTAACAAATCTGACGTTTCCATCAATTCATTTTACATCTCAAAAGCTCTTTAAAAGATGTATTGTAAGTTAGCTGTCAAAAATTTTGAGTGAGACAGTATGGTTAAAAAAATTGTATATTACTGAGAAAAGAGTTATTGTAGTAGGACGTTTGAAAATAATTTCTGTCTTGTGCCGAAATGTAAATTTTCTCAAAAAAGACCTTGACATTATTACTTGAAAAGTTAATGGAGTGAAATATTCGTCGCCGCTCTCATTTTTCTCTATTCCATCTCTCTGCCTATCAGTCTCTCTCTCTCTCTCTCTTCCTACCTCCCTCTCTCTTTCTCTTACTCGTATCTTTCTAGAATCTTTGCTTTTAACGATTTGACACAAATTTGAGAAAGCGTAGACTTTAATCATTACTTTGGACTTAGTTAATTGAATACGGTACTGATAGCATCGTATTTTAAATATACGAAATCGTCGTGCTTCTCCCTGACGTCTGCATTAATGTAATTTATCGATGACCTGGGGATATTTTTTCAATCACTAACTGAGGATTTAAAGTCTTTTTACGGATGCGTATTTTTCTGTTGAGTTAACATCTTAATTTTTACTACGATGATCCTATGTAGAAAATTAGTAGTGTATTCTCTACCACGTACTGTTCATGTATGTGTAATATAAATGAATGTTATTATATATAGCACATGCACATATGTGGAACGTTCATTTCCAACCCATCACTATTCCAGATATATAAACATCCCGTGAGCTTACAGATCACTAAATGCATTTTACCATGAAATTGGTTGGTTATGTTTCCTCTCTACCAAAATGTTGGTTTTCAACATCGAACTTACCATATTACATGTATATCATTGTGTTATGCATTATGCGTCGTGTCATATATTCTTGTCTGACACAATTTCTATCTGTCTACATTTATTTTACTATATAATTTCAAATGTATTATGAAGTATTAGTAATTATAATAAGTAATGATAATAACTCGGGTATTAAAGTTGAAAAAATTTGGTAAAATATATTCCTTTTTTATTTCATAACCTAATAGATTTATGGATTTCTTATGAATAGAAATTCATACACTACAAAAAATACATTTTATTGATTATAATGCCTGTCATTTTCTGCTTTTCCGTTTATCTGTTCCTCGATTTAAACCATAATTTACAGATTGTTGGCAAAAAGTAGACAACAATATCCTTTGCCCGTTCCCTCCACCACCCTCTAATACTCCCTTTCGCCGAGTTGCATTAACCCTAAAGCACAATAAACTACATTACAAAAGTTTTACGTATACGACGATGGTTGTAAAATCGATTTTTCCCGGGGGACAATAAAAACCTGAGTTCGATTGCTAGTTTTTTCCTCTTTAAACGTAAACAACGTTAAAAATTAATTTATTGTTCTGATGTTTTTGTAAATACAGGAAGTCTATCAGTGTACTCTGTTATCAAATGTATGTGTTTATCATGCATATAAATTTTAGAAAGGAAAAAATAATCCTTATTGATTGATATAGGTACAATTTATCTTATATACAAATAACTATGATTTTTTCTAAAAAAAAAAAAAAAAATAGTTACAACATTGGTGCAAATTCGAAAACGTGGTTAGAATAATCATTCACTGCTAATTGCTATTTTTATAGTTAGTGTACAGATATAGAACTAAATAATTTGAGATCTTCTATTTATCACAAAACGTTCTCAAACGATTCTAACTCGTATTTGTGTAAACGTGAGAGAATAATAAATTTTGTTTTGGTTTCGTATTTCCTCTGATATATAAAGCGATTTATACCAAAACGGGTAAAGAGTTACCTATTATTTATATAGGCTTTGTAGAAAATAAATTCATTTTATTGATATCGTAAATGTAAAAATAAATATCTCTTTTCTATACGTAAAAAAATCTATCAATATACAATCAAATATTTATTTATATATTCATAGACTTTTTCTTATTGTATTAATCACTTTTTAAATATAAAACTATAGTCTCGTTATAAAATATATTGGGGCGTTAAACATTTTTTTCAAATAATTAACTGTGAAAAAGAAAACAAAAAATTAAAATGTTTATCTGTATATGCATGCGCATAATATTTCTTTTTTAAAATCTCATAACTCATTGTGAAGTAGCCATACAATAAAATATAAAATATTAATAGAATAAATAAAAATGTCCGTTATGGATTGACGTACACTGTATGGAAGTGTCCTTTAATAAAAGGTTCAACGTATTATATGTATGCAATTTTCGTTATCTCGTCTACCGACCATTGTCACCTAACCCAAAACTCGATGGTGTACGTTGGAGCAGTTCAAGCAGTTTGACTAGCGTGAACTGCAATTTATATATATATATATATATATATATATATATACCGAGCCCTCGTTACAGAGTAGTCGGGGACTAATTTCCTCTCTACGATTGTGTGTGTGTGTGTGTGTGTGTGTGTGTGTGTGTGTGTGTGTGTGTGTGTGTGTGTGTGTGTGTGTGTGTGTATTGTATAGGATACACGCCTGCACTATCCATAACCCTATAGATTTCTCTCTCAATTCTATACCATATCGCTCGTGGCCGCCCAACCGATTCGATATAATTTATATCTTTCGGATTAAATGTCGCTATCGTTCTTTTTTCCCTCTAACCTTTGCAGTTTTATTCGGCAATTCGGTAAAAACAGTGTAGATTTGTCAATCGAAATTCGAGTTTTTTTTTTTACATTATTTTAAATCTTTACCTTTCACGTTAATTACATTTTATTCAACGATTCGGATATAATTTTTTTACGTCAAGTTTAAATGTCAATGGCTGATCAATTCGTTGTCTTGAAATAACGGCACAGCTTCAAACGACTGCTGGCGCAATGTAAATTTTTATCGTCCTCTGCATTTCTTTTATCGCTGTTGTGGTCCTCAAATCCGTCTTATATACAGAGTGTCCCGAGAAGATGTACACAACGTGGTTCAACCTTGAAAAATACAAAATGTGAACTTATTTATTTGTATGATTTAAAATACTTATAGAATTACATGTTTATAAAAAATAATTTTTCTATTATTTTTATCTACGCAATTTTCAAGTTTTAATTTGTATTTTTGAACCAATAGTTTATAAGATAGAAGCGTTTAAACTTAAGAGTAATAGACAGGAAAGGCTGGTACTTTAAATTAAACATGAATAAAGTTCTCATAAGACATCCGGTATATTATTATTGTTTTACTTGATCGATATTTGCCGGTCATGAATACAATGTATACAAATTTATAACCCGCATGCGTAATATTTAATCGAGCCGCAACGGTTTTGGTTTTATTCAATTTTCGACGCATTGAAAATCCGTTTGTTTTTGAATTGTATATTGAACCTATAAATTTGTTTGACACACACTTATACAATTGATATTATTATGTAAAATACGAGTATACTTGTTTAAATATCGATAGTTATCTATATTTTATTTTGATTCATTCGTCGTCGACCCAACCCGAGTGGCCATGAGGCATTTGCTGCACCAACTTATATGTATACATACACACCCTGCATCCATGGCAGCGTGCCTTTTATAGAGCTGAGCCCCGCGATGCGGTCCGGAGCAGCACTCTCATACACATACGATTTACCCTGCTGCAGTTTCACCCGTGCGCGCACGCATTATACGCAACTAATAATACAATTATTTCATTATTCTTGTTTATTATTGTCTGCAGATGTTGCACGCTAACAACAGTCGTGTTTCAATATTCTGCGCGTTAAAACGTACCTACACTGGGGTCGTCATTATAACAATTACTATTTAAAAAATAATTAAAAATGATTTCAACGTTTTACGTTTATTATAAAATTAAAATTAAAAATCGAATGTTAGGGTTGAAATTTTATTTATTTTCGCCTTATACCTAAATAAATTTTTTTGTAAAATGTTTACTGTGTTTTGTAATAATTTTGGGAATTATTTAAATTTTAAACATCATTTTAACAAATCGTAACTTAAGTATCGTTAGCGCGCGTACACACACGAGTGTATAGAAACATAATACAATACAAAAATGTATTTTTTTTCACCGTGTATCTCGATTAATAAAACATTGTTTTCGTTAATAAAAACGCATTATGGATGTATCTGTTCTTAGTATAAATAACCGAGTGTGTTCGATTAAAAATGTTCAAATATTTGTGTTTATAATTAAAAACAAAAAGACAGGGTTTTTGTGTATTATTTTTAGGCATTATTATATGTTTATAAACGTTAAACAAATGTATACCATGGACGTTTATGATGTTTATTTAGTGTAAATTAGCGCCCTTCTTTCAGTCATCACCGTTCGCATAAAATATTTTATATGCGGCGTTTTATCATTTAATAACTTTTCCATTAATGTTTTCATTAATGAGCTCTCCACTAACCCACTGTACTTTTATCAAAGATACTATCTACACGTTAAATTTGATTAAAACCGAGTTCATTCGGTACCTTATGCCTTGTTCCTGTACAAAAAAATATAATACACTTTCTTCCGTTACAAAGAACCCAATCTCAACATGAATTAAATATGTTAACAATATTTATCAAAATAAAAAAGAGTATTTTTGTATGTATACGGTTGTGTAGTATAATTAATTCCGACAACGCGTGGAGATAAACGTAATTATAACGTTGTCCACTCACTAGAATTTGTTTTATCATATAAACATATTTTATATGTTTCATAGTATTCATTTTTTCCAGTTGACAACTTCTGATATTCTTATTACACAATGATAATTTCAGAAATCATTATATTTCTATATTTATTATTTACGTAACCGTATACACGGTAGACGCATTTTCATTACTCTTGTGGCTATTCATTATTATTTTTCTATTGTCATATAAAAAGATTCCTCCTTTTTTACCTTCCGTGCCATGATATTATTCAATACAAACAAAGATAATAAGTGCAAAAAAATAAAAATATTTTTATAATTGACATCTGACAGTTTGAACACATTTTTTGTTATTGATTTAATTTTGTTTTAATTTATCGTAACAATTTAACAAGCAAAATTCCTATGCATATCATAGCTACACCAAAAACTTTCTTTTTCATTTTTTATTTTTTATTTGATTAATGCAATCTGTTACTAGTACTTAAGATTATATCGACATTGTATTATTTTAAAATCCAAACATTTTCTTATCTTAAAAATCAATTTTCACTTTACTTGGGAAATCATATTGACAATTGTATAATATATTTTCTTTGAAAATAAAAAAATTAAATATTTAAAAAGATTAATGTTTTTATAATACGTTGTACATATATTTGTATATATCTATAAAAAAAATTATTTCCATAGTTTACACATTATTATTTTAGTTTTCTTTTTTTAAATGTGTTTTCACTAGTTTTTTAATAGTGTGAACACCTATTTTGTATGATTTAAGTATTAATTTTCAATATATTTATATGGTTATTTTAAATAATATATTTCTGTACCTAAAAATTTTCACATAAAAAAAGTAAATTAAATATTTTTTTTTAATTAAAAATAAAATAAAATAAAACTATGAATCTTCTACTTGTTTTTGTATAAGTAATTTATTGATCAAACCATAAAATAAACAATAATTTATAATCAATTATATTATATTATATCAATTTCCGATTTCTCCAATTTATATTAGGAATTAAAACGATAAACTCGTGATAATGTATCTGATTTTTAAAATATATACCTATACTTACACGTATTATAGTTATACAAAATAACATTAGATGATTAAATATTGATAAATCAACACTACAATATATTTTAGAAAATGAGTTACTTCTTGAAATATATAGGCCACAAAGATTGTGGAACAATATTTGTATAAGATCAAAAATCATATTTGGTGTCCATGGTAACGTTGGTAACAAAAATTTTGATAAATAGACTCAACAAGCATAATTTTGTATGTATTCTATTTACGTAGGCAGCGCACAGAAACCTCATCATAGCAGAACATTATGAAGAAATTACTTGCATCGTTTTCTGAAATGTGTGTACCCGAAGTGTACGGTAGAATATATACAATTACCTTTGTTCTTATAAAAGGTTTTTTATGTAGAATTTTACCTCTGAAAAATTAATTTCCCAGCAAACATGCTCAAGTGATGCACAAGGGGACCGGCCGGGTGCAAACAGAAAAATTGTACAGAGTCGACTGTGGCAATGTAATAAAAGTGAACATATTATATAGTGAACTTGAGAGCTGGTAATAAAATAATGATAAAAAGTAATAAAAAAAAAAACAAAAAATATGTTTGTTATTTTAGTGTTTTTTTAAACATTATGTCATTCTACAGTTAATTTAAAAGCCGGCATATTATATACACGTTTCACCATTGTTTAATGAATTTTAGGATGTTTTTTTTCAACGTTCAGACAAAGGTGCTTTCCCTCTAGTGTTATATTATTAGTAGTTAACGTAGTTGTTATTCGAGGTTTAGAAAAAAAAATGCCCAGTTGCTTTTTTCCACTAGATACATAATGTTCATATATGAATATATATATATATATATCACGTATATCACGTATATATTGAACCAAAAACGCTTTTGGATGCCACTTCATATTCACATTGAAAGAACGTGTGATTGATGGCGTATTTACGGTGGCAGCAGGTCTATATTATTATAATGGCGCTCAGAAAATCTAATTGAATCGCCTACGCGCCTGGTGTGTAGTGTTGGCGGTGTGGTATAGTAAACTTTATATTTTCTTCACAGTTATTCTTTCATATGTGCCCCCTATAAAGGAACAAAGTTCGACGAAAATGGGTTCGATTTGTTTCGGCTCAAAGGCGCGTAGGTACCCTCTACCACAACATAGTTTTACATTATGCACGTGTATTATTATACTATGTAATTAATTTATAGTATTATAATATGATCCGAGCGATTTACTGTAAGAAAATGATGCGCTTGACCCACTTTTTAGCCCCTCCACCCCCGAAGTTTTTGACAATAATTACATCGAAATTTTTTTTTAAGGTTTTTTAAAGAATATAGTATGGATTTCATTGAAGACTTTTTCTCCCTTTTTAATATTGACAGAAGAATTGTATGATACTTTTGTTTGTTAGAAAAGTCCATGATTGTTTATGAATAGTTTGCGTTGATTCAATTTTACTGTGAATGAGATATACAAATCATAATATATATATATATATATATATATATATATATATATATATATATATATATATATATTATAGGTAAGTATTTCTGGTTATTAATTAATGCAAACAACCAAGCATTATATTTTCAATAAAAAAACTTTTATGATATCACAAATGGTGAGACTTAATTCAAATTATTTTAATTAAATTTATTTTTAATCCAGATAGGATTAAAGGAAGATTAAAGTTATTATGCATAAAAAACAAAAAAAAAAATAAATTTATAACCATAGCTATACTAAGATACTTTTTTGTTTTGTTGTTATAATACCACCTTTTACGTGTAGAGTGAAATATTGTTTTGTAAAAATTGAAACAGGTGAAAAGTAAATTTAACTAAATACATGGAAATGGTAAAGTTTGCATTTTTCATAAGATACACAATACTAGGAAAAGTTAAAATAAACACAGGTTTGAACACATGTTTGAAACAAAACTCGCTGTAAGCTTATGCTCTAATGTTCTATTATGTTGAATTGTTTTTCATACTTTAAAAAGTGGGAATGGTATTTAGAAATTAGATGTTGAGTCCTTGACTCACTTCACTCACCTTGTACCTTATCTCATATCAAATAATAATAATAAATCATTATATTCAGTCAAATTATAAAAGATGTATAAACTGAATGTTTAGTACTTGTTAAAAGAAGTGAATTTTGATATCAATTTAAATATAATCCTAAACATGTGTTATTATAAAACAATAGTTATATCTGCTATTGAGTTTCTTTAAAAAAAATATTTCAATGACTCGTTTTCTCAAAGTATGCAAAAAATATTGTTTTGAATAAGACTAATCAAAACAAACAAAAATTCCGAAAATATTTTATCTTACACTAACTGGGTCTTCACATTTTCTTGTTTTCAACAATATTCTCTTTCTCTTCACAAATTACCGAACTTTATACTAATATTATACTGAATGTATATGCTGCATAATATAGCATTTATATCATACGTTCTTACTTTGAAAATTATTGCTTTAAGTTATGAGATGTTTGAAAACTTAAATGATCTCCATTACTAAGTAATGTCTTGTTCAATGGTTACACTATTTCTACATTCACAGATGTAATTGATCTGTACTTAATTACGCTTGATCGTCATCTGTGTTCAGAAAGTCCAGATAATTTTTCATGTTTCTATTACCATCTTTTGGTAACATATTTTGGACGTTTAGTTAACTCTCTCTATTAGCATTTCTTATGCCATATTTCTAAATTTCACTAGAGATATTAATTTCAGTTGGTTCTTGAAAGAAAAGTTTAAAATTCACTTTTGTACTTAAATGTTTCAGCTAACCCTTGTTTTGTAACTGAAAATTTATTTTAAAAAATTCTAAAATTTTCATGGTGTAAATTAATGGTAATAATTGTTAGATTCTTAGTGAAACAAAAAATGTATTGGTTTAACAATGAGTTTTTTTTATGTTTGTAATCACATTTTCGAGTAGTAATAATGCTACAAAAGTTTCATCCAGCGATTCTACATATGTATCTGACATTGCATTTACTTCGTTCTTTATACAGATCTTTTTTCTCTATTCTCGATAGTTTTTTTAACGTTAGAAAAAACTACCTAAAAATTGAGTAAAAGCAATACAATTTGCTATATACGAAATTTTTATAAAATCCATTTTTATATCAAGTCATAAAATCAAAAAAAATGGTGCTGTGCACTTGAAATTCTTACCAAAAAATCAGATTGATTCTTACAGACTTGATATACGTTTTGAAAATATTTTACTATTTTCTGGCTCTATATAGAACTTTGAAATTATTAAAAATATCTTGTTTTTGGAAGTTTTTATCTGATAAAATTTTAAATATTTGATTTTAAATCTGACATTTTACTTACACATTATTCATATTTTAACTAACACCACTGAAAAATTTTTAAAAATTGTTGATCCGGTTTTTTTTTTATACACGTTAAAAGTTCGAATTGATTTATATCAAAATTATTAATTACGCGTAAATTAGCGTCTTAAGTTAGAATTACAGCCGACATTACTACGTAAAATGTCAAATTTATTTTTATTTTTATATCATAAAATTCGTAATTTTAGATTAAAAAGTCTGAAATTCTGATACAAGCTCCTTTATAAGTAGCGTTAATTATATTTACATTTGTATAGTAATCAGATGCGTTATTTTTTTTTTTTTTTTTTTTTATGAGCTATAAATGTCTAAATACGGTGAAATGAATCATTTTTACGAATATTATTAAGTCGACATGAATTTTTCTTGTTATTATATACAAAACATGTAGTCTATACAGTACTTTTTACCTTAAAACTTGAAAATCGCTTCTATGGTATATCAAAAGGTTTTTCATTTTTTCGAAAATTTTACTAGTTGGTACTAAAATAAATTATTACTTGAGTTTCGCTCTGAATCGTTTTCTAAAAATAACGATTTGGCATTAATTTCAAACTTAAATGATATCATACTACTCGTATCGTTAACTGATCGTAAAAGTATCTCATTTTAAGTTCTTTAAATTCATTATCATTACCTCGTCTAAGAAACAAAGAATACTCATGGTGCAACGTTTATGCCCGGATTTTTTTTTTTTATATATATATATATATATATTATTCTTCAGTTTGAATTAAATTTTCCATTGTATTTAGGTATAGTCCTATAAGTAATACATAAATGTTGGTATATGTATATTACCTGTCATAAGATTGTATGCGTTGATCCACATTTACAATCCCATATTTTGTGGGAAAATTGTTGTTGTCTCATTAGATCCTCTCTATTTACATTCATTCGTACCTTCGAGTTAAAAATTACCATAATATTGTACGGGTAAAATTATATTTCAATTAGAATGTACATGTAATATAACTTAATTTCCTTGCAATATATTATTTTATGTTCATAGACGTGATTATTACTTATACTAAATAATAAATTAGAGATAAGAGAAAAACTACTGTAGTGTTCTTGTAGTTTAGTATTGACTATGTATATGTGCATTATATGTATATGTGTGTAGAAGTGCTATTATATAGTCGTTGTTATTTATGATTCTGACGAATTCCTTGACGTACAAAATCAAATAATAGAACACCGTACATTAATAATTTATACTCAGCCGAGTTGTATAATTTATAATGTACAATATAACTCGGAGATAGTCTCGTGGGAGGGGGGAGGGTTGTTTTAAAACACTCCTCCGGGCATTGATTATATGAGCTGTTGTGTTCCATAAACGTCCAGGCGAAACGATAATTTCGGAAATTGTTCAAGAATGTTCACTTTTAAACTCGATTACATGTAAACTTGTTAACGTGGCATAGGTCCAATTAAGTAAACCTTAAATCGCACAACGTCTCCCATTTATTGTTATTACGAGCGAGAAAGAACGTGTATATGATCACGCCGAGTTTTATAGTTATTACCGGCTGTGTTTCTGTGTACTATATACGCATATTTTTTACATCCTGAATAAGTGATAGATCTATGTTAGTTTCCCAACGATATTTATTCTTTGATCTCTTTATTCTGTAATCATTTTTAGATCATGAATTGCTTTTTCTATGTATTTATTCTCTACATTCAAAAGTTGTTCCTGTGTATATTTTTAACATGTATATGTTTTTGCGCTGGATAAACGTAATTTTTTTTTTTCGTGACCGTCTAGCGTAGCCGATTTTCTGTAAAGTTTTATGACATTCCTATGGCATGATTACATTCTCACGCCTAACAGCCTTAATTTGCCATCAGCCCTAGGTTGTCTATCAATTATTAATTATGCGCCCGATTTCTCGTAACTGATTTTATATAACGCTTTTACTATTTTATCTTTGCAACCCACAGTTAAGTCGCAAAATACAATTATGTCTAAAAACATATACCATATATATATATATATATATATATATATATATATATATATATATATATGGTTCAATGTTTTTCCGTGCAGTGGAGAAAATCAATACATTTTCGCCACTGATTTCGTCTGTGATCTCCTCCATGCCAATTTTTTCCCTGAGTGCTTTTAGTCAATAACTGTCTTAAAATTCACGTCGGTATGTAAACATATCCCGACTGTTATGACGATGATGATTTTTAATTATTGAAATAAAGCTGTGATGATAACAACTTTAATTTTGTGTTATCGTTTTAGTCATTGATGCAAGCTCACGACGTGGCGGCCCATGAGATATTCGGCGAGGAAGCTGTCCGCGTGACTCCGCCGTTGGTGTTGCCGTATCTGAACGGCAACGGTATCGATGACGGCGAAAACGGTCTGGACGACGACATCGAGCCAGAGAACGTGACGCGCGTCCGGCTGGTGCAGTTCCAGAAGAACACGGACGAGCCGATGGTACGCGTTTTGTATACTAATTAATATCATGTATTATGATTGGCGGCTTTTGCACGATACGGCGACCATTTGTGTCGACATGATCGGACCGTCACCACACAAGGTCTTTACATGACCGCTTTATTACTATTATGAAAACCCGGATTTAAATGCACCCTATAAACGATATGAAAAAAAAAAATGCTCGAAGAAATAGTTGAAAATCGTATAATTAATGTCTTTTGACCGTCATAATACCCTTAAAAAATGTTACCTAAATTTTTATTTTTTATTGCCTATATTTTTTGTTTACGTTTTTATTATACTACAAAAAAAATCGATTTAACTCATATTTCAATACTTAAGTAAGTTTAATAACATTCTAAAATCAAAAATTAACCATAAATATGTTTATAAACTTACGCGTTGGCAATAGTTTTATGACCGCTGAACAAAACACTACAGCTTGGATAACTGTATAATTTTATTCATTAACTATATACATACAAACATAAATAATAAACTGTACACACAAAAATATAAAACTGATGTTAACCCGTTTGTTAAATTCATATATATTTGTATATTACAAATATGTATTACATGAATGGAATTTTGCTCTTGGAATATATCATTGTAGAACATCTAAATGTAAACTTTGTATTGAGATCCTGGCTCTTTAATTATTTTAATCATTTATTATAATCGATATAGTTCCCTGATTATCTAGTGACTGTGATTCGTTTTTTCGCCGGCTTTTTCGACATCATAAGAACTCGGTTTTTACACCGTATAGCGTTGAAAAAACTCTATACGTTATTAATTTAATATGTTTTTCCCGTTTCACTTGCTTTTTCAGGGTATAACGTTAAAGATGAATGAAGACGGAAAGTGTGTGGTAGCGCGCATAATGCATGGTGGCATGATTCATCGACAGGCCACTCTGCACGTTGGCGATGAAATCCGTGAGATCAACGGTATATCGGTGGCCAATCAGTCTGTGGGAGCGCTTCAGAAACTTTTGGTCAGTATATATAAGTTTTTCCTTGTCGTTGTCTGTTTCTCTTTTAATTCCCATCCGTTTGCGCAGCTTGATGATAATGGAGGGATTTATATTGTACCTTATATACGAGTGTATATATATATATATATATATTACTGTACTCTGGACCGTAACAATAATATATAACGAAACAATTTAAAACATTTCACCGTTGTATGAAAAAGAAAGGAAGAAGAAAAAATCATTAATATCCGGAATCTCGTTATTAACCCTAGAATCTCGTATTAACACAAATATGTATTAACTTATTTATTTTATTTATTATTAAGAATTTATTATTACGAGATTAACTTAATCTCGTATTAACACAATAAATATTATGAATATAATCACGTTTGACTCTTACTCGAGTTTCTAAAAAAAAAATGAATAAATTTATGTGATCATTTGTTTGATAATTTGTATGCGCGATGTGTTATAGCTGGCTGTAATGAAATCTAGTGTCAATATATAGTTGGTGTAATAGATAACGAGGTTCAGCTACAATTGGTATAAACCAATTCGATTTACCTGTCGTGTGCTCGAATTAACTAATTAACAATCTTTGGTGAATTTGCCAGTGGATTGACTTGATAACTAGATTTCTCAATTAGATAAATTATCTATAGATGTATTTAAATGAATACTGCCAACATAATTTGGTTCTTTTATTTTTATATTACAGCATAGTTAATTTTCCAAATTTATCTTTTATGGTTTAAAATTTAAGAAATCTCACAGTGAAAAAAAATAACCTAATACTAATGTAATTTAAAAATAAAATTATTTCAAACAAACTTGTATGTACCATACTAAAGGAATATTTAATCGAGTGAATAGTGTTCTGTATGCCGATCTTATAAGACATGTAATATTTTTAAATATCTTAACAATATAGCATTGAAGTATAAAATTTAATACTTACATTAAAAAATTTGATGATACATTTTATTTTTCATTTTATAGACTTGACAGTTTATATAAATTCTATCATAGGAATACATAATATACCCGTCTAATCCGCTCTTACAATTTGTTGTCATAGTTACACTTTATTACTATCAATATCTACAAAAAAAGAACTATTTACTAACAAAAATATCTATTTTATTTTATCACTACTATAAAATAAATAATAATATGATTATTCATTTAAGTTTATACCATTTTTCAGTAGCCATAGTAATTATTTATCTATTAGAATTTATTATATTTCTTTAGTTAAAATATTTTTTGTTGCAATGACAACTAATGTAGCCATTAATCTTTGTTTTAGATTAAATTAATTGTAATGATAACTAACTGCTTTAAATTCAATATACTATTTTAAATAATCAATTAATATTTTAATAATCATTAAAAAAAAAGATAAAATATACCTTATATCTGTAAACTTAGATACATGACATGTATTTCTGTGATTTTGTGTAAATGTTTTTTGTGGGGAATTCGACGTATAACGTATTTTACATTCTAACCTCAGGCGGCTACAGAGCTAACACTTCCTTATGTATTTTCTTTATTATTCATATTATCATTATTGCTTAGCCATTGAATTGTAGATATATAATAACATCAACGATTACAGATTGAATTATTATATTTTAAAATACTATTTCCAATATACATTAAAAACATTAAACTTATTAATCTTAAAAATAAATATTGCTGTAATGAGCTGTATTATCACGTAATTATTCTCCCTATTAATGTTAAATCCTACTTTTTCATTTAATTTAATTCATTCATTTAATCTCGCCTCTCGTATATAACATAGTTATCATTAATTCTCACTAAAATCAACTTACTAGTTGCCTATGTAACATATTATAATTCAACATTTTAATTGATTAATATTATATCTCCTAAATATATAAATTATACGTTACTGTGGTAAAATTATAAACAACGAGGGAAGTGTAAGACGTCACAAAACACGAATTAAAAATATAATAAAAGATTGAATAAGTGCATTATCTTCAATATAGAGTACTTGGAAAGCGATTAAAGATATTTTGTAATAAAAATTAAACATATCAACAAAAAAAAAAAAAATAATAATAAGTTTGGTTGCCTTCAGATACTTCTTCTGTATGTGTGTGTGTATGTGCATGAGTGCGTGCGTGCGTGCGTGCGTGCGTGCGTGCGTGCGTGCGTGCGTGCGTGCGTGCGTGCGTGCGTGCGTGCGTGCGTGCGTGCGTGCGTGCGTGCGTGCGTGCGTGCGTGCGTGCGTGTGTGTGTGTGTGTGTGTGTGTGTGTGTGTGTGTGTGTGTGTGTGTGTGTGTGTGTGTGTGTGTGTGTGTGTGTGTGTGTGTGTGTGTGTGTGTGTGTGTGTGTGTGTGTGTGTGTGTGTTCTTTGGTAGCTTCATTACATACATTATTTACTTATTTATAATTTCGTAACTCAAATTTCGCTAATATTCTAATGCCTCTCGCCATTTTACCTTATTTCTGCAGTCCTGTATGATAATGTAGTATAATTATTTTAAACATTATAATATCATAATTATGTTTTATTTAACCGTTTTCGTTTAATTGTTTATACAGAGAGAAGCGAGAGGATCTGTCACTTTCAAAATAGTGCCGTCCTACAGAAGTGCACCGCCACCGTGCGAGGTACAAGTAAGCCCAAGTGTACTCTATCCGGTGTTGGCCAAATTAAAAAATCACCCATCCATTGATTAATGTAATTAATGTCGTTCTCGGAGGGCATTCAGTGGATAGGTTTTTTTTCTGAGTAATGAATTCAAAATTAGTTTTCCTGTATAACTGTAATTAACATACTTAGAATTTTATATGTTAGGAATTTTTAGAAAAACCTTACATAGTTTATTTATTAATTTTTATCTTTTAAAATTTGGCCTACATCAAAAGTATGATAATAATTAAACTTACAATATTAGAGTTTATATAGATTATTGAAATTAACCTTGTTTTCGTATAATATTTGAATGCGTATGTGTTTTTTTTTAACCTCTGCCCATGCATAGTTGTTCAGGATAAAGCCATTACCTGTGATTGTAAGTACCTAATAATTTAATCATCGTATTACGATTTATAAAAATTACTATGTAGTTTGCTTGTTTTCTAATAGTTCAATTACAATAGTTCCTTCATTGTTATTATTTTAATTATTTTTTTTGTATGTAGACATGTAGTTAGTATTCTTTATTTAATATTGAACCATATTTTGTAACACCTCCACCATCACAATACCCAAGTTATATTTTTACTTATTTTATTTAGCCAAACGTGGATTTTATCTTTTAAAGAATTGCTTTGTTTAATATACATATTATAGATTCAAATGTCTATTTTGCACAATTTGACATTTTTCTCAAACCATTGAATATACCTATAATAACGATAATTTTTTTATTATATTTACGTTACAATATTTTATTTAAAAAAGACTACAATAATCGTTGGCTCGTCTGTCTATCATAAAATGAACGGTATACTAAGAAAAGAATTACGATTATATCTTAAGTTAAAAGCATGTACCACAACGATGTGTTAATTATTTAGAATATTATGTTTCTCTTTATTATAGTTATATATTTTCAAAATAATAAAGCTTATTGTTTTTGATAAGACTTAAAACTAATTATTATTTTATTCATTTATCCAACCACCCTATCCGTATCGATATGTTCTGTAGATATTCGTCCGTGCTCAGTTCAGCTACGATCCGCTTCAAGACGACTTAATACCTTGCGCACAAGCTGGCATCACGTTCAACATTGGAGACATATTACAGGTACAAACAGAATAACGTGATTTATGATGCCGTTATTATGTCCCTTACCGATCGTCGATAACCATTATAAATCGTTTTCGCCGGTGTTTATAGATAATTAGTAAAGACGATCATCACTGGTGGCAAGCTCGCAAAGACAACTCGGCCGGTTCTGCCGGTCTGATACCCTCGCCGGAGCTCCAAGAATGGCGTATCACCTGTAAAGCTTTAGAAAATACTAAACACGAACAAGGTACATAAAACTTCACTGTGTGTATAAATCATAACTTATAGATTTTCCGGTTTCCGTGTGACTTGAAATTTTTATTTTATTTTTTTGTATACGTTCCTAAAATATATGACGTGTTGCTTGTGTGTTTCTATTTTATAACTGCCGTATCAAAAGAATCCAGTTGCTCGTCGCACGAAGGGTGTGACGGTACCACCGGTAAGGTTTTTGCTTTTCGTAATTTAAACGTTTTTCCGCTTTTTAGATAATGTCGCGTCATATTGTCACGACATTTTTTTTTCTAGAGCTAATGGTTTATAGTTTAGTGATGGTTATCGCCACGAGTATTTTATAATATATTATCGTGTAATATATCGTTCAACGTGTAATAATATTTTATTATTATGTTAGGCGTTTGCCGATATCTATTTTCCTGTTGATTTTGTTTGTTACAGTATTATTTATTTTGTTGGTTTTTTATCGGGCACGTTTTAAAAACAATGGGGTTTTTGTTATAGTTAATTGCTCAATATTCGGACGTAAGAAAAAATTAAAAGAAAAATATCTTGCCAAACACAACGCGGTGTTCGACCACATCGACCTGGCCACCTACGAAGAAGTAGTCAAGTTACCATGTAAGTGCATTTATTAGCGTATGAGATCGAGTGGCGTATATAGGGATTATTTTCATAATGTGTATCTATGTCACCACTTGTCTAGACATATTTTAGGTGGCCGAAGGGTTTATAGTTATGATATAATATTATACGATACAAATCAAATAGATAGGTTCCGATTATGAATACGCTTAAACAACAAACTTAGTTTTCAAGTAAAAGGAGGATCAACTTCGAAATTGTCCCTCCTGATTACTTGACCCATGATACTCGATAAGGAGCAAACAAAAATCTTTTCAATTTTTTTTTGAAAATCGTGATAGAAAACAGCAGCGAAGACACATTTCAATTATTATTTTTATTATTGTGGTATCCATTAGTTTTAAAGTACCAATATTATTCATTTTCTGAACAATATTGCTGCGACTTAACGGTTTACAATGAACTGTGGAAATACAACAAAGAACGGAAATCACTCTCTGAATATAACCGGCCATGTCGACGTTCTTAAGTATTTTTTTACATATTATCAACCAATATACAAATTAGATTCCCGATTTCATGACTCATTTGCTATGATATATTGTTAAACACGAAAAATTGTGAAAGTAAATATGGCCCGATCAGAGACAAAACAACAGGCGAGTGGAGACGAAGAAAGAATATAGAACTAGAAACATTATATGGCAATTCAAATATATTGGAGATTATCAGAAGTAGAAGACTACTGTGGGCTGGCCATGCTTGGAGGAGCCGAAATCCACTATTACATGCAGTTATTGAACAAAATCCTGTTGGTAAAAGACCCTTGGGAAGATCAAGAATTCGGTGGGAAGATGTTATAAAAAAAGATGTGGAACAAATGGGAGGGAACTCCAACTGGAGAACTCTAGCAATGGATAAAGAAGGATGGAAGCTTGGTTTTGAGACGGGATGGTCTTAAAGGCCCAAGAAACCCTAAGAGAGAAGAGAGAAAGTAAAAACTTTATTTGTGTATATGATTTAACCGAACATAACATATTTTAATTGAACTCTAAAATTAACCGCGGACCCCTTATTTAGTTATTTACGAACCCAATATGATTCATAACATTTACATACGTAAGTGATGTTATAGATAGAACTTTTATGATTAGCTATTTGGTTATAATATGGTACAGCTATAGAGAAGATAAAACATACAAGCCCTAAATAAAAATATCAAATGCATTAAAGTTGTTAGATAAGTGTGGGTATTCATTGCCTTAACATGTCATTTTATTTGTCGAGTGATTTCTACCGTAGTTTGTGTTGTGTTCGGATATAATAAAAAGAACAGACATCTGAGTAAGACGGAAATTAAAAAAAAAAAGTACGTACTTCGCACCATGGGATATTCTTCGTTCCTTGGAAAAGATAATGAGGATTGGTGTATTGAATTTTATAAAAATTATTAATCGATTTATAGTTAAATGATTCTGAGCAAAGCTTCAATGTAAAAATATGGTATATTTGATGTACTTTAAGTGTGTGTACATATTTATTATACCGTTTATATAATTTACCATTTAAGTCTACTATATAGTAAGTTTTTTTTTTTTTATCAAATTTGTTTAAAGTTTTCTTGTTTGACAAAGGCTCATAATATTTGATTGGTCCTATAGTTATTTATTCACATTCAATTAAAGTTAAAAATGTATATAAAAACAGTATATTCCACAAAAATCACATAGTAATTAACTTAAACACTTATAAAAAAAAATCCTGAGTTACGGTTATTGAATTTTTTTTTAGTTTCGTTACTTGAGTAAATGAGTTTATCAAATTTTAGAACCTTTTTCTCGAATATTAAAAATGAAATAAGAGATAAGTTTTAACAAAACAAGGTATTTTTAAAGTTCTATTTTTAACCCAAAAAATAAAAAAAAATTTTTGAAACTTCTGTAGAGTATGTATCACTATTCCATTAATATTTGGTAATAATTTAAAATTTCTAGCAACATTCCTTTCCGAATTATGACTGTAACTAAAATCGATTTAATGAAAGTGTCGTTTACGTAAAATTTTACCGTTTTTATTCGGTTTTTTGGCAGTTTTTCCTCACGCCTGATAAAACTACGGAGAGGACTAAAAAATAACCTTTATAAAGTAAAATCTACCTACAATTTCCGATTTATAGAGTTGCGGGATGAAATTTGGACTACTCTAATAATTCGAAAAAGTGTTCACAGAAAAAAATTAATATTGTTAAACCATTAGATCTTTTGCTTCACTCAGAATTTAAAATTTTTTGGGAGAGTAAAAAGGAAACATCAATACATTCATCAGTTAATTTTTCAAAAATAAAAAGTTTGTGTCTGCTTTTCTGTGAAATTTGAAAAACTACAAAGTAGGTAGAATTTAATGCCATCTACTAAAGGGACAAGACTGAGTTTATTCATAACTGATAGGTAGTCTGCGGATGGTGGACAATATTGAGAATAAATAATGGAAAGTTTAAAAATCGCCATAGGATATATTCTAGACTTATATACTCCTCTAGCATGTACGTAATATACAGAATGATTTAAATCGATTTTACAGATGTAATAACTTTCTTTTTAAATACCTATGATACATTTCTTTAAAAATATAAAAATAGTTTCAGCAAAACATTTTTTCATAAAAATACAGAACTTAGTTTTAACTTTTAAATGTATCCTAAAAACTAAAAAGCGTTCAAAATTGACCGGAAAATTTAAGTAATATGTGTGAAGTATGTGTTAAATGAGACAACCTATCTTAATAAACGTCATGTTATGTGTTTTGAAGTAGTAAAATTATTTTTCTATATTATATTGCCGTAATTTGGTAATTTTATAATTTTATTTTCAAGCGTTCCAACGCAAAACGTTGGTCCTTCTCGGTGCGCATGGTGTCGGTCGGAGGCACATAAAAAACACTATTATTCAAAAACATCCAGACAAATACGCTTATCCTATGGCTCGTGAGTACATATATTTTAATATTAAAATACGGTTGTCCTCGACGGAACTCGCGGTGTGAAGGAATACGTCGTTTATGGGTGTTAATCGTTTATTGAAACGCATTGTTTTTTCCGGTGTTTTACAGACACGACGAGACCGCTGAAACCGGGTGAAGAGAACGGAATCGCTTACTATTTCGTCACGTACGACGAGATGATGACTGACATAAACGCGCACGAATACTTGGAATATGGTATGTAACAAGACGCATCCACACTCCGTGTCATTTCAGCGATTTTAGACGGGCGCTCGTGGATCGGTCGGGACGCGACACGGACACAACGACACGTCGTCTGCCATCCCTTCGGTGGACAAAGATAGGAAAAATATACCAAAATATCCCCCACTTTACCACCCTTCGTCCCCGTCGCCTTCCCGTATCAACCCGTTTTGATTCGGAAAATAATACTAGAAACTTAATTTTTCTTGTTAAATAATCTGTTTATTTTTAGATTCTAAGTATCGTTTCGGAAATTAATTGTGTTTTGTTTTTTCGTGTGTACAGTTTTAATCAAGGGGACACTCGAAATTTCATGTAACGTCATTTAAATGGTAGGTTCTGTAAACGATAATCATTTTCAAAAAGTTTATTTCACAAGAGATTAATCTCGTTAAAGTTTGGATTTCGGTCACGTCGCTTAATTTCACGGATAACGGCGATTTTTTTTTTTTTTAGATTAAATTTTTTTAAATTGCCAATTTTATTCGTCGTTAGAACTTTGAAGACCTGAAACTTTAGTAAAAGGTTTATTCCGTCATATTCCGAGTTTCAATTATATCTAAAATATCTCGGACATCTTGAAAAACTATTTTTTGTAAATTATAATTGGACAAAGGATAATTATTAGTTTTGAGAGTTGAATAGGGGCGTGACGACAACGGGTGTAGTAAATGTTTACTCGAGCTGTGCTTCCTGCGTAGTATTTGATCACGTGACAGCGCTTATGCCTTTATTTTTCATTTAGTTTACTCTTATTTTCTTTTTTTTTTTAATTTTGTTTTTATTGAACATATGGTAGAAAATTCAGTGTATTTAATAAGTAGTTTAATTACATGATATTCTATGTTATTAAGTCTGATAGTATTTACGTGGAAGCTCTCCCAAGTGTTATATTTATATTTTTTTCTTCTCTAAGGGTCTAAAATTAAACGCCGAATATATGTGCCTCATGATGTGTGTTAAAAAATCCATAATTTTATTTGGTTTCTCATCTGAATGAATTTATTTATTACGATTTCGTTAAACGAATTACAGTTTGGTGTACTTATGTACTCAGAAATTGAGAGCAGGAAGTACCGTTAGTTGTAAATTTTTAATTTGTTAGTTAATCCTTCGATTTACGTAGTTTCATCAACTCGGAAAGCATTATTATAACGTTTTATTACGATATTTCTTCGAAACAGTTTTGACAGGTGTGTAATTGTATACGCTGGGCTTAGTGGCTAAATCGCTCAATCCCCGACACTGCCAATCATATTTTATATGTATGTATGTATGTATGTATGTATATATATTCATCCGATTTATTTGTGGAAAAATAAAAGCTGTTACGACATTAAAAAAAAAAAAAACCTAAAAATATTTATGGTTTTTTCTCGTGAAATGCCGACGATGTGTTATTGTACGCCGAGACTTCCTTTATCGGTCCTCGTGTCTCTCGTTGGCTCCCGCACAATAGACACCGCTTACAATAGCGTCTGTTGTGCGGAGAGTTATACAATGCATTTTTTCTCTCTCTCATAACAACATATACTTTTCCTACGAGTGGATGACATGAATTGTTAAGTAGGCACCCATGACGACGCCATGTACGGTACGAAGCTGGACACGATAAGAAAGATCCATCAAGAGGGCAAGATCGCCATACTAGACGTGGAGCCGCAAGCGCTGAAAATATTGCGGACGGCCGAGTTCGCGCCGCTGGTCGTGTTTATCGCGGCACCTCCACACCGTTCACTAACAGATGTGAGTATCAGTGAATTTACCATAAATAATTATCAATTATCGAGCGCGTACCTTGGGCGTAGGGCATATTGAAACGTGCCTCAGATCTGTTTGAAAAATATAACTTTTGTTTTATTCATTATTTTCACTTTTTTTTTTTTTAATCAATATTTAAATGTTACACCACAATTGTATGAAAAAATATTTTTACAATTCAATTTTTCCATATTTTATTTTTTAATTGTTACTATTATTTTTTTAAATTTATTTGTCTACATTTTTATTTTTAGACCAATAGTTTGATATACATACAAGTATTTAAATTGTATAGTACTAGTTAAGAGAAATTTCAGATTACCTCTTAAAAATTTAGTGTCATTACTCCGTTTTTCCTAACTTTAAAAGATTAAATCCATCTACATAAAAAAGTACAAAATTGGGTTTTTGAACAAATATTAAGATTTTAATTTTTTTTAAAGGCCAAAATGTAATTATAAAATAAATATAAAATGATAGTAAAATACTTATATTATAATGTGGTATTTGATACATGTATTTGAATATATATTGGTACAACATAATATTTATGTGAATGTTTTTTTTTTTTTTTGCTTTCACGGGCACTCATCTCATTCATATATAGTTTGACGGAAGTCTAGAAAAACTTGCCAACGAATCCGAACTGCTCCAACGCGCGTACGAACATTTGTTCGACATAACCATTGTCAACGAAGACATCGAAGAGACCATCGACGAACTGGAAAGGGTAATGGAACGCGTGCACTCGACACCTCAATGGGTGCCCGTAGCCTGGGTATATTAGACTTTCAACGTGAGTATTGAATCACATCCGATTTCGATACGTGATCATATGGCGTTTCGTAAAGATTACGCAATTTATTCGTAGTTTAAACACTAAATGTGTACTCCATACATTGAAGTATACATTACATTATATGAAATGAGATTTTTATGTTATTGATAAGTTTAATATTTATGTATGAAAGGAATAAAAATAAATACAAATTTCATTAAAATAAAACTATTAAAATAAACATTCTTTTTTAATTATGTCAAAAAAAAAAAAATAAAAAATTGTACTTCACATAAAACGCTCTCTTCTGTGTATTGAGTATAAATTTGGTGTCTTAACTATCTACAGTCCGAGCTGTTTTATCCCGCGTGAAACGATTTTTCTGGACGAATTTATACATTATATTGTGCAACGGCCTCTTAAGGGAATGGAAACAGACATTTATGAGGATACCGAGCTATGTATATATTATAAACACGTAAAAACATTAACGTATATCAAACATATATGTATCTTTAACAAAAATGTATCGTATGAGAAGTGCCTTAAGCTTTCGTAAAATTCTCTTTCCGAGTCAGTCACGTGACATATTTGAACAGTTTCGTATTTGCTGAAAATACATACTCGATCACATTCTGCTAGGTGACGCTACACTTGTGTAGGTGCTGGTCCAAAATATTTTCCAATAAATCCAGCTGTTTTTTCAAATTTGAAGTGCCATAAATATTACTAACTTTTACTTCGAATTTCCAACATACAGGGTGAGTCAAATTTATTTGACAAATTTAATATTAAAATATGAAAATGTTTTTTTTTGTTTTTGGAACTCAAATTTTATTTTACCATTAAAAAAAATTAAAATAGTTATTTTGTAAACCGGATTTTAAAAAAAATTATAGTATTAAAATATCTTATTAAAGTTTGGTCATTAATTTATTATTATTATTTTAATTTTTTGCAAATGCAAATTTAACAATTTAAATACCTAATTGTATAAATTATTTTACGTTCTATCAAATTTAATTCAAATATTTCAATTAATCTTTCCGTGATTGATAATGATAAATATCTATTTTAATTAAATATAATAGGATTATAGCCACGAGTGATAACAAAAATCTTGGAATAAATTACATTTCAATCAGTCATTTAATTAATTGTAGAATACAATAATGTATGATAAAATTATGTGAAATACAATATTATTATTAACTTTTTCACAAACATTATAAAATCGTAGAAAATTAATGGATTAAATTTTATGAAAGAATCAAGCACCAATTTTTTTTCTAAAAATTCATTTCCTAAATATAATTTTTTTTATTAAATATGATAGTAAAATTAAATTTTTTTTTATTTGAATTCTATAATTAAAAAAAATAAAACTTAAAAATAATTAATAGAAAAAAGTTATTGCATTTGTTAAATAGATCTAACTCACTCTGTATAGTAACGTAATTCAACCATCAAGCAGCTATATATTTCCGTTCTAGAAAAGAAGTAACTGTTTTTTACGAAAAAAAAAATATATATATTATATATGAATACATTTTTATTTTAATGTAAATACTTTCTGACGGACCGTTTAATTATTTTTACGTATACAATTCAGCCGCTTCTGTTTGCCTCCAAACTTGGAAACATTTTAAAAACTGTTCCGTGAATCAAGTTGACTGACGATTACGAGTTAAAGTTATGACTTTTTTCCCTTGCTCAAATGGCCTACTCTGACATTGTTCGTATTCTTCGTACCGGTCACAGATGTATAAAATAACTATATTTCTGAATGTATTAATTAAAATCGTAGTTTTTAAAATGATCTCTTATCAGGGAGGTCCATGTTTGTATAATATTATAATTTATATTATATATGTAAATAAAAATCAAAATTATACATGAATATGCGTGGATACTTATCCGGCTGTTTTGCCGGATTCAGTATTTTACTACCTCGCTGCAGAAAATTAGACGTTAGCTATGTAGTATTTTTATACGTCTGTAGTGCCGGCGGTAGAACAGTTAGCTAGTCCCAGAAACCCGTCGAACTGATCTAGAACTTAAAACGCAACCGTTTTGACGATCACAAACAATTTCGAATCAGTTCAACAATGATTTGCCGCAGTAGGTACCTAGTGGTGTTTCCGTCTACGTATATATTATAATAATCGTCGCTGCGTGTACCAGACGGGAAACGTATATATAGTGTTTGTACGTAATAAAAAGCCGTATTTATTAAAAATGTGTAATACGTAACACACAGTGCAGGCGTATCTGGACGTCAGAGTCCCGCGGACCGAACAAATTTAGTGCCCGCCACTTCTCCCCGTCGCAATTAACGACCGTAAAAAGTTATACCGTCGACGTGTATATACCTACCGGTTTTATTCAATTTCGTAGTTGTTTTTAAACTACTCGTTCATAACAGTACCGTATGCATAGAAACCGTTCGCGATAACGTCGTATGACGGACTTTTTAAAAGGTTTTCATTTTGTCCTCTCGCGATACGTCGTACTCCTATAACCGAATCCTGTTTAATTTATAATATCCCGTGGATTTCTGCAAGACGTTCACCGTGTACCGAATCTTCCGCGTTAATCGCTGTCGTCATGGTAAACGGTTTTCGCCGAAACCCGGCATTCGTGCGTAAGTAAATCGGTCGCGTTTTAAAAATATCACAGGGTTATAATTTTTCCGCGGATACTGCGCTACGTACATTTATAATAGAAAACTGGTGTAGATAAATTATAAAATATTAAGTTCAGTTTTTCTATCGTACAAATATAAATGACGTATTCATTTTAAAAATCATTATATTATCAATCAATATATTATCAAATTATATAATCAATATCATTATATTACGACAGTAAAATGTAGTCTACTTCAAAACTTCCCGTGGTCGTAAAATGATATTTTTGTAACTTCAACATTTTTTTCCACGTTTGTGATCTCTATATTATATAGTTTATACCATTGTCTAGTACCGTGGCAAAATGCCATTGTTGCGCCACTGTTAGTGTAATGTTTTAATACAAAACCGTATTCATTAGATTTGTATTTGTATTTTTTTTTTTCAGACTACCAATAATAAACTAACTTATGATCTTGAGTGCCACCAACACAAATTCGGTTCAACATATTTTGTACTTTGAAAAAAATCTGACTCACACTTAACACATAGATCTGCAAATTTTGGTACCTAATTTGATTTATTAAATTCATTTTTTTTTCTTTTGTAATATTAGCGTTAAGTGGTAACTAATCACAGATCTCATTAATTTATATTAATATTATTTTTATTAGAAACGGAAGGCGAGTGTTTATAACGTTAATTTATTTTCTCCAAATTGTTAGGTCTATGTTTTGGGTCCAATAATAATATTATTATATGTTAACGCAACTAATATACACGCCTAACACCAACATTCCCCTAATCATTTGTTATTACTATAGCAATATTTTGACAACTCATTAACATTTATTATTTTAAATTTATTTTAAATCTTACTATATATATATATATATATATATATATATACTATAAGCTACTTGAAAATGATTTATTTTGGTACCTATTAAGTTGATCCCAAAATCAAAATATTATTAATATTATACTTGTTGACTTATTTAGTCGCTATTTTGTTGTTATAATTGTATTGCTCGCGAGAGTATTTTCTTTATAATTAAATATGAATTATACATAGTTACTCATTTTGTTAGTGACTTATTGTAGCTTCTATTGAAGCTTTTTTGACTTAAAATAACAGTGTACAGATGCCTTGGTTATTTTATTTTTGTCCGGATATCATTCCTATTCCTATTCTTTTACAGTATTGTTGCTCAAAAAAAATATACAGCCTCATGCGTGTGGCTGCTTTGACACGTATAACAAGATAAAGTCTATGTATTGTCTTAACTGAGGCCCTATTTTTCTCTCAAAAGTATACAAATACTGAAACGTGTGTGAAAACGGCGAAAAAAATTGCAGTATTTGTACAATACAGCTGTTTATACTTTGAATATTTCCAGAAGTAGGGCCTCAGGTCACTTGTACAAATGTGCCCAAGTTAGAAAACATGGTATATGATATATTATTATATTTTTTTTTTTTTAATATTACTATTATTATTATTATTATTATTACTATTTATTAAGTATTGCGATACATATTTGATTAGTAGATTAATATGGATTAATCTGGATTAGTTTACGTTGATTTTATAAATACTTAAAATTAAAAAAATATATATTCAGCGATAATACCATACTAGACATGTATACGGTCAAATGTATATAGTGTAAATCGTGGACACAAAATTTTGAAATTCGTACGTAATACGTTATTTTCATATACGAATGGATGAAAAATACAAATTTTATACAAATTACATCAATGGTGTTGTATATTAATAATAATATAAAGACGAATCGTTTACCTATAGTTGTATTATTTAGTATATATGGTGTACTAAGTAATGTTTGTTTATTTGGTATGATTGTTTTGAAACTAATTTTGAAAAAAAATGTATTTGTATTGTAATTTTAAAAAACGAACTGTCATATTAAAAAAAAATATATATATATCATTTGATTACCTTGTTTTTCATACGCGTGAAAATTAAAAATTAACGCTGGGCATGCATATGCAATTAGGTAGGTAACACGTGGTTTGGACAATATTTCCGTGTCCTGTTTCTTGAACCGTGAAAATATTTAAAATTTCGGAATTTTTCATCTCGGCAAAACAATGTATATCGGCGTCTTATATAAAATATTATTTCTCTCAGTAATGTAAAACATTCATAATACCGTATTACAGCAACGTTTAGGTAGGTATTTTATAAAATTCCAAAAAAAAAACAGGTGATGTACCTACATAATAATCACGTTCATCACTGGGTATTATAAATAATACCAAACGCAAACCTGGTTCAGCTGTGTAATAAAAAGAAAACGATAAAGCACGACGACAAAGAGATAAATCAATATATAGTCATGGTACGGGTACCTTTGTCCAACTATAATATATAACCATCAAGGGCGGAGTGGGAATTAAATTCCTGCTTGAAAATCAGAATTCGTTCGGTTCATTTATTCTTCCTTAAAGGCATATTTAGGGGACACTATACTGATGGAAGAGTTTATACTTGAAACGATCATCCGAATTCGTACGTTCTTTCTAAAAAAAAAATAATAATCATAAATAAACGATTTTCCTTTCCAATTAGATCGAAGTATTATATCATTAATTGGATCATGAATTATGAAACTATTGATATAGGGAGGCAAGGATATCCAACATAATAAGTATATTTTCACTTAATTATGCATAGATATTTACTATATAGAGTGTTTCACGGAAATTCACTGCGTGATTTAACACTGACTAGTAGATAAATTTAATTTCTTTCCTGATGTACAATTGTAAACACTTCTACGTTTTTACATATTTATGAAAAAAATAATTTCTATCTTCGTGATTTTTAAGTTTTTAATTTTCTTATAATATGATATCCCCTATATATACAAAAATATTATCATGAAAGAGAATACTTTTTGTAGAAATTTGGTACTTCTTTTTATGATATATTATACATATTTTTGCAGTTTCACTTTCTTGCTATATTCTAAACTTAAAACGCATACATCTTAAATTTAAATTATTTGTGAAATAATAATAGTTTAAATATCGAAATTTCCAGAACAAAATATTCTCTTTCATGGTATAATGTTATAAAAAGAGGTTACCGTATAACTTATAAGTAAAACTCAAAAACTTAAAGAATCACAAAGATAAAAAAAAGTAAAAATTATTATTCCATAAAACGTGTGTTCTTTTTAGTATTTTAAATTGTACATGAAAAAAAAAAATTCAAAATTATCCGAGGTTTAATTGCACTATTAAATCTCCCTAGGACATCCTGTATAAACAAATATAATACATACAAGTAATATTTTCGCTCAAGCTGATTTACGTATAGTTGACGTTAGGTGTATAAAAAGGTTCTTTTGGTCATAAAATAGCTCATCAATATTCTGGTGATTAAATTGTGTCTTGGACCCGCCTTTTCAGCTGTTTTTTTTACGTTTTGGAATGTCCTAAGATACTTTCGCGGTTTCTCCTTGGGTCTCTTTTCGTATTTTCACTATACATAAGCGTAACCAAGTAGTTTTTATCAAAAGTCTCTTAATAATTTAGTTTATTTATTAACTATGACTTTTTAACGTGGAATCATACCATTACAGTCCTTACTGAACATACTCGATAGTCAAAAAGGGTTCCTATTTCATGAGAGCGAAAAATATTTTTTTTATATACAAATAATGATAGATTTTCAAACTGAAAACAAGTTTTTCATCGTCGCCATCGCTTTGTGCCTACACCCGACACCCGAGCAGCAGATTTACAACATTATTTAATTATTTCGATGCATCCAATTTATACCGGCCGATATTTTATTCCCGTTATGTTTAATTTTGCTTTACTGCCACTCTAGGGTGTGTTGAGATTTTCGCATTTTAAACATTTGCAGATGTTAAGCGTGTTTGAATACATCATGATTTATTGGAAAACGTCTTTGGGCGTGATTAATTGATTGATGAAAAGCCAAAACATCCGATTGTTAAATGCAATTAGATTAATTACAGTGGTGTAGTTAATCTCGGTCATCTTGTCAATTGATTTGGCGTTTATTACGCGTGTAGTTATGTGTATGTATATATACAATATACATATATGCATATATTGAACATAACTTAGTTATTTTTTGCGTACCTGCATGATTCTTTTGAAAAATACTATGGATACCAATTTTGACTGACTGATTTCGTATAATTACGTTCGTGTATTTTATCATAATGTCAAGAGTTAGATACTAACGAACAGATCAAAATACCTTAGCAGCGTATCCTATACCTATTCATTCGATTTTTACTATATTATTTTGTTCATTTATTTATTTCAATGGATAGATCCCAATAAAATGAAAAGAAAGTATGAAATTCCTGCTCCGAATACAGGTAAATTGAATTTATTTGGATTCGATGAGATGTGAATTATAATACAAATATAATTATTTCACTGAAAAAAGAACATCGAGTCACATGACGTATCAATCACCATACTCGACAAAGCAATTGTGTAAATTATTTGGCATAAAAGCGTACATCGTTCACATCAATACATTTATTTTTGTATTGAATATATTTTTTAATTTATTGAAAAATAGTTCTTACTTTTTAAATTGGTTTTGTCAAAGTTAAAATATGACTTACATTTTTCATTTTAGACCGAATAGTCAGTCAAGTACATATTTATAAAACGCTGGTTTGCTCGGATTTCGCAAAATTACTAAAAATTAGAGCCGCTAGAGACATTTCAAAAGCAAATCTTTTTATTTAAAATGATTTTTACTTAAGTAGTTGAATAATAATAAAATTATAACCACGAACAAACGGAAAAAATATAAGTTACTTAATGAATTTACGAAAATTATTATTGAAGTCCACTTTTTACGTCATGATTTATAATATTTCATAATTATTTACATTACATAACTTGAAAGTCATTTTTTTTTATTTTCGCCACGTAGTGAAGTTTCACATTTAGCTAATTCATACTCATCGTTATAAGTTAATTTTGTTTTTATACATAAACTATATTTTGACATTATGTATGTATAGACGTATGATAATTAATAAAACGAAAGCATACCTATTACCTGTGACATATAGGTACATAAACGGAGGCAGTCATAGGACATCATTTCAGTTTTTTTATTGTTGCCTGTTGGTGACAAAAAGTTGGCAAGCCATTTAAAATTATTACTAGACTTCAATCATGGGTACCCTTTGAGAGCAGGGTCAATAAGGGAGTTTACTTCCTTAGTAGAATTTCGAAAACTGTGGAACATTTGAAATGTTTATTTTAAGACCGTGTATTATGATACGTCGATAGTAATATTAAGTAGCCAACGAAGTTCCACCAATCGACGCTACGGTTGGGTTGTTAAGAGGAAGCCGCTCGGCTGTATAACTATATTCTATAACGCTATATTCCGCAGCAAACGAATTGCGTCCCAAGATCACTTTTTCATACGAATTGCGTCCCAATAATATTTAACAACTACACTAATTGCGTCCCGATAATATTTAACAACTATACTAATTGCGTCCAATATAAATACATTATTTTTCTTCCCAAATCCCATTTAATACAGACTTAGGACTGTCAATACCAACATAAAATATTATATTGCTAAAGGTAGGTTAAAAATATTGTTTTTTATCGTTTCGTAATTATTATGTACTTACATCAAAAATATTGTTTTCGTCGTTAAATATAAAATTTTCAAAAAATATAAGATAGGTTATAAGGTTATAGTTATCACATGTTATTGTAATATTATTTATGGCTCGGTAAAAATTTGAACGATACAGTTTTAACATAATCAAAACGTGTAATTTGAAAACCCGGGACGCAATTCGTATAGTCGTATCGAAAACCCGGGACGCAATTAGTATGTCACAAATCGCAATTTTTATATCGGGGACGCAATTCGTATGCAGCCCTATATTCATGGTACGTGAAACCAGCACGTGTACCGACTGACTACACGCCGAGTAAGTATGTTTATATATGTTACGGGCAAAAGTCGAAATCCGGCCTATCTCAGAAATGCCCGGGCAAAACGCGAACTGCCCACATTCCTTGGGTAAAATGTCATATTTCGGCTTTTAACCGGGAAAACTTAGTCATGACCAACCTCATTTGGGCAAAACCGTATACTCTTTTTTATCGTATTGTTTTTTATTACATATTTCACATAACTGTAAATATAACAAAACGATATCCCTGGTAATATTTTTGTTTTTTATTGAATGCTCCATTCGGTTTAGACCACCATGTCCACAATTAATATGAGCCATGTGCAATATATCAAACATTTCATTGCATTTTACAAAATAAATAATGTCACCATTGGTTTTACTTGGTGGAAATATTAACTTTTTAGACTCACCGATTGTGAGTACGTCAGATCTATTTAGCCTCCTGTATTCGTTTGTTGTTTTCTTTGAATGGACCTTCGCTTGGTCTACCTCTATTTTGAGTTCATCGTATCTTGTATCACTTATTAGAGCACCACATTCATTTTTTGTGATTCCATTAAGTTTTTTTCAAATTTAGTTTTAAAATCAGACTTACACATTTCGTTAGCCATTGCTAAAGACGTACTAATATAAGCTCACAAAAATACAAATTAAAGTACAATATTGTACAATTTAGATAAGGTGTATTTTGTGTACCTTTAATATAACGAGTTGATAAAATACGTTAACAACTATAAATTAACAAGATACGTGTGGTCATTTATAATCGTACGATAAAAATCACTATTTGTATTTAATATTAGTGAACGTATATAAGTAGGCTTAGGGACTTATAGTATATGCATGTTATTATTGGACATCGTAAAACATTGCAGAGTAATATATTAATACGTTTCATAGTATAACATGTTCAAATATTTTATTTTATTTTGCATATTTTTGCATATTTTGAGGAAATTCTTAAATTGAGGCATATTTTGCTATTTTTGTATTTATTTGACATATTTTTAAGATTTTGATGAATATTAATAATTTCAATAAAAATAAACTATGTATGTAAACAAGATTGGCTCCAGTTTATTACGTTCAGAAAATAAACTCAGTAAATAACAATATGTGTTTTTGGTTTTCTTTATTTCCAAATTTAAAATTTGGAAGGTTTGCCTGAAGATATAACGAATGATGATTTGCTATACTTTAATTATGCTCAAATTTCTTCTGTAGACGTTGAACGAAGTTTCTCAATTTACAAAAATTTATTGTCCAATAATCGTCGGAGATTTACTTTTGAAAACATTAGAAAGTATTTTACCATGTGGCATAATTTTCAAGAAACTCAAAATGATTCAGAATAAATGATGCGATTTATTCAATTTAAATAAAAAAGAACATTTTTTTTTTATAAAAACAGTTGTTTAATTTATGTAGCTAAGTTTTTCCATAACCTATCAAATGTTTTTCAGTATTGAATACATATTAAATGTATTATAACCTTATTGTTTATTACCAAATAAATTTACTTTAAGAACTAAAATGTTCAACCCTTCCCCTTAAAAATATTTTAAATAGGCCACTGTCTATTACCTACCTAATATGCTTCAAATAGAAATTAAACTAAGAACTATTTTTAGAAATTTTTACAATACTGGAATGGCAATTGGTAAGTAAAGATATTTTTAATATATCGTAAAAAATAGGTATTATTAAATGTTTAATACAATAATTGTTGTAATTAATTGAATATTTTACAATTAAATCAAAATATATCAAATAGGTACGTGTAAAAATATTTGTAGTGCATAGGTATATAATGAATCAACGTAAAAAAATGTATAGAAAATATGTAATAAAACAATTTTAATGTACTCAGGAATATTATAGGTTTGTATTAATAACCGATTTTAGTTTTAGATATCATCAAAAAAAAATATACATATGTATATATATAATATACATATATATCTAACATAAATAAAACAATGAAAAGTGTAGCCGCTGGGTTACTTCTTTTGTCAAGCAAATCATGTCTTCTTACTTATTATAGCTCATATTCTTATTGTAAAACTAATTTACAGATTGTATATATTCAATAAAAAAAACAAAAAAAAAAAAGATATCATCAATATGAAGTCAAAGTATTATGATGATTTTTGAAATCGAAACCGATCACTTATAGTTTAATAATATCTACATACTAAATCTAATTTATATTCCACGCTACATTTTTATTTTTATATATATATTTATTAGGTAGTTTATTTTATGCACATATATTAGTTTTTGAACTGAATAATACAGTATATTTATTTTTACCGATATTTTTAATATGTATACATTTTTTTTTTTAAATGTAAAAATCAATTGGTAATATATTTAATTCATACTTAATTGTATACTAAGTACTAACAATACCAACGGTTCTGTAATTATACCTTGATTTCAGAACTTCCCTCAACGTTCTTGCCATATTTTATCATTTTTGTTTTCTTACTGTCGTAATCCATTTGTACTTTTCCTCGCCCATAAGCAGTGCATTGGATTAGTTTTACTGATCCCACGTGGATAAGTTTCCTTGCCCTTTGACCCTCATCTTTCGAATATCTACTTTCATATCGTCATAAATCATCACTCATAAATACCCCATCTCTAACAATAATCTTTTCTATTGATCTCGTTGGTACGGATAATTTAGGAATTCTCTCATAACATTAAGACTTAAGAATTAGGCTAGTACGCGAGTCTTTGAATTTTTCGTTTTCGCGTTATAATACATAAATACAATTTCAGTTCCTTCCCCAAATTCAAGCTGTTCTTTTCTCCTGAGGACATATTATAAAAGTTACCTATCTCTCTTAGGCAATCCTTTTAAAATCTCTTGTTATTCTGAGCGTCACCTCTGTTTGCACATAATTTTAGATTTCACGTTTCGTTAGAAAAGCACAGTTCCGTGTCATCTAATCCTTAACTTTAAACTGGGTCAATCTCGTCCACTCCCACTGTGATACCAATCAGGGTAAACCTGATCTATACCCCTTGTCTTTATTATTAATTTATACGGATTAATCTACTTGTTTTATATCTTAAAAGAAACTATTCCTAGATATGAATCTTCATTTCATTACAAACATTCTTCGTTGTGTCTATTCGGTCACCCTACAAATAGAACCTCGTGTCCTAAGACGTTCTTACCCTCCGCTGCATCTCATCACTTGAGCTTTATTGTTTCTTTAACAAATTGTTTCCTATTTACGTACATGATCTCTTTTCATTTTTTTTTCTCCCTTTATGTGTATCTTCAAATGAACGTATTGTGTTTTTAAAATCACCCATTCTTAATATTCCAGTCAACCAAAAGTTTTTTCGTCTTCGTTATTCTTCTATGTATGATTCAATCACAATACTAGGTACCTACTACAAAAATATCTTTGAAGTACAATAGGTATGACTTAATCTTTTCATTTTCTTGTAATGTATAGTTCAGTTTTAAATTTCAAAACAGATAATGTTTTTATCATTCCCAAATCTTTTTCTTTTTCATTCCATTTCTAGAGAACCTGAATACTAGAATTTTTTGGGAGAAGAAAAAAAATAGAGTCCTGTATAGAAAAAAGATACAATTATTTGTGTTACTTATAATTATAACTATCATACCTACCAATATGTTGAACTAACTACTCAATAAAAAGTATAATTTTAGTTTTTTTTTTTTAATTTTTTTTTTTATGATTATTCGTTTAAAAATATACATACCTAATTCAAATATGTAACCAGAGTATGCCTCTGCACACACTTAACCATGAAAAAAAAACGCAATTAAATATTTTCATTTGAAAACATTAAAAAAAAAACACACACACACAGCTTTAAATATGTTTTATCAAATTTTATTTTATTTACTGTAATTTGATATCATATTACTCTTGATTTTATTGGTGAATAGGAGTTGGTGAAAAAAATGTGTATCTTTAACTCATTCAAGTACCTACATATAAGAATTTTACTATACAGTGATCATAGACCAGGCTTATTGAATACCTACAAATTGTAGTTTTCTTTAATTCTTTCCAAATTCATGTACAATTAGTCTATTAACAAGCCATTTAGTTGCTATATTGCATAAAATAATTATAACAATAAGCAGCTATGTTTTTAATATGGAACTAAAAGTTTAACAGGAATGGGAGTTCGCCCGCCCCTTCTTCTGCTGAGAATATCCATGTTTATCCTTCTTAATCTTATAATTTTTACCGGTTCTCGAGCATGTTTCTTTTCTTTTAATCTTTTAATGTTTCTCTTAGTCTTGTAATAATTTATAATTTATCTCTTGTTTTCTCTGTTGACTACCTAAGTTGCCCAAGTTAATACCTAAAACCCTGTTTCCTATTGATTCCAATACTCGATTTTTTTTAATATCCAATTCAAATTCTTTGTACTGCTTCCTCAATAAAACTTATATTATTTTCCCAAACTGTATATCTATAGTCAATGCAGTGCCATAAAAACTGGGAGTACAGTGTGCACTGCACACAAGGCACAGCCACACAAGCCTCATGCTATACTATGAGGCCCCAAAAATTTTATTGACTTTTATCCAATATTTGTTATTGATTTGGAAATGCATATTATTTATTATGTATTACTAATTATTATTTTTAGGTATTACTATTTATTAATTACTTCAATTAATAAAAACCTGTGATTTAAGAATATATTTTTCTTATTTTTATATTCAGTATTCTAAACAGTTGCTAGACTAACTATACAATTTAATTGGCTTGAAAAGTTATATATATGTATATATATATATATATATATATATATATATATATATATATATATATATATATATATATATATATATATATTCTATTTTGAATATTTCTTAACAATTTCAAGTATGACATTTTGTTTTAAATATTTTCTTAAATTTTAATTTTATCCATTCTTTTCAATTTTATTTTTTCACGTTCATATTTTTTTTTAAATTTGTTATTTTAGATTCTGAATAAAGCAATATATTTATTGTTTTTTAAAATGAAGTATTTTTTTTATATAACCAATTTTTTGGGTCTGAGTCATACTGATCTAAAAGTTTGTTTAAGCCCTTATTTACTTGGTACTTTTAACAGGTCATTTCTCAAAATGTTCAAGTGTCAAGAAAAATAATTTAGGTAACATGACATCATAGGATCATTTTACTGATATTGCTATTTCGAATATTAAAAATTCATGAACTGATGTGGATTCTATAATTGAAAATGTTACAAATTTAAATCTAGAAAAAATAATTGACAAGTATTAACTATAAACAATAACTAATATGCACTAGTTGTTTCAAATTAAAATCATGCAATAAATGTATTACACTATGTCACATTGAAACTTTTGGTATGTTTACCTCCGGTTCTATAGTTTTGAATATAAACTTTATTTTAAATTCCTCTGCCATTCTAACTTAAGTCTCAATGTCAAATGTTTAAGGCATGTGCTTGATAATCAAGAGTCTCAAATTTTATATTTGCATACGGGCCCAAAGTAGTCTAGTTGTGGCGCTGGGTTAACAATACGATCTTCCAGTATAGTCAACTATCTATCTTACATCTTATCTTATCTTTATTTTTATTAAAATATGATTTTACCAATTTCTGAAAATTATAGTATCACATTCACTTAATACCTACTCTTAATGTCAATGTATAACTATGATTCTCTTATACATTTTTAAGTTTTGAAATTTATTTAGTAGGTATCTGTTATTATGTCATTTTTTCCCACTAAGTTAACAATTATAAAAATCTCCTCATATTATTTAATTTAATCATTTTCTTATAATAATATTCTCTTAAACTATAATCATTGAAACAAATGTCCAACTATGATAAAAACGTATTTCTATTGCAATTTGGTATTTTAATAATATGGTAATGCCATTAATGTTAAAAATCATTAACTCTATTAGAATTCTTTGGTTCATAAAATTTGAAATGAGAATATTAATATTTTTTTCTATGGCTTTATGACTGTCTGAAATCAGTAATAAATTGTTTAAGTTTAAATACTTATAACTGTTATTTTAGATAAACAGTGGGGTTTTAATTTTAAAATAAATAAGAATCAAATCACATATTATTTAATATAAATATTATTCATTAAAATCTACTATTTGGAAATAGTCTTAATTTCACATTTAACAACTTTTTAGCTTTACAATACTAATTGAAGTCAACAAGTTTGAATCGATTGTGCTGTGGTTTTGGTATCACATTGAAGTATTTTTTGTAAATTTTTTGTCCTTTACGGTTTCCATAAATTCTTTGGATCCAAGTGTGATTCCAATTCGGATCCGATACTTCACATGAAACGATTACTTTACCTGATTCCAAAGCAAACAATGTGCCATTGCGCCCAAATCCAACCTACACACACCATAAATTATCACTACGATATTAATTAAATAATTAGAAATAAATCATATACATGAAGTCCAGGATGGAATCTCAGCTCTCTCTGTAACACCAGCATGGATCCAGCTGTAACTTCACAGCCGTCAGAAAATTTAATACCTCTGTGTTTAGGACGAACATTACCGCCAACATTAGCAGTACTCGTACCCGCTTTTTTGGAAGCATATCGAACACCATTACGACCTAAATAGACCGTTAAAACATGTATATTCAACCAATTTTCACAAAATCTATATATTAATTACTTGATTTGAAATCAATACAAAAATTAATAATTTCTTAATACTCACGCAATAATGTAGCTGCAGAAGAGATAAGATTAGTAAAAGAGAAATTGTTTAGCATTGTGAAAACCTAAACTTAATGATGCGACAAATTCTTATTAATAAAAGGCACTGGACAAATTCAAATCTAATGGTTTGAAAATTTTAATTTTTTTAAGACTAAATAATTGATAACACATAGCCTGATAAAAAATAAATTTAAAAATCTGGTTGTATAGTTTTTTTCTGCCACGGAAGACCTACAGAAGTAAGTGATAACAAATGATATAATCACTCGAAAGAAAATTTCGATAGGGAAGATTAAATTAAATTTTCCCTGTTGGGTCGTGTTTTTCATTTATTCTGTCGTAGCGATTTTTTTTTTATAAAAATGGCTTCAGTTTTCAATTTGGTAAAGAGAAACAACTTGGGTGTACTATCCAAGTATTTGGCTGCAAATGATCGAATCTATCAGTATGTAAATACATGGTAAATATTACATTGTATGATGCTCATATCTATTAATTGCTTACAGGCACATTAGAAGTGCATCTAAATGGTACCCAGGTGTAGAAGAATTTAAGAAATTTGAGCGACCTGTTATGTTCGTACCCGAAGAAGCTGGAGATTGGAAAGTAGAATCTTGGAATTCTAATCCTCAGCCTATTGAACGCGAAGTGAAAAATATGACCATCAACTTTGGACCCCAACATCCAGCTGCCCATGGTGTACTTCGTTTAGTACTTGAATTGTCTGGAGAGGTAAACTTATTACCTTTAAATGAAGTTACTATTTCAAATATTTATGCAATTGCAGGTTGTCATTAGAGCTGATCCACATATTGGACTTTTACATAGAGCTACAGAAAAGTTAATAGAATACAAGACATATACTCAAGCTTTGCCATATTTTGACCGCCTTGATTATGTATCTATGATGTGTAATGAGCAGTGTTATTCATTGGCTGTAGAAAAATTGTTAAACATTGATATACCATTGAGAGCAAAATATATTCGAAGTAAGAAGTCATTACCATCACTATTCTTTAATATTTTTCATTGAGTATATTTACAAAAAATACTTATGTTTTTCAGCTTTATTTGCGGAAATCACTCGTTTGTTGAACCATATTATGGCTGTTGGTACACACGCTTTGGATATAGGTGCTATGACACCTTTCTTCTGGTTATTTGAAGAGCGAGAAAAAATGATGGAATTTTATGAACGAGTGTCTGGTGCTAGAATGCATGCTGCATATATTCGTCCCGGTGGCGTGTCTCAAGTATATAATTACAATAAAATACCAATTATCTACATTTAATTAAATTTTTTTTTATTTTTTTTAACTAACTTAATAGGACATACCACTTGGTTTAATGGATGATATTTATCAATTTGCATCAAAATTTGGTGAACGTATTGATGAAACTGAAGATATGCTTACCAACAATGGTATTTGGATTGCCAGAACACGTGATATAGGTGTCGTGAGTGCTGAAGATGCTTTAAATTTAGGTTTTAGGTTAGTTTCGTGTAGATTAATACTTGAAAATGGTAAATGAATTTAAACAATTTTTAGCGGCGTAATGTTGCGTGGTTCTGGTATCAAATGGGATTTACGTAAAACACAACCTTATGACGCATACCATCTTGTTGATTTTGATGTACCTATTGGGACTCGTGGAGATTGTTATGACAGGTAAAATTTATTGCGATTTATTTAAAGTATTTTTTAATCTATAATAAATGTAACAAAAAAACACTATTGATGTGTTTACATGTTTCAGTAAAAACAATAATTCAAATATGAAATTTGATTCTGCATATTCAGATTTTGCATTTTTGAATATAATTGAGAAAATTAAGTAATTGAAAAAATAATTATCTTGATGACCCTTAAATGTCAATAACTTTATACTCTTATTAATAATTTATACTATATAGTAAGAAAAAATCGATTAAAATAATGATTTTATTAAAAAATATATCAGGAAATATTGTTATAATATTGTAATTTAACTAAACATTTTTCACAATTAGAAGTTCATATTTTACATTTTAAAGTACATTTATTTTTTATTTTCTAACATTATAAACCTCAATCCATAGAAATGATCAGTAGTAAATGTATTTTGATCAAAAGTTAACTTTTACTTATTTCTTTTTATTATAATGTATATGTTTTTATTTTCAGATATTTATGTAGAGTAGCAGAAATGAGGCAATCACTTAGAATTATTGAACAGTGCTTGAATCAAATGCCTGCCGGTGAAATCAAAACTGATGACATGAAAGTTTCAACACCGTCTAGAGCTGAGATGAAAGTAATAAATCAGCAGCTTATTATATTAGTTTTATAAATTATTTTTAATTCTTTCTATTTTTTTCTTTAGAATTCTATGGAAGCCTTAATTCATCATTTTAAACTATTCACCCAAGGTTACCAAGTACCTCCAGGTGCTACATATACTGCAATTGAAGCGCCCAAAGGTAACTTAGATACTTTTAAAGTTTAATAATTTTTAATCAACATATATATTTTTTAGGTGAATTTGGTGTCTACTTAGTTTCTGATGGTACCTCAAAACCATACAGATGTAAAATCAAAGCTCCTGGTTTTGCACATCTTGCAGCTTTAGAAAAAATTGGCAAAAAACATTTCCTTGCTGATATTGTGGCTATTATAGGTAACTTATAAGTTATATTTTGCTCAGTATAAAGAAATGTATGGAACCCAAAAGCCCAGTAAAATTAAAATATTCGGGTTGGACTGATATATTAATTTTTTGTTATCTCTTGAACATGACTATTCCAATCTGAACATTGAATTTTCATATCAATCTTGACCTTTACCTAAATGAACATATGTTTGTTTTCAAAATTTAAATTCTCGATGCTCATGCTTCACAGTTATTGTATTTACATTTTAAGTCTTTTATTATTCAACATGAATTGTGTCAATTCTACATGTTAAATCTAATTATGTTTTTAATTTTAGGAACACTGGATGTTGTGTTTGGTGAAATTGATCGTTAAGTATTTGTACTGAAATCTATTGGTAAGACAATATATGTTTCTGTTTTAAAACTAAGTAATTAATGTAACAAACACTTGTTTTATGATAAAGATTTAAAATAAATTATAATTCTTAGTGTATACGCATTTTATTGATCCATAAGTTATTAAGTTTACCTTATTTCCCAATAAATTATTCAACAAAGATTTCAGTATAAATAAGATACATGTATAAATCAAGAATCAATAATAATATAATTATAAATTAAGAATCAATATTTACCATGTATTCTAATTTTCATTAGTTAATGTATTTATGTTAGGTCATATATTTTATTTTATTTTTGTTTATTGTATCCAACTTAACTGGATTTGTTTAAAATATACATTTGTATTAATATACCTTAGTGTCTTTACATATATATTTAATAAAACACATACAAATCAATTCTTTTCACTTACATTTAAATTAAACAACAGTCATTTACATAAAAATAATAAATATTATTTGATCATAATATAAATTCCAAATCTGAGATAAAATCACTTACTGTCCATAGTATTTTATGTTCATAGTATATAATACATATATTTTTTCAGGTACAATGGTCTAATTCCTGTAATATGTTAGTGTTCTTGTAGAACCAATTTTGTACAAATATACGAAAACAAAAAATACATTTTGATTGATATACTTAAGAATCTATAGTTTAGATCTTCAATAAACTTGATTAATTTTTTTCATTGTTTCATTAATAAATACATTTAATGTGAAGCCCTCATTCGAATGCAGAATTCAAAGATGTGCAATATCTTCAAGTCACTTCACTTTCCCCAGTTTCATCATATAATTTAATTGTACATCATTGCTGCTGTATGGATTGTAAATAACAATAAAACTGATTTAAACAAGAAAAATATTGATGTGAACAACGTTTTTTGAAAAAAAATACCTTTTTATTTTAATAATAGACATTTCTTTTTATCTAATTTTAATTTTGTAATATCAAAAATTAATAATATGAATTTATGCCTACCTTAATTTTATTAAATGTTTGAACCTCAAGAACAATATTTCTGCACTTCTCTTATTTAATAATGTGTTTGGAGTATTAAGAGTATTAAACTAATGTTAAAATGTTAAGCTGACTTGGTCTATACATACATATATAAAATACAAATATTAATAATATGGATATACTAGTGAAAACTTCTAAAAATATGTAATTTATATTATACCAAACCAAAGAAATCATTTGTTGTTTTTCTTATGAAACAACGGGTTGTAAGCAATGGATTTTTTCAGTTACATTTTTTGGAAGAAAAATGGATGTATCAAACCCTCTTTTAGTTCTGCTACAAAATGTGCTTTATGCTTCCTGTTACTGATTCTTATGAAGAATATCCATAAATAATTACAAAAAAACTCAATACCAGCCTCCCAAGTTCAAAAATCAATAAACCACAGTAGTAGGTAACACAATTTGCTCTGAACATATCATGGTCAATTCTATTTTTTCATTTTTCAAAGATCTTAAATCTAATCCTTCAATAGCTTCATCAGTCTTACAGATGTTGGTCAGCTATAAATAAATCGGTTTTAAAATCATGGAATTTTTTTTTATCTAAGGACGTTGTGAAATAAAATTATGTAAGTTTTATGAAGTATTTTTATAAATAAGTCAGTAGATTTCTTTTACTTGACATTTGAAAAACATGTTATGTAAGGAAAAATTAATAAAATGTAAAGAAAAATTAAAATGGTTTTAAAAATATGCCAAGTACTATTTAGATATGTATTATTATGCAATAATTAATGATTGATAGCATATTTTTAAAAAATTTTCCACTTATGAGTTATATATTGGTCATGTGAAAATATTGGATACATTCCGATTTTTGAAAATTGTAATCTAATAAAAATGTTTTTCATTTAAAGAATAGGTACACTAGTTCACTATATATAATTATATAGATATGATAAAAATTTCATGAATATTGACTCGGTTTAATATTACTGAGCTTTGTTAAGTTACTTAATGAATTTTCGTTAATAATACCCATTACTCAGTACGTAATGCACATTGGGATCAAGAACTGAAAATAGACTGTAAAGATCTAATATCTCTAAAAAGTGCCAAATCATAAATGATCTTGCACATTGCAAAACATTTAATATTAATTTTTAATTAAATCGTATTGTGAAGTGTCAATTCGTCAAGGTACTAGGTAGTCATTTGAGAATTCAAATTAGCTATGTGAAAAAACCATAGAGTAAAATTACTCTATTGAAAAAACAAACGTGTTATCATCCTTATCATCACATTCCTATTTTAATCACACGTGATCATGATATCGGTGAGTAGTTAGTAGTTTCACTGAAAATGACCCTCCAGTTCATGACGTTCATGTTACTAAGGTAACTCAGTTTTAACGTTACAAAATGAAAAAAAAGCATTGATCAAACATTATGAATATTGTCAGTCTCAGTTAACAACTATCTGATCATATGTGAACTTGTTTGTTAAATTGAATAAGTTTTACACATTTTCAATTCGAGTAAGTATTATTTCAGTTCAAATTAATATCAGTTTATTTTTTGCTTTGGTTTGTAATGTGAATTATCTTGCCGTTTTATTTTATGAGTTATGATTCCATCCGTATTCTGTTGTGTTGTCACTAATAATTAAAACCTATATATTGCATCATGGATATATAATGTAATTTTTTTTTCACTAATTATCAGTAATTTAGTACCTAATCTATTTAATATTTATCTCTATGCATCTGTTTCTGTTCTGTATACTATATAAAATAGAATCCCCTTTTTTTTATGTAAGCGCATAACAAAAAGTACCCAACAGATTTTAGTACAGTTTTCACTAATCAATAGTTCTAGATTCAGGGAAGGTTTTAATGAACAATTTATTCGTATAACTTGATTAATACAATTTCTATGATATAATCAAATTTGTGCCTTACATCCGTATATTCTTAAATAGCATAAAATTATCGCCTTGTTCACAGATTTCTCTTGCGCAGTGGGACTTTTATAAGATTTCAAAGTCAGTGTCTCAAGTTCAAAACACATTATCTGATAAAATTAAGATCAAACTTTTCACATATTCCTAAACATATATAAATGTACTGAAATCTAGCAATAGCAAAGCATTGCCGGGTCAGCTAGTATATATATATATATATATATATATATATATATAAATTATTCACATAAAATGTATTAAATACTTAATTCAGTTTATTATTTATTCTAAAGCCTTGTTTTCTATTAGGTAAATATTAAAAAATAAATATTACAATTTTTAAAATAGATAAGTAAATTTAAATTTGAATTCTTATGTTTGAACCTTTTCTTAATGGTACGTTTTGCTCTCAATATATTAATTCATATTCGAGTGCTTGAAAATTGAATACTGTAGGTGTCAAATCAGTGTAATAGTTTTAATTGTTTATGAAAGTATTGTAAGTTTATTACGTTTGGTTGTTTACTGTCATAAAGATATTTTTCTTCTTATGAGACCCACATTTGAATACTTTAGACATTTTGTAAATATGTACTGAGTATTAGTTGAATTAATACTAGAACTAAAAACCACAGTAGCTAATGAAACTATTTCTGCTGATATTTTAAGGTTTTCTATTACTCAATTTTGAATTCACATCCAAGTTTAAAAAATATTCAATAACTTTTAAATATCAGGCTTTCTACTCGTGCTTTGAATTTAAAATATATAGTTTTCTTCTATTCAATTTGTTTGCTTTAATCTTGTATATTTTATAATATATTGTATTAGCTACCTGTAAATTTAAGTAAAGATTATAATTTTTTATGAATTCTAAATTGGAAAATCCACAAAATTTTGGTCCCAAAAAAATGTATTATTATAATTTCTATATAAAATTGCTTAATTGACTAAATTTTAATAGACTTTCTAAATTAAAAAAATTAATGTGCAAATAAATTCACAACAATGTGTTATATATTTCCTCACTTAATGAAATTAATTTATTGCAATTGCTACTTTAGCAATACTTACCTAAACCTAAAAAACAAAACTAATTACAATTGCTACTAATTCCAAGTCTTATTTATATTATTGTTTAACTATAATCATGAACCTTTTAATTTAATACCTTACTACCTTAGCATCTTATATTGTATAACTAATACTATTTACCTACTACAACATATTATGTATATTTTATATTTTCTTTCTTTTCTGAACTGTTCTAATTCTGTAAATATAAAATGTTTATGACCATTTTCTGAGCCGGCTGCCCTATATTGTATTATGAAATAAATAAATAAATAAATAATCGAAAAAAAAAAACAAAAACAAAATATATTTGTAACAAATCAAATAGCTATATATTATGTTTTTTATGTTGCAGTTATTAAAATGGGTCGCTTAGCTACTGTGGCTGTGAGTTGTTTAAATCAATGGGCCTTAGATTTTGAAGGTAATAAACGTCGGATATTGGAAAGTATTGAGATTGCTAAGCAATCAAATGCTACTTATCGAAGTGGACCTGAACTGGAAATATGTGGTTATAGTTGTGAGGATCACTTTCTTGAGAATGACACTCTTTTGCATTCCTGGCAAGTATTGATTGAGATAATGATCCATCCATCTTCATCCGATATTCTGGTTGGTTCCTAGTGTTTTTTAATGACATCTTACTTTCAATACATTTTCAAACATATGTTAAATACTTTTAGGTTGACGTTGGTATGCCAGTAATGCACAAAAATTTAACATATAATTGCCGAGTAGTTTTTCTCAATAAACGCATTTTATTGATCAGGCCTAAGTTACTCATGTGTGACTCTGGTAATTATAGAGAATCACGTTGGTTTACTCCATGGAGAAAGATACGCACTGTTGAAGATTTTTATTTACCTCAAATTGTGCAAAAACATACTGGCCAGACTACTGTTTCCTTTGGAGATGCTGTAATTGCTACAGCTGATACATGTATTGGATATGAAATATGTGAAGAATTGTGGACACCAAATAGTACCCATATTCCATTATGTATGGACGGTATCGAAATAATTGTAAATAGTTCTGGCTCTTACATGGAACTGCGGAAATCTTCTCTCATTTTAGATTTAATTAAATCTGCTACTTTTAAAACTGGTGGATGTTATTTATATAGTAATCTTAGAGGATGTGATGGTCAACGTGTTTATTTCAATGGTTGTTCAAATATTGTGATGAATGGCTCTTTAATAAAAGTTGGCACTCAATTCAATTTAAAAGAAGTAGAAGTCACATATGCTACTATAGATTTAGAAGATATTCGCAGCTATAGAAATGCTATAAGATCTAGATCTAGCAATAATTCAGAACCTTATCATAGGATTAAAATACCTGAATTTAGTTTATCTAGAGGGACACAAAGAATACCAGACCCTATTTTGACAGATTTTAAATGTTTGTCTCCTGAAGAAGAAATTGCTTTAGGTCCAGCATGTTGGCTTTGGGATTATTTAAGACGTTCAAAGCAAGGTGGATACTTTTTGCCACTGAGTGGTGGTGTGGATTCATCAAGTACAGCATGCATAGTATTTTCTATGTGTAATTTAATATATCAAGCTTGTAAAGATGGTGACTCACAAGTGATGAATGAAGTACGTACTATTGTTGGACAACAAAATTATTATCCTTCAAATGCAAGAGAGTTATGTAGTCAATTGCTTACTACCTGCTATATGGGTACTGAGAATTCCTCTTTTGAAACTAAAAAAAGAGCAGAAGATTTGTCTTCCCAAATATCTAGCTACCATTTGAGTGTTGTAATTGATAAGGCTGTATCAGCTGTAGTTTCTATTTTTGTTACTCTGACTGGTAAAACTCCACAATTCGCCATTTATGGAGGATCTCCCCGTGAATCGCTTGCCTTACAAAATGTACAGGCTCGGTTGAGAATGGTTTTAACTTATTTGTTTGCTCAATTAATGCTATGGGTCCGAGGCCGACAAGGTGGATTGTTAGTGCTAGGTTCAGGTAATGTCGATGAAGCTCTTAGAGGATACATGACAAAATATGACTGTTCAAGTGCTGATGTTAATCCCATTGGTGGCATTTCAAAATCAGACCTTAAAATGTTTCTTAGGTATTTCAGGAACAGGTATTCATTATCTGCAATTGATGATATAATAAACGCCACACCCACAGCAGAACTTGAACCTTTAATAGATGGACAAATTATTCAGTCAGACGAAGCAGATATGGGTATGACTTATGACGAGCTAAGTGTTTATGGGAAGTTAAGAAAACAAAATTATTGCGGTCCATACAGTATGTTTTGTAAATTACTGTTGATGTGGGGTGATCAGTACACAGCTGAACAAATTGCTGAAAAAGTAAAACACTTCTTTAGGTGTTATGCTATAAATAGACATAAAATGACAGTACTGACTCCTAGCTATCATGCTGAAGCATATGGTCCTGATGACAATCGGTTTGACCATCGTCCATTTCTTTACAATGTTATGTGGCCGTGGCAGTTCCGTTGTATTGATCAAAGAGTAGAAGAATTGAATGATAAAAAAAGTGAAATCCCTAGGTTTCATTTATCATCTTTAGAATCAAATAGTCGTAGCAGAGATGGAAAATATGCAGTAAATGTTTAATAAAATTTTGAACATTCAAATATAAAATTATATAATTACATATGACTATAATAAGAATATTATATATATATATGAATGCATAATTGATATTTTTAATACAAAAGAAAGACTTGAAAAAGTGTGCACAATATATTGTAGTCTATATTGTTGTTATTTATTTAGATAAATCATAACTAAATTTTTCATAAATGTTATTATATTTCATTTAATCATTAATTAACTATTATTATGGTTTAGTTAAAAAGACAAAGTGCTTAAAATGTTCTACTCATTAAACTAACTAAAGAAGAAAATATATTGTTTTTACATTGTTTATTGTATCAATTTATTATTTGTTCTCCAATTTAACCTCTGAGGAAATGAATTCTACTATTATTTACTTTTTACATAAATTATATATAGAACCATATTTAAATTGGTTCTGGGTTAATCAACCGACCAAACAATCGACTGACTAGGACAATCTACCGACAATCATTCGACCGACACGGACAATTGACCGACAAAACAATTTGTATTTTATTTATTTTTTTTTGAATGAAAGAACGAAATACATTAATTTATAATACATAAATACTCTATATGATATGTTATTATACCTCAAAATATTATATTTAGCGTGTCTCGATGGTAAAGCAATTATATGAACGTTTTTCTGAAATTATGTACTTATGAAAACTTATTTTTATAATTTTAAAAATATTATTGAGATCACTGTGGTTATGGCTGTGTTATTACATGTTATCACAAATTATATCATGCAACAATGGGCACTAAGTAACTCTCTCATGCTGAAGTAGAACCGTTTATTGATAGTTTCAGGCATTACAACCAAATTTATGGTAGTAGATAAGTACTTATAAATAAAATTTAAGTTGAACCGTTGAATTTATAGTTAGTCTCTGTACATCACTTACACCGCCTCCGTTTCTAACTTACATTTATATGTCTACGAAAATAAAACTATTGCATCAAAAAATCTTTTTGAAAACTATTTTACATTGATTTTTTTTTTTTTTTTTTATTTAAATGAGGCTTCAACTACTGAGGTTATTAGCCTGTAGTAATTACAAAATAGTGGTAATAGAGTATTGGTCTTAAAACTATAGGGATACATTATGTTTAACAATAGAGGGGGTTTATAGAATATATTATGTACATTTGGTTTTTTTTTCTAAATTAGTTTTGCTAAGCCTGTGTTTTTGAAAAATTTGTATATGTTTTTTGGCGTTCTCTTCGCCGAGTGCTTGTTGCATTGTTGATGGGTTTCCGAGGATTTGTCTGGAGCTGGTGAACTTGGGGCATTCTAGTGTGATATGTTTGATTGTCAGCTCTTTGTCACATAGTTCACAGGTTGGGCTGTCTTCTTTTGTTATGAAGTGCAGGTGTGTTAGGCGGGAGTGTCCAATCCGAGTTCTTGTGATGACTACATCTTCGTGCCTGGATGAAGGTGGGGGAGTTTTCCATGGGTCGATTGATGTTTTAATTTCTTTTAGTTTATTCGTGTTTGAAGTCTTCTCCCATGAGTCTTGCCAGTGAATTTTAGTTAGATAATTTATTTTTATGAGTGCGTCTTGAAATATTATTTTGTTTATTAATACCGAGCTGGGTGATGTTATTGCTTCGTTGGCTGCCTTATCAACTAGTTCGTTGCCACTTATGCCAGTGTGAGATGGGACCCATAGAAATTCGAATTTTTTCCTTGAGTTTGATAACTTTTCTTGGATGGATTGAATTATTTCATTTTTGGGTTAGGCATTTTCAAGGGCTAGGAGTGCACTAAAAGAGTCACTAATTATAAGTATTTCTTCGGTCACTAGGGTCGTCGCGTGTACATTGATTTTTGTGATTACTTAAGTCATTTGTCCGTTTTAATTTGTTAGTCTTGAAATATTAGATTGGTATGACCAAAATGGTGTGAATGGGTTTCAACTCTTAAAGTCTATGTTTCTGTTTATTAACGAAAATCAATAGATTTTTAGATCTAAAAATGCGTCAGCCGCAAAATGAGGACGCACGAGAACATGGTGCACCTGATACCTGAAGCTGCTTACAACTGTAAATATTGTAATATTATATTAATTATTGATAATACTCAATACCACGAACAAAATATTTATAACATGGTGTATTTAATCGAAGCGTTTAAATAGAGCAATAAATATCGTGACGTGTAATAATTTACGGTCCAGCGCTACAAATCAGGGCGGATTACATGATTCAAGTGCACAGTAACACGCCCGGTCCAAACGTTCCCTTCCCGCGCGGATCTTCTTAAAAACACCAATTGTGACAACTGACAACACAATAGCAATAATAATAACAAATTATGTGCAAGTGTGTGTGTGTGTGTTTGGGTGTACTTGTGTGTACTTGTGTGTGCGCGGTCGAATCAACACGAGAGGCGCATTTCGCGGTATTACGACTTACGAGTTGTCGCGCGATACGCGTGCCACGCCGACGCCGGTATGCGCGTCCGCTGCGCACGCCTTTTAAACGACACGAAACCGTTGCTTAAAAAAAAAAATAATTAAAAAAAATTGTGCACAGAACGTCGTGGAACACAACTGAGCGGACGGCGCATAGACACGGACGTGCGTTATTTATAGACGAGAGAGCTGCCCAGAGGAATGATTTTTTATTTCTCTCACTCTCTTTCGTTTTCTTGTTCACTCAACTTACATGCGCCGGTCACACACACACACACACACACACACACACACACACACACACACACACACACACACACACACTCGATATACGCTATGTTATAGGTAAGTGCGTGCGCGCGCGTGTCTGTAAGTGTGTGTGTGTGTGTGTGTGTGTGTGTGTGTGTGTGTGTGTGTGTGTGTGTGTATTATTATTATTACACATGCGAGTACATACCACGGACAAACGCTTTCGACTCGGACTCGAGCGCGTATATAATAATGTATTATACGACGACTGAGCTTCAGTTGCTGCGCGCTCGCCATTTCGACGTCGCCCGGTCACCGTAGTCCGACGCATCCGTTATCCACACATTAGGTATAGTCGTGCGTACCTCGCCGGTCGCGATTTTTCAAGGCACGAGCTGCCCGTCCTTGTCGCCGAGTCGTGTGTTAGTGCGCACGGTAGTCGGTAGGTAATGTTGTGGCGCGTCTGCCGAAAACCGTTTTGAAATAATGACGAGAATTTGAAACAAAAAAAAAAACAGCACCATAGACTCTCGTTTGGAGGTATCGCGATTGATGCTATTATTGTGGACAATTCGTATGATATTATTTATAACGTATAGGCAATAACGTAAATACCTAGTAGTAAAGCAGTTGCAGTCGGGCAACGTAAAATAATATTAATAAAATAATAAAGAAATGGACGGTCATAACAATAACGGTAATAACACCAACATTCACAATAATAACAATAGCAATTACCGAAAGTACAAACGCGGCAACTCGAACCCAAAAACCAAAAAACAGTTGGAAAATGAACTGAATCGTCAGAGGAGCTTTTTTGTTGGCAGCCCGCAAAACCAATCTACTCATAATGCACAGGTACCTATAGCGCTCACATCTAATTGAAACTGTGTGTTATTATTACCGAGGGACAATGATACCAGCTATGAAATCATATTCATAAGTGCTTTATGTTTCATGTGTTTTGCTATTATAAAAAATTTGGTTAAATCACGAGTTAATTGTCGACATTAATGTATTGAAATAGTATATTCCTTATTTTGCTCACTGATACTGGCAAATCATCCTATACACGACCCTAACTTGTACTCTGAAATAAGACTCATCTGATTCTTACTATGAGCTGGCAATAAAAACAGATTATTTCTACCACATACTGCAAATAATATAATTATTTACTATTTAGCACTATTTTAACGTTTATTTGAATTATTTTTATCAGGGTGACTACTTGAATAGGAATAGCAGCAGTGCTATAGGACCAAAGAAACACCCTACGATTGCGATTTATCGTCCACCGAGTATGTATACTTTGTCTTGGTGTATTGGCTTTTTTCAATCGTAAATAAAAATATTTTCAATGTATCCGTCGTGTGTATGTATATTAATCCATGCGCATGTACGTTTTATTAAATTAGTACCATTTACCTATTCATATGTGTTATTGAATGTAAAATTTATTGGTTGAACTAGAAACTATAATTTGTACCGTGTGAATTCAAATTTGTGTTGAATTCTATGCTACCGCTATGTCTAATAGATTAGTATAATACTATAAAAAGTTTTCTTTCAACGACCCACGTGTAGCTCACTATTAACGTTTATATGTGTGAATTTAGGACTTAGGAGTAACTTTTGAATAGAATTTTTAAATAAAAACTGCATTTTTTGAATGTTTCCTAGACATGACATAATATTATTATTTTGAGTATTGTTTACTCAAAAATTACCTATATTCTTAAAATTTGAAGTTCCGTATAAAACACAAATGTAAAATACTGTTTCTCAATGAATCGGTCAATATTTACTCATAGTTTATTTTCAACTATTATTCAAGAAATTGAAATAATGCCTACATTTATGTAGAAATCAACACTATATGAATTGAAATGTTTGTGACACATTTTTTTAATTGTTGGCCCACCTAAATTTAAAATTTAATTTTAAAAATTACAAGAGTGACAATTATTATACCTAGTACTTTTAGTCGTCTTCTTGAGAAAAGATTTGTAATTAGCCATGTCTTGCTACTTGTTTATTATATACTCACATTTTTTTCCTCAAAAACATTAAATTACAAAAAGTAACCTATAAAATATACTTCAATATTTTAATCGTAAAATTCAAAATACCATTTTTTCTGACCATTCATTTAAAATATAATTGTGATTATATTCAGTGGTGTAACGAATGAGAGTGCAGGATCTACGATACAGTGGGGCCCAGAGAATCCAAGAGTTCTTACGAAATGCTGGTGTTTAATTTTTGTATTATTATGTATAGCGTGTGTCTTCACTCTACCTATTACTACAAACTAATAACTCTTATATTATGTTGAAATTTTGAATGTTGTTAGATGAAATACTTGCAGTATAGGTACTCGTAAGCGTCCTTTGGATAACGAATAGTGACCATTTATTTGCTATCGTCACTTAAAGACGGAAATCAGCACAAAAACATATATTCGGTTAATTATTTTGATTTTATTGAATATAATATACTATATAGAGTCTATCTATATTATAGACTATATAGTACTCCTTTAAAAACCTGCAATTAGCTCTTAAAAACTCGAAAGATATTTGCTCTTAGGCCCAAATTTTAAAGTTACATCACTGAACGTATTATACATTTTATACTACTTGACACAAAATCATATTACTTACTGAATTCAAACAGACTATTTTGTAACTGTTTTGTTTTTGAAAATGGATATTTACCTATAAATATTATAGGTACCTAGGTAGTTGGTAATATGTAGCCATTTATGATTAAATGTTTTAAATGGATTTTGTTTACTTAATATTGAATACGTCTCGGTGTTCAGCATGCAGTCCTTTTATTTATGGTGTCCATTTGGCATGATAGGTGTTCGAGGTGACATAAATAATAACAGTGATAATGTATATGTAGCCAACGGCCTGCAGAAATCAAAATCCATCAAAGATGCAACAGATATATCGGACGCCAACAGTAAACTCAACGTACACGCCAAAGAGTTTTCCTTGGAACGTTCCAAAACTGCACCTCAGTCCATAATGACTAGTGTAGCAAAATCAGAGTAAGTTTATCATTTTAATAAAATATAAATAAGTTTAGTAATATTATTAGTCATAATAGTTTTCCCAAATAACCTCTGAGCGCAGGCTGCTAAAGTCAAGCGGTTGAAACCAAAGTCTATTTAAAGATAATCTAAGGATATAAACCACTGAAAAAAGTTTTACGGTAAAATACCTGAGAGGAAAAAATCTCTAACATTAGTATTTATAGAAAGCAAGGAAATTTATTATACTCGTATTTGAATAAAATAAAATGTAATCATTATTTGAAAATGTTTACATAGGTATATGATTATGCGAAAAAACATAATATTGTCATATCTAAATAAAAACTAAAAATAAAAGTAGCGTTTGATTTTTTTATAATAAGAAATTTAATTTAATAAATAATAGGCTTGTATGGTGTAATTACTTGAACAATTTCACAAATACGAGTAAAAAAGTAAATATTAATAATATTTAAACAAATAACAATTACAAAAAATGCATTTTACACTAATTTAATTGGTCATAATGAACCCAAAAATGAATGAAGTACCTATTCGTTTACATATTACACTTGAATTCGTGTATATTATTATAATCTATACTGTAAGAGAATACTTTATGAAATAGATAGGTATTCACTTACCTTTAGAAATATAGTCGATACAACAATAATCTTCGAAATTACCAAATAATATTTTTATAAAAGTTGAACCAGTTATAATCAAGAGTGTTATTTTAGTTTTAAAATAAGGCTTCCAAATTTTTTAGGCAGGCCAAATGTTGCCTCAACAAAGATATTTTATTAAAAAATGTTATAGTTTTGTCTAACCACTACAGTAGGCACATTGTCAGTGAGAGCAGATAGACACTATTTTAACATATTTTGATCTATACTTTTAACTTTTCAAATTACGTTTTCAGAACTATATCATCTACTAAAACATATTTATAATCTATACAATAATACATATTAATAAAATATATTATTAACATTTTATTAATATTAACTTGTAATTACTCGTAGTATATTGATTGCCTTGATGATAAAGGTAGGTACAAATATATAATTATTAATTAAGGCAGACTTGTGTCACAACTCGCAACTATATGGTTGGTTCTAAGTCTGAACTCTCTCCTTCTTTGGCTAAACGAACATTTTAAATATTTAATTCATAGCTACCTATATTTAATTTCTATGCTATTGTATGTTTGCATCATTTATACAACTTATTTTTATTTTTATAACGATAGTGTTAAAATATTAGATATATTTAATTTGCAAATGTTGTATCAAGTTGTCCTATAAAAAAATTTTTCATGTTTAGAAATACGCTCAGACAAATCTCGGTAGCGCTACTGAGGCAAACCAAATAAGGCACTGGAAAAAAATGTTATAGACAAACATCCCGAATTATACCTATTTGAGGCCCTGGGATTAGATTTTTTAATAGGTACTTTAGATATATATTTTTTTTTATATAAACCTCTACAATTTTTTTTATTTCCAAATATATAAAAACTTAATAAAAATAAAAGTTATATTCCTTATTACCTATTTCTTTGTTTTAATCTAAGTGGTATTACATTACCTACGTTATATGTACATATATAATAAAATTATTTTTTCCTTATTTATCATAATGCATATAGTTCGATGTCTGATCAAAATCTATTGATTGAAAAATGTAATTTCTTGATGACAGCACCACGATTCATGAGAGAATTTAAGTTATATTCTTAGTCCTTACGTAGAACTAGTTCTATAATTGTTCAGTATTGTGAAAAAATCTAATCGTTATAGGAAATTTTTATCATTTCTTTTTTTGACAACCAGGAAAAAACTTTTAGTCACTATGGACATATTTCTAAAAAATTATACATATTGCATGTCATAAAAATGGTGGTACAATATTATTAGGTAGGTACTGAAAAAAAACTAAAAGAATAAAACATTAAGAAAAAGCACTGTCTGCGAATATCATGTTATAATATGAAAATAGATGTACGTAATAAATATTTTATTTTTTTGGATTTTCCAAAGTTATTTTACTCAATTTGGTGAGATATAAGACTATAGGTTCTTTTTCTTTGTAGGCCCCTATTTCTCGTGCCCCCTCCCAATTCCGGGAATTTTGACAAAAGGATCCTGGATCATAAATAACAACAGCAATCCACAATAAATTAACATATCTCTTGTTCAATATGTTCAATACTGCGAACAAAATAACAATTTTTTTTTTAACTGAATTTTAATATTTCCCATGGATTTAACGGAATATGATATCTCATTGTGTTCATCAATGTGTACATTCAGTGTAAGAAAAGTCAATATTTCAAAGATGAAATTTTAATTTTCGTATAAAGTACTTATAATTCTTTTGTAATTTTTCTAAAAACAAACTTGATTAATATTAGTTTGTATGTTTTCATTAATAATCTTATTGGAATCAACACTAGTCATGTCCAAGTCCGACAAACGTTATTTCTACACTTGAACATACTATATATTAATTTAAAAAGTGTACAGATAAATTATATCAATGGGATAGTAAAATTAATTTAATACATATTTGATGATTGTACATAAGAGTAGAGATTTTGATTGCTTTCTATAAAACTTCAAAAAATACGTACCATAAAATGATTATTGATTATGCTTATTTCAGAAGCAGTCAAAATACTAGTGGTACAATGTTATCTAGATCAAGGACTTTTTACACAAATGGAGATATTAAATCAAATAATCAAAAGAAAAGTTACGAGTACAAAGGTTATAAAAATAATTATGTACAAACGAAAAATGCTCATCAAAAAGATACTCAGGTAAATTTCTATTCATATTTTTGAGGTAAAATGTTCGGATTGTAAATATAAAAAAAAAATAATTTAAGAAACTTTATCAGGGTCCCAAAGTACAATTTAAAGAGCCTAGACGAAAATCAAAACCAATATTGAACGAAGAACCAAATAAATGTGCAACGGAAACAAAAAATGACTTCAGTTTGAGAAGATCTAAAAGCTATAATGGTCCAGATAATAAATATTATCAAAACACTGTCGAAGAAGCACATGTGCCGTTTAAACATCAGCTCAACGAATTCTGTGTTAAAGACCTAAATGGCTTTCCTGAAGATATAAACGACATGGCAAAACGTATAGTTAAAGGTAAAAAAAAAAAAAATAATGAAATTGTATACTAAACTCAAACTTAAATAGAATCATTGTAAAACTACAGGAACGAAAAACACCTATTACTATAATAATATCTGATATAAAGCCAACATAAACACGTGTTGTGTTATATCTGTTTTTGTCTATGTTTAAATACGAATTAATTTACGTAAAGTCATGTTCATAACTGCCAATCAAAAATGTACCTTTGTTTTATATTAATTTATTTAACATTTTCAATACATTTTTCTTACTAATTAAATTCATTTTATAACTAATAAGTACAGGTGCTTATTATTTAATAACATCTGAATTTAATTATAATATTACTACAACACATATACAACATATAACTGATTTTTTTTTAAGCACTGGGTTCCATAACAATTAGGTTGTTTTTTAAACCAATTCGAATCTTCTATGTAATTTTCAAAAAGAAGATAGAAACAACTGAATAAAACATGAATGATGCATAATATTTTTATACAAGACTTTAATTTTTGTATTGCAGATACGAAAAATTCACCCGCAAAAGATTTAATGCTCTTAGCATTGAAAATAATCGAACATGCAGTTAACCAACAAGATGCTTTGAACCTATCGGTTAACTTATCCCTTTATATAATCGAGGTGATTTTTTTATAATATCGTCCTGATACATATTAACAAAATGTATTAATTTTAAGAATTTACCATTATATTAGAGAGATACAAGAGACACTTACGTGAATATGATAATAAATACCATACAATTATGGTTTGTAAAACGAGAGAAGCTCTTACAACCACCCAGATTTTTTACATATGCTACATTTGTGCTGCAAATGTACAAAGGAGTAAGTAAAAAGAAAATTTCAATATTAAAACTGACATTCTGTTTAAGTAAAAATATAATTTAACATGCTATTAATAATTAATTATTGCATTATAATTTTTCTTAAAAAGTCCTCATAATGTCTTGTGGATATATTTGCGGTTATAAGAAATTAACAAAACTTTCATAGGTATGTTTCTACATTTTTTATTTAGATAGCTTATTGGTACTAACTGACGTTTTTTTGGTTTTATTATGAACATTATTGGTATAGGTATACTATTTTGTAGGTACGTTAGATGTATTTAATCGGAGAAATTATCTATTATTTTAGGAATCACATCTTAATATTTATATCTATAAAAGTAATACTGCGTGCTTGATTTCACTAAGTAACATTGAATTTTGTTTTTTGTTGATAAGTCTATTTATTTTTTATTTAGATGAAACAGAATAAAGTGTTATTAAGTCGGATGGAGAAAGAGGTTTACTCTCGTAAGCAAACTCTGCTCATGTTACTGTTTAAGATATGCGAGCATTGTTTAACGCCCAGTAAAGAAGAGAATTCGACGGAAGAAGTAATAAAAAATTCATATTAAATACTTGCTTAATTAATATCAGATTTGTGTTGGTATACTTATGGGACAAGTATAATAATAATTAAAGTAAAACAGATATTTGACTGTAAATACGGTGAGTAGGTAAATAAAAAAGATATTATACGTGTATTATCTTATGTGGAGTGTAGACATGTGGAAATAATTGAGCTCCCCCTACTTAAAAATATTTTCGAATATAAATACATCGATTAAATATCTCAAAGTTCTTTAAACTCAATCTAATAAGTACATATTTGAAATTGAAAACTGAATAAGGATCTCATTGAGTAGGTTAGGTTTGGCAAGCAAGAAAAAAAAAATCAGGAAATGGATTTAATCAATTCCATTTTTGGCTGTAATATTCATAAACGTGATTTATTTTACTTTTTCTCTTAATATATGTAATGATTAGGATATATCATTTATAATATAGGTGTGTAGGTACTTATTGATTATAACCACTGTTCATTCAGATCGAATGCCTTTTCAACATTGTAAATGCGATTGGGAGAGACCTGGAACAGGAAGTCCCGGACACGTTGATTCAGCTATACGTGTCTATTCGTGATGTAATGTTGACACGAGATTGTTCATCATCCGTGAAGAAAATCCTCTTGCACCTGATAGAACTGAGAGCATCAAAATGGACTTTACCATCTTTCGTGATAAATTACTATAACTCTAAAACGAGTTTTTAGTGCTGTTATGTTTATTGTTTAAGACATGCGATGATATGTTTACTCTAGATAGGTAGATATTTGAAAATATATACCTATATTATAATTCGTTATGTATACGTACCTAATTCGTGCTTGAATCATAGGAATTATTATCTTATCATACCTATGGGTTTTACACAGCATACAGAAAGTTTTTTTTTATACATATTATATAATTATCATCGTTTAATATGTTTTTTACATTATTAATACATACGTCGCAAGTTTTTGGCTTTGAAACATAAACAGTGATTTAAACTTTTTTGTTTTTACAAATATTGTAGTCGTGTAAACAAGCCAAACACATATTATTATTTCATTCCTAGTCATTTATTAAGAACGCAGTTTTTGTTTTTGTTTTTTACTTATTTATACTTGCAGTTTTTCTAACAAGTTTGTAAAAACTGCCTTCTTAATTAAAAAAAAAAAAATTAGTTATTTTAACAACTATTGTATGCGTCAAAATTATTTTTTTATACATATGATATTCTATCTATTTATACATACAAAACGTTTCATGTAACATTGACTTGTGTAACTCTGTAAGTCATGTTAACAATTCATCTGTAATGTTTTAATATAATAAAAACAAAATAAACATATAGATAACTATTTTTCAATAATTTTTTACTCAATTTACCAATGTGGGATCTACATAAGTAATTACCTATAGCCTTGCAATGTACTTCATATATTATTACTATAAAATATATGGTGAAGAGTACTAAGTACAATGTAAAATTTATGAAAATACCCCCTGTATTTTGAAGGGTATATGGGTATACTGACATTCAGATTAGTAATTAAACAGGTAGGTACCTAGATATTAGAAAGTGTCCATACATTCATATTTTGTATAGACTGATCAGTGTTAAACTTTAAAAGTATCCGCATAAATTCTACAACCTTATTGCGGCCATCGTTTGAAGAGGTTGGACCACTCATATTTTAAAGTATAACTATAAATTAGATTTTAATTATTATGAGCAGTGTAAAATGTGTACTATCAAAATATTATGACATATGCAGAACAACTTATTCTGTATATTCAAAATTCATACAAAAAAGTGATGAGGAATACACTACCTATAACTCTAATATGGATAGCATCAGCATTAGCACTAGATTAAAAGGGGGACAGACAGAAGGGAAATCTACCCAGCACAACATTTTAAAGGCGCATATTTTTTCACGTATTTAGAGAAAAAAACACTTCAAGCCCTCACGGAATTCGACATAGTTAAAAAAAAATTAAATCATAGACAATAAACTTAGAGGTTTTCAAAAATTAAAACTCAAAAAGAGTATGAGAATAAAATTGTTTAAAAAAACACAAAAACTAGATAATTTTTTTTTTTAACTAAACCACCTTTATAGAAGTCAAACCCACTAACCCCATAAGTGAATAAAATTGATAAATATCAAACTATAGTAAAATAATTTTATATTTCCAAAAAATTTCTTAAATCTACATGTGGTTTGAACCCCTATATTACCCCAACCTAACACAATGCGTCTATGGATATAGAATATATCTACATTATGCCCAGAAAAGCAAAATGTCTTTATCTAACTCTAGTCAACATCAACAAACTATTTTAAGAGTGTATTTGTAGAATCAGACTTCTTTTTCATGTTTGAATTGTAGAACTGAGCAGATACTCTTATCGCATTTCTTCAAACCAAAATATTTCACAGTAGAAATAAAGAATATTAAATGTATTAAGGTAAATTAAAAAACACCAAGTTTACATTTCTATCGAAACGGCCGTCAGGTCTTTGTCGATATCTTTTCGCCTTTGGAAAGGCACTTGTTACCCCCTTCACTTAAGAAGAGAATTATCACGTGTGTGGACTTCACTCCCAGTGGAGTGGGTCCGGTAGGGGGCAGTGTAGTGCAAACAGAACGATGGCAGGGGGAGACTACAGAATTAATTCTGCGGAATGTTTTTTGCACTGAGCCAGGTTCGAACTGATGACTGCGCGTGTCATAGCCAACTGCGTGACCAAAAAAACACCAAGTAATCAACAAAATATTTTTATTAATAACACAGTAAGTATATATTAATTAATTCTAATTAAAATTTGAAAAGAAATAATATTGGAATTACTTTAATTAAAAGATTGACTTTAAAATTAACAAATACAATAAAACATACTAGAACAGATACATAAACTTAATAAAATTTTAAAATAATAATAGGCATTTAAAAATAATCGTAATTAAATAATTCAAAAATTAACAAATTACAACAAATAATATAGTGGTTGAAATAAAAATACTGTTGGATATGGTTCATTGAGCCACACAAGAAACATATAAAGTCAACTTGTCAATTGAATAAAATACAAGCACCAAACTCAAATTAAACAATTCATCATTTAATCAGGTACAGATTTGGCTCAGAAAGAAAAGAAAATAACTGATATGACTATCGACACATTATACAAAATGTGTTAATGTGATATGTTATTAAATAATCTGGTGTTACCATGCGATGATGAGGATTCCATTTTTTAACATTCATTATGTACAATTAAAATCAAATGTTCAGTTATAACATATACAAAAAGAAGTTTTTAAAAATGTATGTCTTTTCAAATCCAACAAACGATTATCAACAAGTATGTATTATAGATAAATGAAAGTGAAAAACTGAAAATATTTTAATGATCTATAAAGTATTCAATACAAAAATCAAACTCATAAATGAATAATCATACATTCAAATTTGAGCTTATTGAAGTATAATTTATTTTAATATGCTTAAAAAGTATTAATGCATTATTTAATGTGATACGTAACACTTCTCAACTCTTAAAAATGTACCATTAGAATAATTTGGTTAATATAATAGGTAATTATTTGTTAATTACGAATTATAATTATTATTTGTTTGGCAATTTAAACATTTTATACCATATTATGTGATCATAGTTTGATTAATTAAAGTCCCACAACCTTCATAAAAAAAAAAAAAAAAATTATAAGTAGGAAATATTTTCCTCCTGTTTATAAAATTCACATAATATTGTTACTTTAAAATACTATTATCACAAATATCACTTGAAGGTAGCAGAAAATGCTTGTTGAGTAGGCATAAGTACATCGTTGGAGTCAAAAAAAGCACTCTGTTTTCCACCTAAAATAAACATAAAAATAAATAATTTGAAAAATCATGAATATAATATACTAGTGACAGATAATTATTCACCAAAATGTATATAGTTGTTTAATCGATAAAACATTTTTCTGTTTTAAAAACAAATTTGTTGATAATTAATTGATATTTACCAAAAAATGAATACAACATATATTTAATTCATGTTGACATTTACTATTCTATAAAATATTTTTAAAACAAGTTGTATTTTATTTACCAAGACTATTGTTGTTGTTAGCCATTTGATTCATGGGAATGGACATCGAATTTGGTGATTTACCACCAGGAGACAATAGATTATCCAAATCAATATTTAGGTCCTTTACTCCACTCCAAGTGCTGCCCAGCTATACAATTAACATAATATCACAAGAAAAATAAATAATTCACTTTAAAGATTAATGTTTAAACCTTGAACATGAACTGAGTTACATATATATTTACAGCCTATAGCGTTCTTACTTCATAGAAATATTAGAAGTGAATAATAATTGAATAGAAATGTTTGCAATATGTATAAAGCTTTCTAATACTTCATAAATACAATACTAAACTTAATTACCTGTAAAGTATTTAAGTTTCTAGAGGACTTATTTTCTGTATTACTAGTCTGAGCAAATGATACCGGTTGAATCGCTTGATTCAATGGCAAGGAAGACCCTGTAAATTGTAAAGGTCTCATTTATACTTAAAAATGGTACATATAATGAAGGAATGTATAAAACATAAATAAATAAATGAAATAAATAGTATAAAAAAGAGAATTCTATTTAAATACATTAAAAACATATGTTTACATCAGAATTTACATAATTTCATTTGAATACAATTAGTTATTAGAATAGATTTTGATTGCCGACAACATTTTTATAAAGAAGCAAAACTTGTAAGGCAAACTTTCTTGCTTCCTGATTTACTTCATTATCAATTTTATTCATTACACCTTCAGATGAAACGACATTTTCCAACCACAAAACAAATTCTACCAATAAGTTTCCCAAGTCATCCAATCTTGATTTTGGTACAGATAACAGGACAGCAGCTACACAGCCCATAACAGCAGTTCTTATTTTAACATCAGAATGGAATCTTAATGACCAGGTCCATTCTAAAAGTTCTATACCCATGCGGGTGGCATGCATTGTATTAACAGCACAGCATAGTATAACTGATAAAGAGTTCAATAAATGTACACCAAGAATATTCAACTGTTTGCTGTTGTCAGCTTTTGGAGAAATAATTGGTTCAACTATATTTCCTCGAATAAGAGGGAAGAAAAATGCATCAGCTACTGATGCAAATCTATTACTTTGACATGTAATAGGTGTTCTAGGATTAGAAATAATTCTGGTTTTTTGTTGGATTCTTTTTGTAATAACGTCTTCATAATACTTTGAAATATTCACTTCCGCAATTTGTTCTTTTTGTTTTTCTTCAGTCTTTTGAAAGCCAGATAACTCCTTGGCAGATCCAGTCAAAACGTTAAGAATTAAAATACGATGGGAAATTGCATATTTACCAATTGATTCATAAAAAAGATGACATAGGTGTTTCGCACAATCATACGGATATATGTTTACCACGGCTACAGCCGACTGATATCTTAAAATCTCAAAATTGTCCATATAAAATTGCCTTTCCATGCCAATCAATAATGTTAACAGCTCAATGGCAAATGAAACATCATCATTAGGTAACTGTGATTTAATAAGACTTTCGGATGCTTCTAAACTGCCAATCCATACCTTACAATCTTTTTGTTCATTAAAACCATCAATGAGATCACGTATGTATTTAGGCCTATTTTTAACATCTATCTTAACATCATTTGATAAGTCATAAGGTTCGAATTCATCATCATCACTATCTAGACAATTTTCAGTTGAATTAATTGTGTTTTTCATCTGCACATCATGGTCAGACGTACTAACTATAATTGAACATTTAGTTTCAATATTTGAATCTTCAAAAAAGTTGTTCAACATTTTAAAACCATCATTAAATAACAATTCATGGTTATTTTTGTAATTTTTCAACTCGTCCATTGTTTTTAAAATCAATTTTGATTCTTCCCCCAAGTCTTCATATTGAAAATTTAAACTAGGAGCACCTTTTTTATGGCGGTTCAAAACACCTAGAGCAATTTCAGCCACTATCATTCCAATAGTTCGCACTGTTTCTTCTGAACTCTCCAAATGAACAGGAACCCCATTAAAAAGTTTGCTTTCGAAATTATTTTTATACTCTTCATTCAATGTAGAATATGATAAACATACTAAGCCAATAACAATTAATTTTGACAAGTAGACGTGTTGTTCAAAAGGTGTATGAATCAATGCACTTTTATCACTCCAAATTTGAACAAGCTCTAACATTAAATCATTCAATATATTTGTACTTGAATCTTTTTGAACTAAATACAAGTAATTCATTAGATTTATAACTATATTGTTGTCTTCGTGATAAAAAAGAAATATCATTTTTTTGCATAATGTATATTTCCAGTTAGGCATCTCAATAACTGCATTTGCTATAAGACTGTGAAGTGAAACAGGAGTTGATAATTTTCGACAAAACAGATATCCAAGTCTATCAATTGCTCGTCTATCAATATCCGAGAGAATACTTCTAATGACTACAGCATAGTTAGCATTCACACACCAACATTCTAAAATGTTCAAAGAAGTAGAAAAATCATTTTGAAGACAAGAAGTAATTGTTTTGCCAAATATTATTGAAAGTGGCCTTGTATTAGGTTTCTCATTTTCCAAAATATAAAATTGGCTTAATTGGTCAATGACAAACAATATATGAATCATTATTCTGTTTGAAAACTCTACAGGAGTAAACACTTTAGGTATATTTTTCCCGACTTTATTAGCAAGTCTACTTGGCAGTGACAGTAAAAATTCAATAACAGTCGTAAAACGGTTATGATTAGAGTTTAGAGTTTCAGTAATCAATGAAGATTTGATGAAATCACTTGTTACAATTAAGCACATAAGTTCAATGGCACAATCAGTTTTAAGAGATAAAGCATTTATAGTCACATAATTCCATAGAGTATGTAATGATATATCAAGCATTTCCAAAGTACCACCATCTGGCGCAAATATTGGTGAAATTAGGTCAATATAATCAACGAAATTTGTATTTTCTAAAATGACTTCGAGTGCTTGGCTGTATACTTGAACGACTTGAGAATAGTTTTGGTAACAATCAAGTTTTGTAAATTTCTGCGGAGTCATAGGCCCTGGCAAGTATTCAACAAACTCTTGCAAAATTCTTTTAATATTTGAATCTGAACGCTGATGAATAGATTCTAGGAGTGTCTTCAACATCATTCCAATTGCTGAAAAGTTATAATAAAAAAAAAAATTCCAGTTTTCTAACCTTAAGTGTACAAATAATATGAAAAAAAAACAACTTCTACATTATATAAATGCAAATCAACTGTCTCAATAAACAATATATTAATATTCAATTCAAATAGCAAATAATATATAATAGATGCTGAATATAGGGCATTACCTGTATTTCCTAAAATGTCAAAGTTCAAATCTAACAAGTTACGGCTCATTCCATTAGTAGATGAATTAACCGATGATTGTGGTAACGACGACGTTAGGAGATCAGTGTTAGAAATTGTATTTTGGTTAGCTGAAAATAAAAATAGTAGATACAAAGTTCGTTAACACATTTTTTACAATTTACTAGAAACAAAAATAATATTTACATTTATTTATTGGATTGCTGTCTAAAGACACAGACTGAGTGAATGCTGAAGTAAAATCGGCAAATTCATCAACACCGGTACTAGAAGAAGATAACATTGTGGTAAATTATTCACAGAGTATTTTGAAATTAATAAATACAGTCAAGTCACATCATTTTAGAAATAAACATAGTATAATGATAAACATTCATTTTACCTATTTTTTTTTACTGCATTATCAGTACTAGGAGCAGTACTAAAGGCCGTATTAAAATCTCCAAAATCATTTGATTGCTTATTGCTGTTATCTACTATATTTAATAAATCAACGGCGCTAGTTTCAGCGTCTAATGGATTTTGGGTAGCTACTGGAGAATTAATCACAGTTTGTGTTTTTCCATAATGTGCTGCTGCACCCAAATCGATGCGTTTTATAGGAGTTCTATGTTTAGCTGGACTTTGAACTTTGGTAGGTGAGGCACTACGATCTTTATATGCTTCTACAGGAGGTCTATGAGGCAAATCAAGTTCTGGTTCTGAATCTACTACATCATTTTCATCACTAAAAATATAACAGCAAATAAAAATTAAAAATAAACATTACCATTTTTTTTTATTATAAAAATAAATTTGAAGAAAGTAGTATATTTTGAAAATTAAATTTACCTCAAAGTAGGGGATTCATCAAAACCTAGAGTATTACTACTTTTTTTGTCACTAAATTCATTATTCATGTCTTTTTTCCATTTTGGCACATCATCCCATTTTTCACCACCTAATAACAAATCATATCGCCATTGTTAAAATTAGCAAATAACTAAATCACAAATGTACTTACCTGATCCTTTATAACCCATGGCTTCACTGGATAATCCAATATATTTGTCTTTATTTTTCTTAGCTTTTTTTCTTTCTTCTCGCAACTTATCATCATCTTGAACAAAATCAATAAGTTCTCTCACTTTATGCCTAAAAAACAATAAATATTATTTACATGTTGCTCGGATGAAACTTGAACACTGCTAATAAATACCTAATATTGATTCCTTGGTCTTTACCAAACTCATCGACAAAAGAATAATTTTCTAATCCTCGTAGATCATAAATATGTTCACGTGCTGATGTGACCACTCTTTCAGAACCGTTTTTAACCAAATAATTCAATAATAATAAACTCTAAAACAAAAAATTCAATACACTTTAAATAGTAAATGCCATTAAAATGAAGGTTAAACATATTTTAAAAAAAAAACATTATTCAAATATTATAATAATTATTGAACATATTCAATTAACCATATTGAATAGGAAATTAATACATATTTAGATTTAAAAAATAAAACTCGTCACAAAAATTATTCATTATCTGTTTCATAGGCAAAATTATTTTATGATTAAACTTAATGGAAACATACTAATCAATAGCAAGTAATGAGTTAGGTATTACATATAATTTATATCAAATTTTTAATATTTTATACAGAATAATTATACTAATTTGCTATTAAATATTAAGATTATAAACGAGATTATAAATTTATTTAAGCTATGTAAAAGACATTATCAGTTTATAAGGTTTATCTAAATAAAGCAAATAGCTAAAAAAATTCTATAATTGCGTGCAAATTTATGATAAATGATTAATAAGAAATACCATTCTTGGGAAATATATGTAATTTAATGAATATTTGTATCCAACATATTTGTGGAATTAGCACTCACTTTATAAGTCCTTCGCCAATTTTTCTTGTTCTCGTGCAACATTCGTTTCCATAACATTCCCATAACTTCAGGGAAGTGTTCAAACATAAATGTTGCTTGGGCTACTTCTTGCATTAAATTACCTGCAAATTGAAATAATACAAATATAACATGAATACATACTCGTGAAAATAAATTGTTCTGTTAAAGTAGACAGGACATTCTTCAATGACAATGATTTGTTATGATTTAAAAAGTTTGTTTTTATTTTAAAACATAAATATCTGTTTTAATAAGACCTGGAATTCATTAAAAACCACACTGTATCTAAAAGTAAGTTGTTGGACAAGTGATGTTTAGGTATTTTATTCTTATCAGACCAACAAATCAATTCAGCAACCAAATGAATTAAGTATCTAAACAAGACCGTCATCGACGTTCTAGTTTTTAAGGAGCCATTATTGTAAGTGTTAACTCAAAATCGAAAAACACACAATAATACATGTCATCTTAACGGTCCAATGGAAAGTGAGTCACACGGTGAAGTATTAGATAACTCGATGTGACCGACCTCGAACTACCCGTTCAAACAACCTTACATACGTCCAAGGTAATAGGGAAAAACACAGATCGTGGCTGTCGGAGAACGACAAAAGGCACTTTACCGGTGGGTCCCCAAGCTTCATCGTTGGTCGCTTCTCTGACTTTGGCTTCGATTTCCGTGTAGTTGAGCACGACGTTGGTCCTGCACAAAATCGTAAATCGTTATTACGTTACGTCACCACGGGAGTGTAACGGGTACGACGGGCCCAAAACGACCCGTCAGTACGGGGCAGCAGGCGATGGTGTACTCACACTTTGTCGGCGAGTTCTCGTACTTTCCACATCGTCGCGGGCGGTCGTCGTCGTCGTCGGTCACAGGGCACCGCCGGCGGCCGATGTCGGGCTGGAAGAGCGGGAAAAAACAAACAACGGGAGCGATCGAAACTGTCGTTTCGTCAACACGGCGCCGGAGACCGCGTTAGGATCGTCGTGGTCGTCCACAGCGGAGGCACCACGGTCCAGTGTCCAAGCACCGCGGGACAAGGCGGGCACGCGGTAGGGGTGGGGGCGCGGACGATCAACGCACGGAAAAATGTGTGTCGCGCGCGCGTGTCGTTTATCGAGACAAATTACGAAATATGTGTCGCGGGTTACCTACCTGTGCACGGAGGCGGCGGTGGCGGGCGCGCGAACGTACGTGACGCGGCGAGCGAGGACAGGAGTGGACGAGGCGCCGAGGGCGGGCGACGGCGGGGAGCGACTGGCGAGCGCACTACGTCTACTACGGCGCTGTGGACTACAACACGGACCCGCCGCTGGTGCCGCTTATTGCCGCTGGTCGTCGTCGTCGTCGCCGTGTCGCAATGTTATCAGCAGACAATAACCAGACGCGCGACCGACGACGGTGGCGCCGTGCCGACCGCAACGGTTGCAGCCATGACGACAACGCGATAGAATTTTGGTAATATGTAATTAATAATATTATGGTAATAATATTATAACGGTGCCAAGAGCAGCTGTGTGTTACACTGAAACGCCGTTAAAACAAAATATTATTTTGTGAATTCGTATCGCCGTGTACTCTACTCGCGTGTGACGATGACGAGGGAAAAGGTGAACGCGATAAATCGGACCGTACTACGTCGACGCCTGCGCGGACACTGCGGCGCGGCGGTGCGATAATATTTTATAACAAGTGGGCAACGACGACACGCACGTACGATTTCCCGGACGGACGCTCGGCGCGCGCGATTCGGCTGCGGCCAGCGGTTTCGGAGTTCGGACACCGTCGGATTTTGTTATTATACGATAATTAAAATTGCCTCGACGTCGTTATAAATTATTAAAAATAATCGTGATACGTTTATTTTTTTTTTCCGTATCGATCGTTCGACGCGTCATCCGCGCGTACGTCCACCACCACTACTGTGACGTGATTCTAACCTACGGTGACGTGAGTCGTGTGCAATGACATTGTATTATCGTGAATATTCGCCGTCTACGTGATTTCTGTTCAGATATCTCACCGGTATCGTATATAAATATGTAGTGTCAATCGGCCGCGCGTTGAATACAGATACCGTCGGGAATGCCGGTACAGGGCGATATCGCTGGACGTGACCGTCGACTGCAGCTGATGCGTCATTATTATTATTTTCATTGTCGAAATCGTTTTGTCGTTGCCCGTCACGTCGGCGTACACCAGTGGCACGATTAGGAGGGAGCCATGGGGGGGGGGCTAAGCCACTGTGTGGCGATTTTAGCCCCCTCAGATTACAGAAGCGATTTAAAAAAATTTGTTCTAGCATAATATAAATTTATTTTTGTTTTATATATATGCAACTGTAATATTGAAGAACGTGGGAAAATATTCGTAAAAAATAAATTGTGAAAATATTCAATATTTTCGCTGTGGACGTGCAACATTGTTATAAACCATAGGAAATAATTGACCGATTTGCCAAGGTCGAAAGGAGAGTATCTTTAAAATTACAATTTTATAAATGTTAATCTTTAATACTAAATAAAATGTATGTGTATAGTTATGTTATGTTACTCGATGTTCTTGATATTGTGTTAGCGAGCGATACGTTTTTTAACCTACAAAGTCCTTAGCCCCCCCCCAAATTTCAGTCCTAATTGCGCCACTGGCGACCCGACGTTACAGTCGCGTACGATGTGTACGAGCGTCGGCCGTTCGGTTACAGTAGGCGAGAACTCAAAATAATATCGTGTACGTGTGTGTGTGGGGGGGGGGCACAGGTGTCTGTCGAGTAACACGGGTCGAGTGTAATTTAAAGTGGTGGAAGAGCGAGGGAAAACGGAAATGTGTGGTGAAAATCCTTGAAACGCGATCGATTCACGACGTAATAATAGCGTCAATAATAAAAATTTTATCGTTACACCGCCCCGACGTACGTGTCGTGTCCCCGATTTCGTCGACGCCGTCGGAAAACAGCTCACGCGACGACGTTTGCGACAGCATGCCGCGCGCCGTGCGTGACACGTTTCGCCACGGTTAGGTTGCCACGTGCGGCGTATGGACCGTCGCCCCGGTACCGCCAGTACAAGGTGTTGCCCGAACGTTACCGTTTACCGCCCAGAACCCGAGAGTGATGTCCGACAGTACAAAATAATAAATATCGTCCTGTTATCGTCCCATCGCCGAGTGTCGGTTATGAGCCGCGAACGAACGAGGAACAGGGATCGTCTCCGTCCACGGCGTTTTTCACACGCCTCTGTGGTCCGTTTACCATGGCGCTCCGCGACTTTCCCGCAGACACGGTCGTCCGCGACTCCATAATATGGAATATATACGTATATTATATATTGTAATATGCTCCTGCGTCGTTTTCACGTATGGTTCATGTGCACACTCGGACACGATGGACGTTTCAAACATTCAGGCCGACATGTGACATCCGGACGATCCGGTCGTATTGGATGTCGTCCAGTTTCGGCGCGTGTTTTCAATTCAAACTTCATATGGTTTCAAAACACTTTTGTTTGTTCCAAACTTCTGTGTTCAAAACGATAACGTATCCAAGTCTATAAAAGTGTAAAACGTTATCGTTTTTATAAAAAGAAAACACTAAACAATCGACGGTGGGCAATATTTTGGCGACCCGTGGACTCGCCACTCCGACATGAATGATCGACAAAATTGATTGACTCTTTATCAAATATTAACAAGATAAACACGTATAATGACTGTCACGGGTCATAATAATTCGATTCCTACGCTGTTAAATATCTAAATACTCTTTTTTAAATTATATATTTCCGTTGGGCCGATATGGTCTCATTTTTTTTTTTTTTTTTTTTTAATGGCAATTTTTCTTTTTTTTCTCCTGTATTTCAATCAATTTCAATTATGGTAACTTCATTATTTATTATGCATCTGAACTATGTACGAGACCTTCAACCATCGATTCTCTAGGCAATCGGCTCACTCGTAACTCGTAATAAGACTGGCCCTGCCGTCAGTGGTAGCAGAAAAATTCTAGTTTTGATTTCGATTTATTGTATATTTATTTTATAATATTAACGATCTTTTTTCTATATTATTATTACCTTCTATGATTTTATATATTTTATAATGTTAACTATTTAGAATACGTATGTCTTATATACCTAAATTGAAATATAATTGACTTATCTAGAAAATAACAATAATAATACTGTTTAATTACACTATGGTTAGTTGTTTTATGTAGTTTATGATGTATTTCGTTTTATGTTTCTTGAATATTACGTGTTAAATAATGTCCTGGACACTCGGTATTTTTCAAGTTTAAAATTAAAAAGAGTGTTTGCCTAATAAAGGTATTATAAGGGTTCGGTGGATTTATGTTAACGACTACTGTAAAATGCGCTGTATTTTAATTATTTTATAAAGTTATGGTTATATAGTGGTTCATCATCAAAAAAAATATCAAACATGCGAAATTCTTGAATTGGAAAGACAATTTATAATAGTAGGTTGTAAAGTAAAAGGACCTGCGGTCGGCAGTGGTGTCCAGTGTTTGCGTCAATTATTCGTACGATATACAACTGTACAAGGATATGAGATCATTCTCGACAATGACGTACAACCCGTATAAATTGTTTTTATACCGTGAATTTTTGTTTTATTACTGACGTGGAATAAATTATTTTGGCGCCTACCTGTAGATTTATTATGCGTAGACGTCAACGTGTTGTTATGACTTGACTCCTCCATGTCGACTCTATCCTGTCGTCACTGTTGCGATATTCCATGTAGATCTTTACGACGTCCCATAAAATGTTTGGTATTCAAACAGCTATATAATCCGTGTACAATACAGTATAAAATGTCCATGCGTACAACAGTGTTAGTGTTAAAGCTTTCCAGAAAAATATGTAACACATAATAACCAAACATGTTCAGGCATGTGCATTACATACATATATGGTACTTTGTATACACGTTTATATACATATATGTATGTACCAGGTACGTATAACGCCTGTATAAGCTATGAGGTATAAATAAATCACGATTTTCTCTACTGTGCGTTTTCGAAACATTTTCGCAACTAATGAACATATGTATGTAAAAATTGTCAAGAAAAAAAAGACTGTAAGATAATGTCGATACATCGTTTCTTTAGTAGAAAGATTCCGAGAAAAACTTCTGTGTAATGCGCATAGGTATATAATTCTTATCCATATTTTAATGTTTTTATTCAAATTACTTTGGTGAGGTTAGTTTTTCTCATCAAGTCCTTTTAAAATTTTAAATTCTTAGCCTGATAAAACTTTTCTTTCACCCAAATATTTGAAATTCTCAACGTTAATTGGATTGACCAATTTAAACACATTCATACGTACATACACAGGTAATCAAAAGATTGCCTAGTACCATCAAATTTCAAATTGACACCCCTAGTTTATTTCGAGCCGAGCGAAAATTTCAAAATAATTTTATATTGCTTTGTTTATTGGAAAATAGGTATTCTTAATTTTGCGTAAATGAGATTCGAATTAGTATGTTAGTATAAATTAGTTAACTTGTATAAGTGAATAATTTAAAAAACACAAGTTTTATTAGTTCTAAAATAATAAAAACAATCATATAGTAATTAAATTTCTAATTTCAAAACATGAATTGAATTGCTGTAGTGGCGTGTAACCAATTTTAATCCACACCCTCTAAATGTATTTGTTTTAATTAGAAGACCTTCCAACAATGTTTTTTTCACGTTAGTAGCTCGTGCACATGAAATCACTAATGTCATGCGATTTAAAGTTAGTAGCGACTATTCTTTGGGAAATTTCGTGAACCCTCGGGGGTCTTGATCCCCGTGGGGATGCAATTTGTACTCCACTGTTATATAATTGTATTGTTATACGTGTAATTGATTGCCAAAACGTATTTTAAAAAAGATTATTACATTTTTTATCATGATATTGCATAATTCATCAATTATATATTTAAATTGATAAAGGCAAGAGTATGTATTTAGAGTCAACTCTAAGGGAAGTGGGGGCTAGTATTTTACGTAGATAGGTACATAACCCAATCGCAAATAAGTGATAATTTAATAATTTTTCGTCGTCTGTTTACTGTGTTTTAAAAAAAAATTATAATGGAAAATATAGTGAATATTTTAATATTATTTTAAAATATCACTATTGTATGTGTATAAATTACCATTATATTACAGAAAATAAGAATAACTACAAAACACACACTGTTGATTGACTATGAATTACTCATATCTATAGACAACTGGTAAACAGCAAAGTTTGTATTCAGATTTTATTCATATGCCCATAAGTATCTACATCTAATAATAATAATAATTTGAGATTTTATTAATTCAAACACATTTTTTCGAAATATTATTTTATTTAGATTTTGAAAGAACTAGGAAAATTATTATTGTTGTAACTTGTATTGAAAAGTTGTACAGAAAATGTTCAATGTTAATATGAATAAAGTAAAAAGTAAACATATAAAGTACAACTTTAAATACCAGCTAGACCCTAGCTGTATTATTTTATCGATATTATCCTAAGCAAATAATCAATATTTTAACAACTGTAGACAAATATTGAGTGTAAATGATAAATGATATTATTCCGTTTTTAACATATTTCTCTTTACCTTCATTCGAAAATTATCCTGACACCATTCAATTTTATTTTAAAAATGCAGAGTGGTGTAATGATCTATAAAACATATTGCAAAACAAATGCGAGATGAAAGACAGTTTTGCCATTTATAATAATAATTTACTGTAAATCGTAAGAAACATATGAAATATTGTAATGAACGATGAAGGACTGTGCGTATAGTAAGTTTAAACATATTAGTTTGATGAAATACCTTGTAATAGACCGTTGCCCGATAAAGTTTATTTCAAGCTGTTTTTCTCGCAAATTCATTATTTTATGTTTTTGTTGTGTTAAATGTTATCAAAATGGCGTATACTTTTATGGTATGGTGATAACAATTTATGTAATTATGTCATGGGTGTATACGTTGAGTTTCTTACAATAATATCTTCTAATCATCAGGTTCGGATTAATGAATGGGCTGAATGTGCTGAAACCGTTATTCCTTTGATTTTTTCGACTAGGACATTATAATCTCATAATTTGCTGTCGCGCGTTATTCTCTTGTTGCAACTGTGGTGATTTTTGTCGTCGAGAGTATTTATAAGAAATATCACCAGCACGATTGTCGATTTGATTGATCACGTGTATTATTATCATAAAATATTTTATTTTCTTCGGTACGTCTATCGAGTATTTTGAAGTAGATACCGACAAATGGTTGAAGTTTATGTTTTCTAATGTGAAAAAGCCGTTTTAAATCAATTTAGACACAGACTTTGAATTTTTTGTAAGCCTTAGGCCTTGCGTTTCGCATTTCATCCGGGCCCATGATAATCGCGCGTCATAGCGACGTATAGACGTAATTACTTTTGGATAAACGACGCGGCGCGTGGCCGACGTCACAAGCCAGGAGGTCGTCCGCGACGGGAAAGGCCGCGAAGGCGCCGGGCGGAGCGAAGAGGTCGCCTGCAAGTCGTCTGTGACCGAGACAGGTCACGCGGCGTGAGCACGGCCGAGGACGCGATGCTGCGTGGATTGCGGGGGTGGAGGCGGCGGTGCGGGTCGCACACGGAAGACGGACGCGGCCAAAGACTGCTTGCACGGGTTTACCGCCGCGCGGATGACGATCGGCACGACACGCGTGTGCGTGAAGAAAACGACATCGATTTAATATTCGCGAATACATTTTTTAGTTCAAATTCGTAAATCTGATGTCCGTAAACTTTTACGGGCCGCCGCCTATCGTCTTGAATGTCGTCCATCCTACCCGTGACTACAAACCGGTACTTCGGGCCTTTCAACTGTTCGACCGTTCCTGACCGTAGACGCTCCACGAATCTCGCTTTTTCGAAAAATCTCCGTTATAACAATATGGACTCCTCCGTGCACGTTCCTATCCCAAATTCGTTTCAAAGTACCCTGCCTTGTCTTTCGTCACCTTTCTCGTCTGACTTTCACGATAATTCTGCTATCTCCCATTCCATGCGCACTGTTAACTGTGACTTCTTTTTACTTTTTACATTTTTTTAGATTCTGAGTGAAGCGAAGGATCTTATGGTTTTACAATGATGTTTATTTATTTTTTTTATTTATTTATTTTTTTTTTTTCTGTAAACACTTTTTCGTATAGAAATCCTTGTCCAAAAGTTTCGTCCAGCAACTCTTTAGATTCGAAATTGAACTGAGATGGTACTTTAGAGAGGTCATTTTTCCAAAATCTCCATAGTTTTTCCAGTAATCAAGAATAACGATCGAAAAACTGAGTAAAAACGGTAAAATCGGTAAAAATCCGCCGTAAACGAGATTTTCACTGTTCAGATTTTAGGTATTTAGTCATAAATCGAAAAGTATTAAAACTAGAAACTTGAAAATTTTATCCAATATCAAATACATACTTTTTTATATTGGACAAAATTTTCAGAATAATTAAATCACTTTTGACTTAAATATAGAACTTTTAATTTACCAAATTGTTTGAAAGTTTTTATGTAATATAATTTTAAATGTTTGACAAAAAGTTCTGAAAATGTAATATGACCTTACTCATATACCTACCTAATTATCCTAACAAAAGTTCAAAAATCGTTAGTCAGGATTTTTTTTTATACACACTTTAATAAATTATTATACGATTTTTTTCGATATTGTCTGATTTCTTTTAAGTTTATTTCTAATGAGTTATAACTGTTATAACAATTGAAGTTTAAATGAGTTATATCTAATTGAATATTTTATGAGGGTTTAATTACAAAAAAACTCACCAAAAATTATATAAATAACCGTAAAATACGTAAACCGTATTTAAATAATAATATATTATATTACACTGAAGCTTTACTCAGAATCGTTTTATACTAAAGAAATGAGTCATCATTTCTTTAAAACTTAATACATTCATCACCAATATCTTGTCCGAGGATCGAAGGGACGATGGACGAACTTGTACCACCATCATCTCACTTACCAGCTTTTTTTCTTGTTCATCTAAAGTGTGACCCATGTTATCCGTCTTTATTTCGGTGTTGGTTTTTATCACATTAAAACATTATTAATTTAAGAATATTTTGCTAAAAAAAAAAAGAAAAAGGTTGTTGGGCGTTTTTAAAAATTATGGCCATTTGCCCGTTTTTTCTTTTGCCCGCCTTATAATTTATCCAGAGCGGTTGGTAATACTTAGCGTTTTGCGATCGGTCTTAGGTTTTATCAATATCCGAATTATTTCCGTGGTATAATATTATATGCATGCGATTGAGCGATGCGTATTGCGTACGACCAGAGCGGTCCGGGGCGTGGTCACAGCAGGCCACTTGGCTTGCGACAAGTTACCAAGCGTGAGTATTGGTACTTTTTGCGATTACGCGGCGGTAGTAGATACACATAACGTCGTGCCGGTGTGATTGCCGACGTCACGTTCTGTTACTTGTTTAATCATAGATTTAAACAATATCGTAATGATATGTGTATAATGTACATTGTACATATTGTATAAATATTAGTGCTCTCCCTTCCATCATGCGATCGATATTTATGACAGTATTTCAGGTACCGTGCAGTTTACCTATTATTTTGATAGTGTAATGTGCAGAACTGCAGAATACTGTTAATGTGAGTATACGATATCTGAGAGTATATTTATATTTTCAGTGTATTAGATTCTGAGTGTAGTTTTACAATGATATTTATTAATATTTCGTTTTTGGAATTTTTTCGGAACCACTTTTTCGGGTACTAGACTCATCCAGAAATTATGTTCAGTCCTCTCTATAGATCAGAAATTTCTTTCTCTAAATACTGTTTCAATTAAGTTATTTTTCTCTTTTCTGAAACTGTTATCAAAAATTTGGGTAAAACTACCGTAAAATGGTAAAATGTATCATAAACAAAATTTTCATAAAATTGATTTTTATAGCTAAAGAAATGGTTTTTAGAAATTCAAATTTGTTTGTGCATCTATATGATTTTTTTTTCAATTTTTTCAATATTAAAAATATTATTAATTTATAAACTATTTTATAGGATCTAAAGAGTAAAAATAGTTAAGCATAAAATATAAAGTGCGTTTTAAAAATAAAATTGAAAAAAATCAATACAAAGAAGACTATTAAGAATTCAAATATATTTTTATTCAATTGATTTCAGTTCAACCTATTGGATGTACTAATGAAACACGTTTGACACATTAAATTTGATAGAAAAAGAAATGTTTTACGTAGTTCTAAAATAATGAGAATTAGGTCAAAGAAATATTCCTAACTAGCGAATTCGCGACTTGTTCGTGACAAATTAAACCTGACCATTTTTCAACCGGGAAATCATCAAAGTTTTTGTCGTGGCACGTGCGATTTCGGTGATTTTGTGTTAGAAGCTCGCTCGAACAAGCCTGAAACAATGCGCACGTGTCTAATATACGTCTAATATACGGGTTCACATCTATCGTCTGTATAGATTACAGAATACAGGGGTTTGTTAAACTTATTTTGGGGTTGTGGGCTTTTTAATTTAAGATATGAATATATTTGCCAGCAAGCATCCTAATATAAATCATTTTACTTTTTGATTTTTATTCGAAAAATGTATTATATTTCAGGGTCTTAATTTACCTATTTCATAAATCGTCTTTGGAAATGATTAATTTTATTATATACGAACATCTTAAAAAATAATAATAATGACACATAAAGTATAATATAATATTCACGAAATTAAAAAATTATTATTGGCGTAAACCAAGTCTAACCTGATTTAACAAATAATTCGATATATTTGTACCCCATGGAACCTCCCCCCAATCGGACCTTAAAAGGGTCTACTAACCGCCGACTATGAATCTATCTGAACTATAGAAGCCATAATATAATAATCATCGCTTTGAGAACTGTGCCGTGAGGCCGCATAGTAACCGCACGCACGTCTGGTAAAGCGTATTCCCGCTTTGTTTGTTACAAAAAATAGACTAGTATTTATTATTAATATTAATTATAAAGATGACTATATAATATAAAACATCACTTAAATTAATATGAAATATATTTGACAATTATTGATAATAGCGTTCGCGGTTCACGTGTGCGTGATAAATATATCAACATTAGTTGTTCTTGAGTACTATTAGTACTTGAATATTAGTATTTTATTGATTAATTCATATACGCGTATTATTTTTTTTACCAAACACTTAAGCTAAAATATCGTAAGTTGTCAATAAATAAGATTTATACGTCAGCAATTTAATGTTATCATTAATTTAATAGAAACTAATTATTTGTAATTATGTACAAAGGAAAATAAACACATTATATAAAATAAGAATTCGTTTTATATCACTAACGACAGTAATGACATGATTAGGCCTTTAGGGATGTCAGCGGAATAGAAGGTGATTTGTGGTTTATCTAAAACATAGGTGCGATTAGGAGAGGTCTAGGGAGACTTAGTCCTCCCCTTTCCAAATAATATAAATTCCAATTACAAAATAAGAGTAACTTATTTGTTATAGCTTCCCAAAAATGTAACCCTAGTTGCGTTTATATAGTCTCAATTTTATTCAAAACGTTGCTCGTACGATTAAAACGCATAAACCTCATAGGTAATTGAAAATAATTTAGTCAATATTGAAAAGCACTGCGTGTTTTATACTCCTAATGCATTATTCGTATGTATCTTGTATCTATATATATATATATATGATTACCGGTGGTATACGCACTACGACTGTACCCTGTACACAAAGAGTTTTATTTCACTCGTATTTTATACATTAATAACAAAATAATAATAATGATATTAATGTAATAATGTAGAATAAAGGTCACTTTAGTGACGGCAGTCTCGCCGCAGTGGCCCGAAACGGCCGTATGTGACCTCCTAGCCGCAACAAAATATCACGGCGTATTCACTCGGCGGCACACGTTAAATAGTTTTGTAATGACTGTAAATATATTAAATAATAATATTATTATAGCTGATACAGCAGTGTATAGTGTACACTATACACGGTCTTCGTGGCGTACATAGGAACCTATTTTGTAGGGTGGGGGGTTATTTCCACAAAAGTGTATCATACACACACACACACACACACACCACACACATATATAATATACATATAATGTATAATACTACCTAATGTCAAACCGTTTATTATACAAAATCACAAAGATATTTCGGAGGGAAGTAGGTTGTGATTCGTTGAATTGTCTCCTGCATTAAGCCATTATTTTAAATAAAATCGTCATAAGATTGAAGACGAGATGTTTACACTTCTATAACGCCATAACCGATGCTCAAATAAGATGGCTTTTTTCACAATTAATAGGAACTGACATTTTTTGTTAGTAGATTGGTCTTACTATTATCATAAATTATATTCTTATAGTTTGAGCATTGATCAGACTTTTATAATATTCGATGCCTATTGTCTTGTTTGTCTGTGATACCAACGTTAAAAACAAGTTACACGTTATTATTGTGAAATCAAATTTAATTAATTAGAAATTATAAAATAAAATACAATTCAAATATTTTGAAAAACGCAGTTCTTAGTTCCAACCAAAGAGTAAAATAACTTTATAACATTAGTAGATCTTACAATCTTTTAAATATAGGGAGGTAAGAGCTGTGCATCTTGTAATTAGCAATTATTTGTTTGCTTCAAAACAGCTTTTTAATTTTTACTTATGTCTAAAAGTGGACGTGTATTAATATATCAATCTGTGTTGCACTTGCACCACAGCATGGATTTACAATTATTAAAATCTTTAGACTTAAGAGTATTGACATTTGAGTATAAGGTTTAGGTATGAACTAAACAAACAAGTATTTAAATAGTATAAACAAATTCATGTATATTTAAAAAAAAGAAATTAAATAAACATTTTAAACTATAAATATATGAATCTTACAAAACACTTTAGAGTACCATCTATTGGAAATTTCAATACATTTTATTCAGTGGATTGAAATTAATGAAATTAAATTTGTTCAAGGAAAAATGTAAATTTTCAACGCGTTTTGCTACCAGGGTGAAAAATATGTTATCATAGCTGTATACATCATAGTCATATAGATGAGGGTAAATTATTGGAAAAAGAGCGAAACTCGTATAGAAACGAGTAGTAGTTATATATTATAAATGAATTAGCGATAAAACAGATATTATTCTTTTCTAATTATTCGTTTTTTCGGCTATAGGTGAATCACAGCCCGACTTGTCATTAATGTGTTGAAGACCGGGGAATTGCGTCCCGGTCATATTTTATCACTTAGTTAATTGCGGAATTTACCCGGGAAATTTACTATTTCACGGATGACTTTTTAGCAATACTGCCCGCTATAAAGATCATCGGGTTGTACAATTTACCGACCATGTTTTTGAAAACTGTATATCCCCGGACGCCATGTTTCCCCCAAATATTTGGGCACAGTTTTCTGCTATATAGTAACTATATTATAGTTGTAACACTACCACTAACGGCTGTGAAAGTTTTCATTCACGCCTAAATTCATCGTTCTACTCTAATTATCCTAACATCTATAATTTTATTGATATATTAGTAGATTTCAATCAGAAACATATATCTAGGCTTAGGGACTTACAGATCTAAAAAATACACAAATATGCATGCAAATATGCTTCTAAAATCATTAAAATATCCATTATATAACACGGGCCGCAACTCGTACGTTATTTAGGGATTGGGCCGCAATTCACCAACGCCGCTTTTTTCTTTGTTGTGTATTATTTTTATTTTTTTTTTTACATTTGCCATATTTTATAATGACATTAGTTATTACGATTTTTCAGAACTGAGTAATTGACCTTTTGTGATAATGAATAATGATTACAAGTAAAACCATTAAACTGTATCGGAATGTCAGAGTGTATGTAATAACTAATAACTAATAAGGATATACAGAAAGTATCATTTTCAATTCATTGAATTTATATCTCCTTTGATAAAAAATTAAATTATAATTAAAAAAGAATTAAGACCAAGGCAGCAATCCTTATGATCAATATAGCTGTAACATAAATTGTCGTATGTTATTATGTATAAATCACTGAGATAGACAAGAATATCTTATCTATCTCAGTGGTACACATAGATATCAAGTTCAACTGATCTGACTATTATGTCATTAAGTTAATTTAAATTGATGTAATGTATATTATTTTTAAGTTTAAGCCATGTATCTATAGTACGTATACGGTATAATTGGTATAAATAAGTTGTATTTATAATTAGTAATATTTTATTAAAGTATATCATTATTATTTTTTTTTTTATTATAATTTATATTATATTATAAACTATAATATACCTAACAAACGTATAATTCTTATCGCTGATGCTGTGTTAACTATCACTATTTGTTATTGATATAATTTACTAGAAACCGTAAATATTTTTAACATTAAATGTCCATGTTTTAAATAGCATGTAAGATAATAGTGGTGGATTTAAAGCACATTACGTGGATAATAATTACGATTGGCTCATTTGGCGTACGATAGTCTCGTTGTATGATATATCTTATGTTTTTAATCAGAAACCAATGATAAATCTATGATTTTGATTGTAGCTCAGTGAATAATTTTATTACCTGCTTTCGTTATTTGGTTTTTTATGTACCATTTTTTGATGAAATTCAAAACTCCATGATGATTAATATTAATGCATTTTCATACTTTAAGCAATAATAGTTTTGGAACGATTATAAAATATTCTACATCGATATTTGTGAAAATAATCTATTTCGTCGTATTTAAACACTGCATACAAAAAAAGTTAGAACCGTTCGTTATTACTATGTAAACATTGATGAATGATAGTATGGGTTAGTATGTGGGTTAGTGATAGATGGGTTAGTACCTAAATAAATATTAGTACATAAAAAAGCTTGTATAAAAATCGCATTTCTTAGAAAAAAAATACAAGATACAGTTAAACTTAAAAAATTGCTAAATTTAATACATAAAGTTTATATAATATTTAGAATTAAAAATTATGAAAGATAAAAATATTATATTTCAATATTTTCAAAGTTTTGTAATCTAATTCAGCTCAAAAATGGTCAATTTTTTTATTAAAATGTAGTAGTTTATCAAGTCTGTGAAAAAAATGTTGGTAATAATATTTAGTACAAATTGTAAAACTCCAACCCCATTATTTTTAGAGGTATGACTAAAACCGATATCATGATAATCTCATTGAAGGCTCATTTGATCATCTTTATTCAATTTTTTACAAATATTTAAAAAAAATATTGCGAATAAAGAAGTATAACTTTTTGAAATTCTAACTAGATACAATTTCTGATCTGAAAAAGGTTAAATGCAACTTTTGGACCACTGGTATCACACGAAAAAGGATTTATACAGTTTGAAAACATAAAATTACAAATGAACAAAGACGTATTATAAATATAACGAATAATTCAATAAATTAAAATTCTTCAAATTAAGTTTGAATATTTTTTTACAATAAATGCGATATTATTTCATTTATCGCAGTATAAAGTTGAGTATTGTGTATTAGTTGTTAGAATGTGTCCATGTGATATAGTAATAATAAATAGTGATAATTAATAATACACGTGTATACTTTTCAGCTACATTGGCATGAATATTACATTTAACTAAATTAAACATAAACAGTGATTACAATGCAAACTACAAGAGTATCTATAATCGTCCAGATAAGATGCATAGAATGATGTGGAACATATATTGCATGCATGTAGGCATGATACGAATACCTATTACAAATCAATACTGTAACACTCATCAAATTGTATGTGATTTGAATTAAAATTTTGCCAAAATCGATTTAAAAACCAATATCAAAACCAATTCTCAAGAGCCGGTAGGCATCTACACTATCTAGATTACATTTTGTATACGTTGGCGCTAAGTTCAACCACCCGTAATGCCGGAATACTTCAGTTGAACGAGTGAGTGTAACGTTATTATACTCGTTACGGCCGAAGAACAAATTATATTCATGATGTAGAGTCGTAGAGATTTACCGATTTGTACCCTTTACCTTTAGGTACTCGTAACACGGTCTGTAGATTATTTCAATATTACAATTTACATACCATATAATACATATAGCCTATAGCGCCTACAGGTACAGCGGAACCGAGATTTACTTGTTAAATCTTAGTTTTATCGTAAAACATATATATATAATATATATATAAAGTATTTATTGTATATGTATATATGATTTCTCTGATAGATTGGAGACGGACGTATGGAAACAAAAAAAAATTGGTCATTATAAAATGTTATTTAATAACGTTCCGAACTTCTGAATATACAAAAGACAGTGTTTTGAAGATAGGTATTTGGTGTCCATTATGCATTAAGTACATTAATCCTCGTCACGGTGCGGCAGAGAATATTCTTAAACACAAAGAATGTGATTTCTTATAGGTACCTAAGCGTTGTAGGGGCATATTTTAAAACTGAAATATAGATTTTTCGTATTTGAAAACGATTTTTTGTTTGATTTTAACTTTAATATATAGACAGTATTTTTTCATGTTTTTATTTTTGTGTAAACATGTTTACAAAACTGTAGTACATAGGATAATCATACGCGTGAGATACACGTTAACGCTTCACTGCTTCAGGACTTGAGTCCTGAAGTTTTTGTAAGGCATAACATATTAAATTAAATTTGGTGAAATGACCATACGGGGGTCAATAATCAGTAATCACTGTTACTCCGGTAGACCAAATATTTTAAGTAGTTATACACATTAACTTCAGGCAACATCGAAAATGAACAACAATATCAAAATAAAAATGAATAATATATAGGTACGTTCTGGAAATTCGATTATTGGTGTTTTAATTGCTCTAAATGGCCTGTATCCAGCTAACTTTTCCATCATGTATACTATGTGCGAGTATATATATATGTATATATATATTAACCGAGAAATAATTACTGGACAATTAATTTAAAATTATATGTGCATTATTTAATTAAAATAAATATAATAATAAAGATAAAACAATGTAATTTATGAATATATGAGTACCTAATATATGGTTACAATTATTGAATAAGTAATCACATAGGTTAAGGTTGAATTGATCATATGTAATAAAAAATATACATGTTACTATGAATTTAAGAAATGATTAATATTCAATAAATGTTATTATTTATAACTTAATAAAATCAAAGAAATATCACTATAAATTATTAAAACTATAATCATTAGAATTTTTATTTTATTTAAAAGCTAGACATAGTAGCCTATGACTAGGTAGTATATTCATATAGGTGTTATAAAGGTGTAAATATTTTTATTATTTTTTTGTATTTTTAATAAAATTTTAAAGCACATTTTTATACTTCGAGTTTTGGATGGTTAATAATAGGTACAATATGTATAAAAGAAAAAAAACATTATAGTTTTAATATAACAATGTTGTAGAAAATAACTGAATAAACTTAAATAATAATAGCATGGAAAGAAGACAATATAATAATATGTCAAACAATATTTTTTCAATATCTTATACTCACACCTAAATAAGTCACTTTCTAAAAATTTAATTAAGAACTGTAGAAAGAAAAGTAATTATTTAGTTGATAACAGTGATTAAATTGGAAATGAAACTGTAATATAAAATATTGAAAATGTGTGTGGATAAATTGAAATTGTTGTCCCTAGTTACTCCACATATGATTTAATTTGACATAAGATAATCAAACAGCTAAGATAATGACGACAAATAATATAAATCTATTTAATTGTCAAAACGAATTGTTATACTAAGTTTCAAAAATAAAAAATATAAATCTAGACAAATTATCAGATATTTACCTACTAGTTAATCAATCTTATTTTTTTTTTAATTTTTTATAGTAAAACTGTGGTAAAAATTTTCGAAAATAAATGTGTATGTTTGTAAGGAAATAAAACTTATTTTTACCTCATTTCATTTGTGGTCGAAGAATTAAATTAGTAGAAAATAAAAAATTGTTTTTCTAATCATGGGTGAGTATCACATTTAGTTTATAATATAGAGTTAACTAATTAATATTTAAATAAATAATTTTATGATTTAATTATTTTACATTGGTATATGTATAATGTAGTAGGTGAGTGGCAACAATCGAATAGAATCGTTGATGCAGTCCAATATTTTATTATTGGTTTCCAAATTAAAATAACATCATACAACACAAGAGTGCAGTTTATGAGTAAACAATTTGTTGTATTATTTTTTTTTTATGAGAAAATTTAATAAACAGTCTATGTTAAGTGTTTACAATTACCATTCTAACCTAATCTGAGGAACGAAACGGCAAAGTACGAACTTCTCAAATAGTTATATTTAATAGCTTTTAGTTTCTGAGTGAAGTGAAAGAATTTGTAGGTTTCACGATCATGTTTATGTTTTCTGGAGTTACTTTTTCGGGTAGAAAACTTTTACTAAAAGTTACGTTCAGCAACTAGAAATAAAGCTCAGAAATAAATAATTACATATCTTAGTTGACTTGTTCTAAGACCGGAGGGACAGAACAAACTCCCACCACCATTACCAGATTTTCCTACAGGGTGTCTGGTGTCACATAAGAATTTACAATTAGCAATATCTTCTGCAGAGATACTAAAGTTAATCTAATTTTGTTTATTTTATATGACTCGGGTACTCATTTTTTTTAAACAATTATAAAAAATCATAAAAAGAGATAAAAATAAAAAGTGTAATTGCTAAAATGTTCAAAAGAAAAAAAAATAAAATTGATATCTTAAAATTGTATAAAAAATGAATTAAAAATTTGTTTTAGTTTTTTTTCTTTGAAAATTTATGCACAGTAAAAATATTAAAAAGAGTAGGTAATCTTTAACTTTGTGAGTCGTTAAAAAACAGAATTCGATTACCATTATTAAAACAGAAAATATTTTTAGAAGAAGAGATATTGAAAATGTGCAAATCCTCGTTAGACGTTTTGTGCATATAATATGCTTGTTTTATGTACATTTTAATTTAAGTATGTAAAATAATATCCATGTTATGTGCAAATAACTTGTTTGTTCAACATATTCGCCAGCAACATAAAATATTCATCATTTATTAAATTAATTATTATTATGGCTATATAATATTGTCTTTATATATAAACTGTTTTGAACACATCCAACAGTTATATATGTTTTATGTTGAAAACGTTTTAAGCTGGTTACACACGGAGCGGTTCGTCCGCGCGCGGTAGCGGTTTTTATCCGCGACTGTGTCCGCGACCGTGTCCGCTGTTTTCTTACACACGAGACGGATTGACCGCGCGCGGACGCGGATTCTTTCCGCGACTGTGCCCGCGTCCGCGTCCGCTGTTTTCTTACACACGAGGCGGATTAACAACGCGGTTTCTTTATAATTTAATATATTTCGCGCCAATTCATTGTTATTGAAATTCGTGCTATTTTGTATCTGAGATATATTCAATCAGTCAACCATACTACGTGCTTGAGAGTTGAGCCCCCACGATCTATCGTATATTCGTATATAATTTATTCTCTAAAGTGTTTCAGTGCAGATCCGCTTTCAAATCGCGGCGGTTGGCGGTTAGTCCGCTTCGTGTGAATATGATCATTGGAAATACTAAGTTTAATTATAGTTAGCGGAAGCGGTCGACCGCCTGAAAATTGAACAAGCGCGATTAGAAGCGGTCGACCGCGCTTGTCCGCGGTCGTCCGCGTGTCAATATTTTGCGTTTGAATATTCCCATTAAAATATAGATGTTTAATTTTAGGTGAAAAACCGCGGCGGATAAAAACCGCTACCGCGCGCGGACGAACCGCTCCGTGTGTAACCAGCTTTAAAGTAATTGTTCTGTTTATCTACTTATGTAGGTATTGTATTAATTACTTAAACAACCTTTTTTCAGTATATTTATATGTATTATATACATACCGTATATATATATATGTGTATTCAAATAATTATGTGTTGTGCATTAAATAGAGCTATGACTATATCCATAACAAAAAAAAAAAAAAAAGACTAAAAGTTATGCTTAATTATAGGTATAGGTACTCAATTTTCTGGCAAACTGACAAAACGAATCGCTTAATAACGAGCGCAATAAATATTAAATACATGTGAATGAATATATAATTTAATTACATTAATGTGCCATATGTTTTTTTGATATTGTATTTAATTATCAGACTAAATATATATTAAATATAAGATACATACTATATATAGGTACAGGGTCGGAATAGGATTTCGGATAATTTTTTTTGAAACTTCCGTCAAGCACACAACAATATATTTATAATATATGCAGGAAATTTCAAGTTTATAGCAATATTACTTTTGGTTTTATGAATAAATATCTAAAATTAATTCAGTGAAAATGTCGTACACTCGGTTTTTTGACATTTTTTTCCTACACTTGGAAAAACTACTAAGAAGAAAAAATGAGGTATCATCTACATGCTATTTTCGATCTATAGAGTTTCTAAATAAAATTTTTGGATAAAGTTAAGATTACCAAAATATATCTCCAGAAAAAAAATAAACATCATTGTAAAACAAATATTTTAAAATTAGTTTAACTCATCATCTGAAAATTTGATTGAAAATGTAGTTATGTAGCTTCGTATATTATTGAAACACATACTAAGCTAAAAAAGTATCATTTCAAAAAAATATGCGAAATTCATAAACGTTGGGATCCTAATAATAATATGATTATGCAAGTTTCCTCTCCACCTTAGCTTGTTCAATAACAAACTTCGCGTTATACTTAATCATAAATAAATTAAAACCCGTGGCATGTTATTTTAAGGCATACGGTATTGCACATGACTAGTTTTTTTACAGTGGTAGGTATTCCCGGGCAGCAAAGTAAAGTTTAATACTTAACATAGTAAAATATATTCAGATTTTTGTGGAAATGGGAGGTAAGAATGAAAATAAAATACTAAAATAGTTGATCGATTTTCATGTACCTATAAGTCATCATGATAAACACCTAATGAAAGTACCTATTATAACAGTATAGTAAAATTATTTACAACATTCAAGAGAAGGGGTTGGACTTTGCATGTCATACCTAAACCTAATCCACGTCTTGCTACCTTCTCCTTATACGAATTATCTAAACAATTTTTGGTATACTTTTTTACCTAACCCTATATCTTCTACGTGTATCTTCGTTGACCTTTGTGTCAGTGCCTTCGAGCAAATCCCACTCCATTCATTTCAGTCTTCTACTGTTATTCTTTGTCGTTAATCCGGGTTCTCTTTTCCAACAAGTCTTTTCACACAGCTTCTTTCCAATGACTAGTCGTGTTATTCAATTCACCATGTTTCTGCCACACATTTTTCGCCCACATCAATTTTCTCTTTCGCTCTTGAATAACTGATTGCTAATTCATATGAATATTATCTAACCGTGACTCGATACATGTCCTCTTCGGTTATAAAAATTCATAAACTTAATCTTAAAAGAAACGCTTCAAATGTAATCGTGATAATTTCTCAAAGACAATCGACGATAGCTAAAAATTCAAAAACAACTTTCAAGCGAGAAAAAACTAGATTTGATACAGACTAATTAACATCAACGAAGTGAGTCACAGTTTTATCAACAACCAACGTATAACTACTATTATACAGTATAAACATAAATATATAAATGCGCAATACTAATACTAATTGTTTATGTTAAGAAGCTACTTACAATATTTTTACGACGCATACATATGAATAAATAATGCACAGAGGAGGTGCATATACAATATACATTCAATACAAAAATAATTATACCATTTGTTTCACCTAGAATCTAAAAAGATATATACGGTCACTGCAATCAGATTTGATTTTTTTCTACGTTAAGTGACTGCAAAATATGAACTATGATTATCTTTAGGTTATTACATAAAATCCTCACGCTAACATATACTTTTCAGAAAAATTATACTTTGACGTAAATTGAAAAAATGTAAATTTAATTTAAACAATTGATGCGTAAGAAAAGAAAAAAACTTTGCGAAAATAAATTTGAATTATTGTTAAATAAATACAATATTGCTTTATGTTTCTGTGCGAATTAAACATTTCCTCAATTAATATAGATACCTCTTATTTTAATATTTATCATTATCAGTCAATAAATTATGTCTGCGCCCGTACACAATTATTAAGAATCAAATAATAATAAAAATATTAAACACATAAATTTCACGCCCATAATATGACGTATATCGATATATCATAATATATGTCATATTATGTAAAACAATACTCTATGATATTTGTAATTATTTGATTTTTGTTTCAGGTTTCTGGACGTTTAGTTTCTATGATATTAATACGTAAAAATATGTGCTAATGTTTTGCAATATTCTCGTTTTGAGAAAAAATTATGAGAAACCTACGAGACAAAAAAACACCGTCTATACTCTGTATAGAGTTTAGGGCTGGTCCAGTCCTTTTGACTCGTTACTCGTTAGTACGTGGACCATCAAGAATGTCCCGATTACCCGTTGGCCCAATTCGTCCCCGGATACTTATATAGGTATTTATTTATTATAATTCCAAAGTATTTTTTGTACGGAACCCATACACGTAAGTCATTGTCATACATATCCAATAAACACACACACACACACACACACACACACACACACACACACACACACACACACACACACACACACACACACACACACACACATGTATATCACTACAGCCATATTTGAGTATATTATCGGTATTTTTTCGATAAACTTTCTGATTTTATATTGCATAAATTCATAGTAAAAGGGTGGGCTGTCAAACAATACTTACTTGTTTGTCAAAAAATAAATACGAAAAAAAATTGCAGGATGAGGCAAAAAGTAATCAAAAGTATAATATTCCTTGGCTTCAAAGTGATTGATTGTTATTTTTAAACCTAGACATCGATAAGTCGATCACGTTTTTCACAATACGTATACCTAGCAAATTTTTTCGTTGAAAAATTCATCCGACATTTTCCAAATTCGGAACGTGGCAATTGCATTCGCCTCATAGCTCGAGCTGTAATGATTACCATTTACTTGTAAGAAGAGTACCTATGCAATTGGTTTTAACTTCAGTTTTCGCAAAGCCTCTTTAGTTGCGTGGAGACTAGAGGTGTGCGGAAAAACACACATATAATTATTTTAAAGAGGAATCGTTAAAAGCATCTATATTAACTCAAATATTAAGTTGAATTCAAGATGAACAGGTTAAAGTGTATAAAATTATAATATATATATATACAAATTCATATATATTTTATTATTATAATTTAACTCTACTTTAAGATATTACGTAAAAATAATTATTTAAATTTTATATGAGATGTACCTAAGTATTTATAGAGTTAGTGAAAATAATTTGCTTGTCTAAAATGCTTGGCTTAGAAATTAAATTATTTTTATTTTACAATATTATTTTAGAATATATTATGGGTAACATATTATTATGTCACGCGTGTCCGAACTGCTGGTATATAGTACGGCGAGCAAATTAAATGAATATTTGTTCGCGTGCACATACGAATGTATATTGTATAGACACCAAGGCAAGGCAATAATAGAGAGATAACTCATAAATAGAATTTGTGTGTGTATTGGTTTATGTTATCGGTGTGCAGAACCAAAAATATTGTATACAAGGAAGTATTATAGAAAATGCAAAACGGCTTTGCATAAAAAGACTATTTTGCACACAACAATGTTACCCATAATATAGTCTAAAATATTATTGTAAATATGAAAAAAAAATACACAAGGATGAGCCGGATAATTATAAGAAAAAAAAAGCAAAAACGATTCACTAAGCATAACAAATATATTGCACTCAACAATATTACCCATAATATTCTAAATATTTGTAATATGAAAAAAACAAAAATTCACGCGGGCGAATCCGGGTAATTCAGGTAGTAGGAGTATAATATTATATTGGTATATATTAAGTATATATTGGTGTACGCTCGATGCATGAGATCATTTTTATCGATGAACTCATCGGAACAATTATTCTTATCTACACGACGACGACGGACAAAAAGGATAGGTTGTTGGTAGCTGGAAACCCGCGGGCCGCCATGCCACACAATATGTATTGGCGATGAATAATTATAATTACTCCACTAAAACGCAACATTTTTGGGAAATCCATTCTTAATGCACGGTGAAAATACAAAAAGAACCTCTATTACAAATTTCAAGTCCGTACGTTGCGTACCTAGTTTTTGAAATACAGCGATCAGTGAGTGAGTGATATTTGGATTTTATACGTACCTATAGATTAAAATATTTGAACACTTTCATCGTTGTGTTTTATTGTGAAGATTAAGTAAAAATAAATTATTTTATACTTCGTGAAGTTTTATGCTCTATGTGTAGTTGTTTGTACTAAGCTTATACGTCTGAAGGACTTGAATGAGTCTATTTCACAAAAAAATTAAAAAAACAGTAGGTATTTGAGGAAGTCCATGGTTGAAATTGACGTTTCAATTTACCACAAACAATATCAAGCAAGGACTTTTATTTAATTTTTTTTCGTTGATTTGGTAACACTAGTATATAAATTGATAACATCATTACTGAAAATGATAATAACAGCCGTGCGATAATATGAAGACTGATGAATGAATGCTTGCTGTGTGGGTAGGGGTGGCTAGGGTATATTTTGCTACTAACTAAAACAATTATATTCAGAACGTTTTCTTTTTAACGTTAAAAATAATTCGTGAAGTCCAACAGTCCATGCGCAATGTCAAAGTACAGCGCTGGTAAATTAAAACAAATGAAACAGGGCGTGGATAAAATACAGCACGGTAAGTTGCGCACCAACATACCGGCTGGTATGGCCACGCCGGGTCCTCCGCTCGGACCCATGTTGGGCTGCAGAGGCATCAACATCACGACATTCTGTAAGGATTTCAACGAGAAAACCAAAGACATTAAAGAAGGAATACCTTTACCGACTCGGGTGACTGTCAACCCTGACCGCAGCTACCAAATATCGATGACAAAACCACCTTCTATGTACTACTTGAAACAAGCAGCGGGCATACAAAAAGGAGCCATGAATCCATTGAAGGAGACAGCGGGAATGATAACTCTAAAACATCTGTATGAAATAGCTGTGATAAAACAAACAGATGAGAACTTGGAGTTTAGGAGTTTAGAAGAAGTATGTAATATGTTACTGTCCACTGCCAAATCGTTGGGCATCAAAATAGTAAGAGATTTGGATGCAGATGAATATCAAAAGTTTTTAGAAGAAAGGAAAATTGTATTGGAAGAACGAAAACGAGAGTTACAAGAATTGAAAGAAGCAAAAATGTTAAGAACTGGTTAAGTAATTAGACCATAATTGTTAGAGAATCAATAAAAATTAGTGTTTAACAATTATACTGTGTGTTGTTTTCATCCAAAAAATTCTGAAAATATTCGTTTTTCTTATATTTTATTTCACGTAATCAGCCATTGTGGTATAATAGTGAGATGAGGATGTTTGATCACACAATATTTCTATTGGCTTTATAGTGTAAAATGACTTAGAAAAGACCAAAAATCTAAATGAAAACTTAAGAGGGGTAATGATTTTGATGCATAATTAATTTTTTCTCTTGCTAAAAATCTATAATTGGCTGTTCAATCATTAACTTTGATTTATACTCAAAAAAATGTACGTGTGCAGTTTTTAATTTTTGGAGCTGTTAATTTTTTATCTTAAGTATACAGTGTATACTATACACTGATGTGAATTATTATATTACTGAACTGATATTTTTAAGTATAATTTTGTTCAATACCCTGAAACCGTCTAAAGAATATTAATTGTTAAAATAAGTTAAGGCACAATCAAAAGTTATAACTTTGAATTTGCAATAGTAAAAAAAAATGCTTATTCAAAATTTAGTTTGTTAAAATTATTTAATATCCTTCAGTTATTTAATTTTTGGAGGTCTATATTTTAATTTTGGAATTGATATTTCTAAAGGTACTATTATTCAATAGTGGAAAAATATTGTTTAATCTATACATTTTTACTTACCTATTTGAAAAAAATATAAAACTTTTTCTTGTCATTTATTTGTTACTTGAGTAAAAATGAATACCTATTTTGAAAAGAATATACTACAGATAATTTAACTATATCTTATGATAAATAGTTCAATTATCTCAAATATTAATTTTGTGGTTTTGGAATTATTATTGCAAATTAGTTACAGAGCAGGGTAAAAAGAATATTAATAATAAAATGTTGTGTGGCATATTTTTAGAATCAATGAAACAATGATAAACAACAAATAAATATTTAAGATATATTAATCATAGTTTAAATAAAATGATTAAATAAATATGAATAAAGCAATTTATTATAAACTTTATTGTAAACAATATTAAAATAAAAATTATATGCATCTTGTACATGTGACATTATTTTGTGCACAAATAAAATAATTTTCCAATTTCAAATCACTACAATATGTTTATAATATACAGAAATTACAAGATATTTTAATGTTATTGCTTATAAGTAATCAATAATAATTTCACATTATTTTACATTTTGAGGTTGACATACAGAAACTGTACTATTAGATCACAATCATTAAAATAGTGGTGTGTGCCACAGATTGGATTCGCATAGATAATTAATAATGTATAGAGCCCTATTATAGTTAAAAATTTGAAAATAAAAACTACTAACTATTTCACATATTGTAATAATTATTCTTTATAAATTATACAAGTGTTTTCCATTTCCATTACTGCTGTGAAAACTTTTACAATAATATGCAAACAGTCTTTCATATATAGTATGTATAAATATAGTATATGAATGTTTACATATATACATATATGTATATTAAAGTTTTATTTGACTAATTAATATAAAACTAAATTTTAACCTTTAACAAATGGTAAATTTCTGTTTTTATTACATTGATTCTTTCTTTTATCAAATCTATATGTGATTAAAAGTACATAATGAAATTGAATAAATTCCATACTCAGTTAAGTTAAAATTTTGTTTGAACTTTAATAATTGTTATACAGATATGAAACAATGGCTAGACACTAAATAAAAAATCCAAAATCCATAAAAAAAAATTTTGGGGAGGGGGTAAATGGCACAAAGTCAATAACAGTCCTACCATAGTTCTCCATCTTTTTCTTTAGCTGGGACTTCTATTACTCTTGGTTTATCAATTATTCGAGCAGAACGATTGCCTTTTTCAACAATACCTATGATCCACGCCTGATATCCTTCAACTTTTTCAATATCTTTGCAATACGCTGCAGCTTGTTCTCTGGGTAAACATATTAAGAGTCCACCAGATGTCTCAGCCGAATGACCTTGTAACAATTGGAACATGTTGCCACAAGCTTTGGCAACTGAGGCCATTTTAGCGATAACTGGAAGATTGTGAATGACAAAAGACACTTCATTTTTTTGATGTTTTGCTAATGTTTGGGCATGACCTAATAGTCCAAATCCAGTTACATCTGTTGCACCATGAGCATTATATTTATGCATCAATTTAGCTGCTGTTTTGTTTAGACGGGCCATGGAGTCCATAGCACGCTGATATGCTTTTCTTACGTCTTCTTCCGAAACGATTAATTTTATTCGGTTCCATTTATCTTGTTGGTCTACCCACTGATGAGCATTAACAGCTACTTGTGTCCCGAGAGGTTTTGTTAACACGAGGACATCTCCCACCACAGCATTGTCTGGTATTATGAATTCATTCGGTTGACATACTGTAGTAGCAACGCCTCCAATAGTACACCATGGATTTACAACCGTTTGTCCACCTGTGACTGTAGTGCCAGCTTCAAATGCAGTTTCTTTAAAACCTTTCATAATCAATGGTATCACAACATCTCGTTCTTTTTCAGTCATTTTAGTTGATACTGACAATAACATAAGCATATTGTCACATTCGGTCACACCCATGGCATATAAGTCACTAAGTACATTTGAACAGGCAATTTTACCCATAATAAAAGGGTCATCAACAAGCGGATAAAAGTAATCAGTGGTCTGAACCAATGACAGACCGCCGTGTCTGATGGGTACGACGGCAGCATCCATGCCTATGCCAATCTTGGTCATTGTCATGTGCATAAAATGTGACTGCTCACCGTGGCCGTTTTCGTCTTGTTGGAAACCCTCGAGTAACTTGTTCAGGACCTCCTGGGGCACCTTGCAGCCACGTCCCTTGAGGTCGGCAAACCGCGTCAGCTTAAAGTGCGGATCCAAGTCGTGGACCAGAGGGTCGAACGGCCGGCGCAACTGGATCTGATCGTTCTGCGACAGCTCGAGGCGCACCATCGCGACATTGTCCTGAGCTATGTTTGAGTGTATGTAATCGCCCATCGTCCTGTCACACACACAAACACAAGCAAACAACGTTAGCACAATATTACACGGCAAAAGGCGAGTCGGCACGTCGCCGCGTCTCGTCTACATGTCATGATGCCATTACTATGGTACGCGCAGCGGCCGCCGTCAATAATACAAAATGCAATGTTGTACCGAGTCAAACGGCGCACTTACGTGTTTACGTGTTCAGCACGGTGTTCATAGGCGTCGGGACCGTGCCGAGTGCAAATTGACGGGAGCAAATTGAAATTTACAAATTTACCGGGAAACAAGTACGAAAGTACCAACAAAACTTCGTAGCAAAAGATTAATTTTGTAAAGCGGCAATCAATGAATTTCACAAACACAACCCCAAACAAACCGGACGACGACGGAGCTCCGTGAACGCCAAGTCGCGGTCGCGTTTGCCATCAAGCTCATGTTGATTGTTAGTCGTCAGTGTGACCGGCTGACGCATGCTGAGCGGATGCCACGACACCGTCGGCGGCTAACCTGACGTGCGTTTAAAGCGGCGCCAAACGCGACGCCGTTCAAACTTCATTGCACGGACGCCGTCATTCTGAAGTGATAATAGGAATATGGTTCAACGCGTTTTTCCTGTAAGGTTGCAAATATTGAATTTTAAATCATAATTTAGTAACGCCTATTATTATTGTTATTATTATTATTATTATTGACATTATTGTATCATTACAAATTACAATTATCAAAGACCAAATCATCAATTGATAAGTATTAGCGATCAATGACCATTACCATTATGGATCATAATGATTGTAAATTGATTGTGTGACTGTCGATAAACGATAATAACGATAAGCGATCAATAATAATTAATAGCATTCTAGATTACAATTGTAAGTGTAGTACAAATGTTGTGGAGGAAAATTCAAATGAGAGTGAAAAATCAGGTGGGACTGGAGACCATACTATTAGGAAAAATGTCTCTTACTCGCAATTTTCGGAAAAACTGGAGTCTGGTCCCAAGATATTTTACTGCTCAAGTAAAACTCGAGTTGGGTTCTTAGTGTTGTTAAATACTTGTTTCATACTCGATTCGGGTCCGCGAATATATTTTATCTAACGTTGTTGATAACGATGTACACGGTCAGTTGTCGCTAGAAAATATAATCATCGTAGTCTTATTTTAATTTTGCTGTTAGGCACCGGTGGTGGAATTGACCAGCACGTGTCAAGACTAGATGTGTCAACTACTCGTAAAATATAATATATTATAAAATAGTTTTGGTGTTTTTTTGTTTTTAAGTATTAAATGAAAATTTTATAAAAAAAAAAAACAAATGCTAATTTCAATGCATTAATAATTCAGTCGTACTCGTATAAATCAGAGTAGAATGAAGAAAAATATTGGTTTTAAGAGACTTTCTAATCAATTTTTACGTCGTGTTACGTTACGTTTCAGTAATACTAATCGATTGAACTAACCCAACTTAAGTTATCCCAGTGTAAATATGCCAACATATGCGATCGTTTAAGTATGGCGGAACTCACTTAAGTATTTGATAAAATACGTAGGGATTCAATCCATACCATTTTTGAAATTCGGGACCTAAATAGAATTTATCCCGAATTTTCGATAGTACATATTATTAAATAATTAAACATAATAATAATTATTCGATTAAATGCGAAATAATGTGGTCATATCAGTTTATCCGTCCATTTATACTTGGAAAATAAACTCAGAAAATTTCAAAAACTGAATTCAATCAACATTCACTATATTTTCTTATTTTATCATTTACACTAATAAAATGTATTATAAAAGTGTTTGATTTCAAAAATTTGTAAAAAAGTATTGTAGGTAAGTCAATATTCATTATAAATGGTGTATTTTCGAATTTTTTCCGAGGGGTGGGTCCAAAAAATAATTCTTCTGTTCTTTGTGATGTGAAGGATCTATTTATAATGATGTATATTAAAATAATTTTTTTTCCTAAAAATTAGTAAGTTTTTAATACTATAATAATTAATATCTGTTAGAGTCATAAATTAATAACTGAACCATTAAAATTCAAAAAAGCTTTTATAATATATTTTGTATTTGAGTCTGGAATTTTTTAAATACAACTATTATATTATTATATTATACATTTTAATCCGGACGTAAATTTTATTATTATTTTTTATTTCTGAGGAGGGAACCGAGACCCCCATTTGTAAATATGCTATTGTATATATATATATATATATATATATATATATATATATATATATATATATATATATATATATATATATATATATATATATGTGTGTATATATGTATATTGCATCCATTTAGTGAAAATGATGTGTTACTTTACAATATGGACAAATTTTTTATCTTTTCGTAAAATGGACGAAATGAATTTATCCACATAGTATAATAGCTTATTTTTATATTTAATTATGTTACTGATTTATTTCATTAACAAATACATAACAATACAAGCACGTCGTTTTTAATAAATTTTATTTTTTCTAGAATGTATATACTTTACTACTAACTACACACTAATGACAGCTAATAAAGTTTTACTAAATTATCTTAGTATCTAGAGTTAAATGGTTGTGTGCTATTTTAGGTCATATACATATATTGTTATATTAACACTTTAAACAACTCTTATTTTGATCCTCAAATTTCTAGCACTTAACCATTAAACTCTAGATACTTAGGTATATAGTTTAATACAACTTTATTAGCTGTCATTAGTTAGTACTTAGTAGTAAAAATATATACGTTTTAGAAAAAATAAAATTTATAAAATATGACGTGCTTATGTTGTTATGTATTTGATAATGTAATAATATCAGTATCATAATTAAATATAAAAATAAAGTATTACACTATGTGGATAAATATATTTTATCCATTTAACAAAAAGATCAAAAATGTGTCAATATTGTGTAGTAAAACATCATTTTCACTGAATGGATACATTTCATGAAGTGCATGTCCACTGCATGAAATGAATGATTTACACTAAGTGGATGTGACATATATATATATATATATATACGGGGTGTAATAGGTCTATTTGACAAATGCAATAACTTTTTTTATATTCATTTTTTTTTAACTTTTTTTATTTTTTAAATAAATACTAAAGCCTTGCGCTACAATAATATTGTCTTCTAATATTTTTTTTCTTTTGAAATTCAAATTTGAAAATTTTTAATTTAATTTTACCGTTTAAGAAAAAATTCAAAATAGCCATTTTGTAAACCTGGTTTTTAGAAAAATATTAGTGTTTAAAATTTTAATAAAGGTTGAATTTGAGTTTCCAAAGTACAAAAAAAATGTTTGAAATCGACAGTATTGTAGCGCAAGGACTCAGTATTCATTTGAAAAAAAAAAGTAAAAAAAAATGAATAGAAAAAAAGTTATTTCATTTGTCAAATAGACCTGTTACACTCTGTATATAACTCAGAATTCTAATATTTACTTGATATGAGTATAGTTTAATCGTAAACAATCATTATTACATTTAAATCTTGGTAGATAGTATAATCATATTATATGAATATAATAACACTTAAATCACGTTTTTTTCCAGTGAGGTAAAGTAAATAATAACTGTAATTTAAAAAGGTATTGTGCAGTCACAAGTTTGTTAGTATTCCTAAATAATACGAACTGATTAGTTTAGAGAACAAGTTGAATATAATTATTTTGATTAATTTATTAGGTACTATATGTTATTAGTTGTTACATACGCTTTTGATTTGTTTGAAATGTACAATAGTTATTTAATATTTATATTTGTTGTTCAAACTTGTGTTATTGCGGTTATATCGTGAAAACAACGTCTGAAACACTATATGTATTATATTCCTATTTCGTATCATTATTAATGTTATGTTTGGTAAACATATAATAAAAATTTACTTTTAAATGACAAAGTACCTTAATATTATAAATTCAACGTTGACTCATGTTTCTCTTATTATTTACTGACAACATTTTTAAACATCGTAGTGTTATGTTATAACGTTGGCCGTTTGACCTAAATTGTGTGTGAAAATTAATTTTAACGAATTTAAATTGTACAAAAATCAACAAGTGTAAATTAATTCAATATAGACCAACAGAAGAAAAAATCGAGCCATACTTTTATAGTTATATCATTTTAAAATATGTATTCAAGTGATTTATGACCTATGAAAGAAATGAAGTTTATAATAACGTTTGGTATTATAAATAATTGTGCTACGTATATAAATGAAACGTAATTAAACCTTCTTAAACATTTTAAAGATTTAAGTTATTTAATTCATTTGTACACGAATTTTATTTCACTTTCATTCTACATTATTCGCGTATGGGCCGTATGGCGTATATCTACCTATTAATATTGTTAAATTTGTTATTAATTAATACTTATTTTTTACCATATAATATTCCTATTTTACATCTCTTATGAATCGTAAAATAATTTAGGAATACATAGGTATTAAATAATTTACATAATTGTATTAGAAAGAGGTGAACTTTAGACACGCTTATCAGTCATCTTATTTTATTAGTATGATTTTGGTTTTTTTTTGTAAATAATTTTTATTTATTTCCTTTTATAAATCAAGTGAGGTAAAACTAGTAACACAGATGCAGTTTAATTCTATTCCTTATGGAAAAAAAACGATTATTGATTATTAATCTATATACGGATATGTTTTGTTACACATTGTAATGAAAAAAGCCGCTAAGACCATGATGATACATAAATAGAAGAAGGGCACTTTAAGCGCTAAGTCCTCCCAAAAATGTTAATTGCCTTCTAGAAAATATTTTTTTTACTTATTAAGTATATATTATTACAGTTTATATACACACGCAGGGTGAAACATTAATTACATGTAATTTAAAAAATATTACATTTTAATATTGGTTCAAATTTCACGACATAATAAAATTATGATGGTATGTTATATAATTAAAAAATAACATCAGTTTTAAAATGCTGGTCGTGGAAATTGAATTTTATGCAAGTGAATAATTGACCGCATATCTACTCATTTTTATATTTAAAAAATATGTAAAGATTATATAATTCATAAGAATTATTGTATATAAAAATGACTGTGCTTCAATTAATCGAAAATCAAGTGATGTAAAATTGTAAAAAAAAACTGTAAAAAAAGCGATGTAAATTGTAAAATATAAGATTTTGATTAAAAAAAAACCTAACAATAAATTGACTAATAACAGTAAAGTATGTAAATGGTATAACTACATTGAAGCTTCTCTCTGAATATTTTTTAAGGTTATCTTTTCTTCAAAATAAAATACATATTGGCACCATTATAGTGACTAGTGACCAAAGAAAATGAAAGAAATGAATGAACTTTCCCCACAACCATCTTAAAGACATTTTTTTTGTAGAACTATAGAATTTTCAATTTTTTTGAAAAATAATAGAAATGATCATTACGTGTAAATAATATAATAATCTATGGCATTTTTTTAACGGTATCATAGTAAAAGTCTGTCATTTTTTTTTAAACATTTATCTAAAAAGCCAAATTAACCATATTTGCAAGGTTCTCTTAGAACAAAAATACATTTTTCTTCCGCATTCTTACGTGAAACTACTTCACGGGTTAACAGCACCTGAGTAATAACAAAAACACTAAGAAAAACGTGAACAACAATGTTATTTTTCGGAATCCAACTAGCTAACCGTTTTTAAAACAAGGGGGCACAGTGATGACTCTGTCATAGTTACATTGTTGTGGAAAAAATGTCACGACTGTACGAGCATGTATACATCGCCATTTAAAATAACAACATATTCAGTTGTTTGTGTTTCCATTAAAAAAAAAAAATACAATAAATATGTATTCATATATATATATGCAAGCTTGTGCAATACGCCTCGCAAAACATAGTAAGTATTCAGAACAGAACGTTATAGAAAAATCAAGTAGTCGGCTGTAGATGAGTGGTATTTTTTTAAATTGTTCTTATTTGTGATAACTACAAGCTTGACACATTCACCCAGGACATCGTCGCTCCGTTCTTGGTAAGTGATTCACGTCTATTTATATGTTTATAAATCTATCATAATATGTTACTGCAACACGTTGATTTTTCTTATAACTATATGAATTAAAAAAAAAAAAAAATGTTAGATGCTAAGCAAATGAGTTTTGTATTTTATTTTGATACGTGATGCAATATCTATATCTACTTGTTTCATTTTAATTTAAAATTCGTAAATTATAATTTTGATAGAAGATATGCGATTACTTACATGTTTATTACGTTTTTTCAGGTTACAATGCCAAATATTATTTGGTTAGGAGCTTTGCTCTTGTTCAGTACCTGTTTAGCATATTCTCAAAATCCCAATATTTTAGTGCAGCCTGGAAATTCTCTGTCTGCAGTGTTATCATTAAGTATTAATACCAAGAAATGTGTTCACACACTCAGTGATCATTTTCTAAGTATTACGCTTGAGCCATCAACTATATTTTCAGCATTACAAAAAAACTTGGGGTTCGTGTTAATTATTTTATAATAATAACTAGTTATAAGATTTGTAAATAGTAGGTAAATGTTATGTACCTATTATGTGATTTTTTGACATAAATTAATATTCTCAACGCTATTATAGTTCGGCCACTATTAATATGGCTAAAGGACTTCATCCGGCATATGTAAGAATATCTGGTCCAGAATGTAATTATTTCAAGTTTCAAGGAATGCATGACATATCGCAGTCACCATCTATTGATCCGATGAAACAGAGGAGAAACAATATAACGATAACTGGCTGGCACTGGTCTCAGCTCAACGAATTCATCGCAAAAACGGGATTGGACTTGATTGTTGGGTTAAATGTTATGAGTAGACAACACGGGTCGTGGGATCTTAGTAATACCTTAGATCTTATATCGTATTCAGATAAACGTGGTTACAATATGGAATTTCAAATTGGAAACGGTAAAGAGTGCTTAATTTTTAAAATTATAAATAATTATTATTATTTGAAATGTAATGTATTTATATTCTGTTCCTCTGTTTACTCAGATATGCAATCGATTGGATCACGTATTGACGGCGCGTCACTCGGTAGAGATGCAACCAGATTACGCAAAGTACTTGAAGCATTCCCTAGGTACATGAATTCCGCGATTATTAGCCCTGATGTCAAATCATGTGAAACACAAGAAGAAGCTCGATACTTGAAATCTTTTATCGTAGAATCTGGTCCGTCACTTTCTGCAGTAGTGTATCAAGTGTAAGTATATACCTTATAGGTACAATTAATAAATATTTTTTAAAATATTTTTTAAATTAAGTAGATACTTTTTAAGTAATATGTACAGCATTTAGACAATTTATTGATTAAGGTGATTTTTAAAATTTAAGAAAAAGAAATCATAATAAATTATTATTTGGTTTGATATTCAATATATTTAGAATTTATATTGGTTTTTAATTTTTAGAAAATTAAAAATTTGAATAATCAGGGTTCATCTAAAAGTTTTTCATAATTACGTATTTTTGTTAATTTGGTCTACCTTATACAAAATAACATGTAAAATTATCGAATAAAAATTAAATAAAATTTAATAAAAATGATAGATAAAAAGTCGTAAATGTGTAGTTTCTTCGATCATAACTTGACATTGAATTTGTTATTTAGGAATAAGATAATAACCATATAAGTTTAAAATGCTTGGGAAATTAAAAAAAAAAATGTCTTCCTTTACCTTTTCTGGATATTTATAAAAATAGCATAAGTTCGAACTGTTTGAAGGTTTTTCAAAAATAATTTTTTTTTTGTAATAAATACTTTATGACATTTTTCTTCGGAATAAATTGTTTTATATTTAACTAAATATTATGGTGTAAATTTTATGTAAGGCTGTAATTTATTATTCTTTAAACTTAAAAATTATCGGTTAGCATTTAGTTTGTATAAAATCCGTTGTAAAAAGAGTATCTATCTAGCTTTCCCAATTGTACTAATTAAGCCCAACTACACTTTAAATTAAACCCTGTAATCCTCTACAGGTGTACGTTATTTAACAATAATACAAGAAATATTTTTGTATTTATCCGAATAGGTATTTTATACATGTATATACTACATACTCAATGTAGGTTTTCAATAGATATCTTATACTAAACAAAAATAAATAGAAGTTTTATTTTTTTTTTTATCTTTTAAGCTATTTGAAGAATGAAATGATAGGGTTAAAACTAACGTATAATTATTTTTATTTTTTTAATTTATTACTCATACTGAGGTATTTAATTTAAAATGATTAGGTACCTACTTTAAATTATTCATGATCTATGTTTGAAGTTTTTTATTGTGGATATTCTATAGCCGAACTTTTAATGAGTACCTAGCACATAATTTAAACAAATAGACTATAATTGTTAAAAAAAAAAGTTTGAAGTAGTTTATAGTAGGTATGTAAATATGAATTATGTAATCATGTTTTCATTAAATACTGGATACTGTACAGATATTTTTAAATAGTGTATATTACATGTCTTCATCACAAATTTAATCAATTATCTTCTTTAAAATTCAAAACTTAGATATTTCAAATTTATTTTTAGCATATTTTTCTCAAAATATATGTATATAATATCGTCATGAATTTAAAAGCTTGTTTTAATTGTAAATTAAATGTTAATACATCTAACTGATAATACATGATTCATACAATAGTCAGTTTTTAAATTATTTGGGTCAGAATAATTTTATATTTACTATAATTTTAGGACTTATTACGCAAGCTATAAAAATGGAAAAAAAATTTAAAAATGTAAACATATATTTCTACATACTCGCATTATAATTTGCGTAGATATGTGTAAATATTTTAAAGTATGAAACGTTTAAGGTGAATAATATTTTGCCCAATTGTAAAGTTTATGCTATGAATTTATGTAGAAAATTAAATTTACATCATGTTATTAATGACATAAAAGATTTAAATATAAATAATTATTATCACGTTTGTTTATTATAAATGAAAATGTTATTTAGAAGGCAAGTACAGTTGTTGACTGTTGTAAAAAATATTTTAATATTCTTGATTCGATTAAGTATCCTTATAATATCATACACCCTAAGACTTTACAAAACAGAAATGGAAAATAAGATCAAACAATGAATTAAGGACGCTGTTTAAAAGAGAAAACGTAGTTCAGTTCGTTAGGAGCACGAGACTAGAATGGATGGGGCATGTTTGGCGAGCAGATGGGAGACTACTGAAGAGAGTCTTAAGCGAAGAAATGGAAGGAACGAGACCACGAGGAAGACCACGTCGAAGATGGATGGACAGTGTACGGGAGACAATGATGGAACTCATGCAATCAAGAGAAATAGACTGGGATATGGCAAAGGACAGAGGGAAATGGAAAGATTTAGTTTCAGCAGCAAAAAGCCTAAATGCTAAATGTAAAGCTAAAAAAAAAAAAAAAAAAAAAAAAAAAAAAAAAAAAAAAAAAAAAAAAAAAGACTTTACAAAACACCGATTTATTTATTTGATAAATCATCTGTACAAGTTTATTTATTGGTATTTATTGATTATATTTGTTAATTTGTTAAGAAAAATGTTATTTAATCTGTAGAATCGTATATCACCGGTGATCTTATTTAGAATAACTAACATTTAGAACAACTATCATTATAGTTTGAGTATAAAATTCAAATACCTCTAAATAACTTTTAATGATTGCTCTTTAAATATAAATTTTCTATTTATTTAAATGTATGGTAAATAATCTAATCTTTCTTCAGGCCTTTTTCAAGTGAGAAAAATGTTGAAAATCCTACAGAAATGTTTAGTTATATACAAAACCAAATGGAAGCTCGAGTATGGCAAAAAGATTTAATTAACAAATATCTTGGGAGAATAGCAGTAAAAAAACCATTATGGATTGTAGAATCCGGAAATAAGGATAGAAGAGGTGACTTTACTGATGGACTAATTTGGGCCCAGAGACTTTGTGCAGGTGCTCGAGTTGGAATCAATACCATTTTAAGAAAACCATCATTGTTATCTCTAAGTGAACCGACTCCGGTAATTATAAAACATTTATTATAATTCATTATTATTTGATAATTTTTTTATGATATTCTGACAACTTTAATGAGGTATGTATAAGAATGTGTTCATTTTTTTTTACAAAAGTTAATTTTAAAACAAAAAGATAAATAAGGATAAAATTCTTTTTAAATTAAAATGTAAAATTCAAATGAGAAATCGTACAGAATATACTTTCAAAAATTAACAAATAGAAATTAAATCAATTACCTACCATTTTTCAGTTAACATTTTTTTGTAACTCATGATGATTGTAAAACCATTTAAATGTTTGATGATTCTGTTTAATCGAAAGTTTTTTCATGGTTAGAATGTAAAAAACAAGATGTCTTACACTATCGGAAAATTTTTACCATTTATGTGGAGTTTTTCTGATTCTATAGATGATTAAAATATCAATAAGATTGTTCCAAATTGAAGTGTTAAAACATTGAATGTATTTGTATAAAATATGTATTTTTTTATTTCTAAAACTTCTATGTATACCGTGTGTTCACCAATTTAGGGAACACTGAATTTCTCGGCCGGATTATGTCGGAATAAATCGAATTTTTTTTTACAAGCTAGTGGTATATAAATACACATTTTCAGATAAATTTCAAATTTTTAACCCCTTCGGTATGCGCATGCGCAACGCAACTTATTTTTTTTTAAAATAGCGACCGGTATTTTTGATACCAAATTCGGATAGACTGAATTTTTTCAAGTCATTTTGACCAATTAACCATGGCTCTAAAACCAAAGTTGACTGAATGAGAGCCATTCAAATTTTAATAAATAATACATTTTTACAATTCATTATAAAATGCATAAAACCATTTATAATTATTTATTATTGGCTACTTTTTGAATATCTTTACGTTTTTTTTAAACGTGTTATAAATAAGATTTACATAATATGGATATAAAATTATTTAATTAAAATTGTTTACAACTATTATTTAAACTACACAAATAATTAAATAAATTGTTCAAAGTTTGCTCCGTGATTGTCGACACTTAATTGAAAAAGGCGTTGACATCCTCTATTAGTTGCTGACATTATTTGACTTTTCAGTAAGGTTATTACACGCAACCAAGATTTTAGTTTTTAAATCTGCTAGATTAACTGGTGGATCTGCGTAGACTACTGTTTCAAATGTCCCCATAAAAAAAAATCAAGCGGTGTAATATCTGGAGATCTTGCTGGCCATTTTTCCTCGTATACCCGATTCAAGTAATCTCGAACAATATGCGCATTATGAGCAGAATAAAAAAAAAAAAAAAACGTAAAGATATTCAAAAAGTAGCCAATAATAAATAATTATAAATGGTTTCATGCATTTTACAATGAATTGTAAAAATGTATTATTTATTAAAATTTGAATGGCTCTCATTCAGTCAACTTTGGTTTTAGAGCAATGGTTAATTGGTCAAAATGACTTAAAAAAATTCAGTCTATCCGAATTTGGTATCAAAAATACCGGTTGCTATTTAAAAAAAAAATAAGTTGCGTTGCGCATGCGCGTACCGAAGGGGTTAAAAATTTGAAATTTATCTGAAAATGTGTATTTATATACCACTAGCTTATAAAAAAAAATTCGATTTATTCCAACATAATCCGGCCGAGAAATTCAGTGTTCCATAAATTGGTGAACACACGGTATATATATATATATATATATTAATTGATAATAATTAAGAGAAAGGAAAAAAATAGAAAAATATATTTTTTAATGAAACTAGAACATTTTTGTGTAATTTATGAACATCAATAATAAATCCAATTTTTATCAAAATAGTTCAATTAAATAACTACTTTAGTTAGTCTCATATTATATTTTATAATTTAATAATATTATTATTAAATTATAATATTTATTTATTATTAAAGTAATGCTTATGTCCACAGGACTATTGGGTATCAGTTTTACACAAAGCTTTGGTTGGATCAGAAGTTTTAGATAATAAAATTTCATCAGGAAACAAAACGAGTTTAGAAACGGTAGTGCACTGTACAAAAATGTCACCATTTGATCCTAATGAAGGAATATTAGCTCCTGAATACCGTTATAATAGGGGAGCTGTTACAGTATTTGGCGTTAACTCGGGATCAGAAAATATAAAAATATCACTTAAGACGGGTCAAAAACAAAGTTCACCATTACATCAATACTTACTGACTGCAAATAATAGGCAAAATGGAAAAAGAGCCGTGAAGTCTTTGTAAGTAACATAAAACAATATTTTACCGTCTTGTATTCACATTTATTTTTTTAAATTTAGGTCAACTATGCTGAATGGACAAAAATTGATTTTATCACCCGACGGTGAACTTCCAATCATATCACCAAAAGTTAGAGGATCTCATCAAATGATTACCATTCCTAGTCAATGTGTATTTTTCCTAGTACTACCGGATAGTAAATCAAAAGCTTGTATGGCTATTCAGGTGGAAGAATCCAAAGAGTCTTATAAAATGGGCGGAAAAGTTGTTGATCAAGACGAGTTTGATGAAACTGATTACGATACACCACTATTATACCCAGAAGATGATTTGGTATCAAATGAACAAAAAATTTATGTAGCATTCCGTCCAAAATATTCAAAAACAAAGGATGAATTTAAAGTACCAAGAAATGAGAGACAAGACGGATATAAAAATAACGAAATGAATCAACAAAACAAAGACGATTCACAAAATAATGAGAATTTAAAACAATCCGAACCAATTGTAAAATATGTTACATTTTCTAATAATAATTGGCTCTCTAAATTCCCCAAAACATTAAATAATCAAGGTTATTCGGTGGAACCTTCGACATTTCAATCTCCAACTGAAGTTCCTATAGTGGAATTGCAGACAGAAAGAACTGTGTTGCCAACCCAAAGTAGGAGAGAAAAATATCAAATTCTGGCTCAGGCAGTAGCTGGTAAAAGATATCCAGAGAAAAATGCTCGACCTGATTTATATCCTAATTTAGATTCTACAATGGCATCTCTAAAACCTATGCAAAAGTTAAAATTAGTAAAAAGATCAATAGACAGCACTGAATTGAGTTCAAAAGAAGTCGAAGAAATGTTTGAACAATTTACAAATAAAGAAAAATCATCTCCCAATTCATTTTTAAAAGCTGACGAATTATCAACCACTAATATACCTTTAAAAACAGACGAAGATCGTTTAAACGTGTCTGAACGCTTTAAAAAAAAATCGGCAACAGTTAGTATAGAAATTCCTGAAGTTCATCAGTCAACAGATATTTTACAAACTATGATCACATCTACACCAGCAACGTCAACTACAGCAGTGAAGCACCACGCAAAAATGGAAAGCCATGTTCAAAAAATTAAATCTAGGGCAGAACAAGCTTTGGCTAAAATTAACGAAAAATCTTTTCAAAAAATAAATGGAAGAAGAACGCAAAAGAGATTTAAAGAAGTAATAAATTCAACTGTGGAAGAGCCAACAACTAACAAGCTATTGACAACATATTGTGTTACAGAAGATGTCACTACTAAAGAAGAACCGACAACTATGAATGGTATTATTGATGTGTCAGATAAACTCAGATTTAATCGTCAAACAAATAATACAACTACAGATGGTCATTTAAAAATTATAAGACCTCGCCTATCATATTTGAAATCAAAAAAGTCTGTAAAAAATATAGACGTACCTGATAATGCCAGAACCATGAACTCTCCGATGCCCGAAATAACTCATTTTGAACCTAGTACTACAGAAATGCCCTCAACCAAGACAACTAAGTCGAGAAACATCCCGAAACCTTTCAAGTTAATCAAACCTAAACTAACGTCTAGTACAAGAGAATCAGCAAAAATTGAAAAGTCTCTAATAAGAGAGATTCGGGAAACTACACAACATCCAACGCCGAAAATTAAAATAAAACCAGTTTTACACCCTTTGAAAAGTGTTAAGACACCGCACCATGTTGATGTCGATCAAATAGTAACCAATGAAAAAATTACGGAGAAAATTGTCGAAAACATTGTAGACGGTAAGAAAACATTGAAGTCTGCAGAAATTGTCAGCCCAATTACTGATAATAACGAAGAAGATAAGAAAACAGAGGCTCGAACGAGTTTAACGACTGATGCGAAAATAAAAGCATTAGAAGCGAAAATAAAAACGCGCAGATCTGAAATAGAACGAAGGCTTCACGAGAAAATCCACAAGGTGAAAAAACGGTCTTCGACAAATGATATTATTGAAAAAGACGACGGTATCAATGATATATTAAATAAATTTGGATCTAATGAAATGGACGTTGATATTTTGCCGGTATTGAAACGTGAAACTATTAGGTATCCAAGAGCGGTGGCTGATTTCACGGTGAAATTAAACGAAGTGAACACCTATGTAGATAAAAACAAAAAGGCAACAAATCCGAAAACCAACGAAATCTTGGAAGACAGTGACGATGGCGTAACTTTAAAGGACTGGAAGAATACAAATGACATTCGTATTTCAGCGGAAGATGACGGTCTAGATAATGTTAATATTAAATTAAAACGTAAGTCTATTTTTGAAAGTATAGATGATGACGATTATAGTAAGTTAACAACTAATATGATTAACAAATTATTTAGTCATGTGCAAATTTTTTGGAAGTACATAAAAAAAACTTTCCAATTTTAGAATTATGGCGTAAACATAATGTAATTCGTTTTATAATTTAATATTTATACATTTTATATAATTTATATACCTACTAGTAACTAGTGTAATTTCTTTAGCATTTTTTTTAATTTTTTATTTATCAAATGTGTTATTAATGTATTATTTCAAAAACATTGTGTACGTTTTAATTTAATTAAATATCTATTAAAATATTATTCATGTGAAGAAAATATGTGTTGTGCTTATAAAAAATAATTATATCATACCGTTAATAGAATAGATAGGTACCTAATAATATATCTATAATCTAATATATAAGTTGCAATAATTCTAATCAATGTGCAATAGATGCAATACAATTTACACTAATATATTTGGGATTGTTATCACATTTATTTTTTGTGTTTTGGAGATCATGATGGAACTATTAAATCGTATTATTAATTTAGCACTGTTGTTATTCAATATTTCATATTTAAGTACCCTCATAATAATTAATCTGATAGAAGTTTCAATTTTAGAGTCAACAATTTACTTGTAATAACCATAACTCTTTACATAAGATCATAAAGATTATTAATGACAATATTTTGATTTATCATTTTGTATTTTATAATTTTTATTAAAAATCTATTTAAATATAAATGTAGTTTTTTAGTTATCATTAATAGGATCGAATGATATCAAAGTCTGTGCCACTATGTGAGTGAAAAGAAACTCTTGTACTGTATATAATATGTGCATTTACTTATATATTTAAAAATTGTGGTTCAATAATGAAGATTAGTAAAAAAACGTCAAAAACATTTTGGTATCCAGTATCTTATAATATTTTTACTAAAACAATCAATTTTGTAATATCATTAAGTTATTAAGTAATGTAGAATAAAATAATTTGTAAATCCCAATGGCCTATATTGCCGAGCGTTAACTTTCAATATAAAAAAAATTATTTTCCATAAAAAAAACTTAAAACGAAAATATACTCATTTGTATTTAAGCTGTATTTACGATGCATAAAACTCAGTTATGGCCACGTTAGATTTAAATTAACTGACACAGATTTTAGGGGGAAAAAACAAAAATTTTATTCCGGTACCGGGAATCGAACCCGAGCCTCCTGGGTGAAAGCCAGGTATCCTAGCCACTAGACCATACCGGATTGATATGTTCCAAGGAGTTAATGTAGTTATTTAAAAGTATTTCACATTTTATTAAAAAAATAAAATATAATAATAATTCATATACAAATTAATAACATTTTATTATTCATTAACTAATATAATTATATTGGTCAAAAAAAAAAAAAAAAATCAATAATTATATTCATAATTTATCCGAAATAATTCCAAATAATAATTAAAGTGTAAACGCGATGGATTTCAATAAAACCGAAGGGCGAAGAGCATCCTACGACAATATTATTAGTAGAAATCGTTTACTACAATAGTACGATATTGATTTAAATGTCATATCAATTAAAATTGATAAATAAACTTAATACATAATAATTTCCGTACAAAAATGTGTATCTATCATAATCCATAAAGATAATTATTTTAAAATTAAATAACATAACAAATTTGGTGTTAATTTTTTATAATTTATAAGAATAGATACCTGTTAATTTGTAAAGCAATAGAAGCGTATAATGGCCAATGCTAATGTTCTACTGATGTAAGTTGAAGGTAAATGAAAATAAAATCATTAATATTAATTTATCTGTAATCGTCAATCGGTATTCGGTACCTATATATTTATATTTTATTATTTTATAGTCAATAATATTCTAATATTCATCAACAGTGCGTTTTTTTTTTTTTTTTTTTTTTATTGTGACAAATGCCTCGGCAACTATGGGCCATTGGCTACAAAAAATACATAGTATTTACATTAATAATAGATAGGTTACATTAAATATGGTAGTTACATTATACTTATAATATATATTAAATTAAATTTCTTTATGAAGTTCTGTGTCCCTTAGGAATTTGAGAACGTTGGTTGTATCGATGTTGAGGGTTTCAGCGAGATGGTGAGTTAGATGGCATTTTTTCCGGTGTAATTCGTATTTTCTGCAGTTGGTGATGATGTGTTTAACTGTTATGGGATCGTTACAAGTCGGGCACAGGGGTGGGTCTTCTTTCTTCATTAGGTAGGCGTGGGTTAATCTAGTATAGCCTATTCTGAGCCTATTGATAACTACTTCTTCTTTTCTGGTGAGTGTGTTGTTCGGCCAAGGGAGAATGTGGTTTTTAATTTCGTTTAATTTAGTGTTAGAAGTTTTCCATTCGTTTTGTCAGATATTGAGAATTATTTTTTTTAATTATTTGTTTGATGTCGGTCATTGAATAAACTTGGCATGGGGTTACGTTTTGTGACACAGTAGCCTCTTTGGCAAGTGTATCAGCTCTAACAGTGCGTTTTGTGGAAGAGCAATATTGAAAACAAAACGCGTTATCGGGGCCAGACAGAAGACTGATTCACGGAACCGATTAAAAACCATCAAGAGAATACCGTAACTTGCTGCGGTTTAATATTAAAATAATAATTTTTTTAAATAATTAAATAAAAATTTTAGACGGTCGACCAAAAACGTAAATTTACATTTATATTTGTTCGATCATACTGACCAAATTTTATATTTTTATATTGATTTTTATTTTTCACTACACACGATTTGATATAAGCTAGGAATCTTTTTAAAAATTATCTAATTTACAAAAATGTTAAAGTCGCCCCTGAAAAATGCCGCCCTAGGCGTGGGCCTATATCGCCTACCCCTTGAGCCGGGCTTGAGAAAGAACTATTTGTACGCTCGAAAACTCTAAACTAATGTTTTGATTTACATATTAAATTATTAACTATATTACTTATTAGTAAGTACTACCATATAATTAAAAAAATTGACACGTCTGACTACTGTGTGTTTAGTTTTAAACTTTAAGCGAAGTAAAGAATGTATTGGTTTTAAAATTATGTGTTTTTTTTATCAATAAACATTAGATATTAAGTACTATATTTTCGAGCGTTTATATCGCTTTAAGAATTTTGCTCATTCTCTTTATAAATCAGAAATTTGGTTGACACTTATTTTCTAGAAATTTTTTTCTAATTCTCAATGGTTTTTTCGATCGTGAGAAAACTATTGAAAATTTTAGATGAAATATAACTATCACAAACTAGATTTTCATAAAATAATTTTATGTTTTATTCGGTCGTAACTTCATAAAAAAAAAAAATAGTTCGAGAAATTTGAAGTTTTACCAATTATTATAAACAATAAATTTAACGAAGTATTTATGTTAAATATATAAATTTAATGCTTGAAATCTGGTTAAAACTTCTCATTATTTATTACAATTTTCACGGCATATTTATTGTAAAGTATCGTATAAAGCTAGTTTGGTTCGTTGAACTATATCATCATGCCTCCTTAAATTTAGAATATAAACAATTATTGAATACTTTCAAGGACAATGGCAATTTTTTTTTATTTAATTCGTTAGGTTAAATTAGGGCTGTGCGATAGTTTCTTCTAGTGGTCGATAGTCGATTGTGTCAAAATTAACGATTGTATGGATTAATCGATTGTTTTTGATTTACGGATTGTATCGAATAACCGATGTATCGTTACGCCGATAGTATCGATTAACCGATGTATCGTTACGCCGATAGTATCGATTAACCTATGTATCGTTACGCCGATAGCATCGATTAACCGATAGTATCGAATGGCCGATATTACCGATAATCCGAAAATAAATAGAAACAATTTTGTTCGTTTTTTCAACCAATAAACCACGATTAATCGTACAATAAACCAATAGTATCGATCAACCGATAGTAACGATTAATCGATAGTATCGATCAACCGATAATAACGATTAATCGATAGTATCGATCAACCGATAATAACGATTAATCGATAGTATCGATCAACTGATAGTATCGATTGTATTCGATACATCGGTTGATTATGATTAGTAAAAAACATCGATTAATCGATAGTATCGATAGCTAAAAACGATTAATCGATACTATCGCGCAGCCCTAGGTTAAATACACCTATATTATAGTTTTAGTAGGTAAATATTAATAGAGGTGGGGTCCAAAAATCAGGTTAACCTCTCGCCCTAATAAATACATTACAGCATGATGACGGATTGGTGAAATAATAGAAACATTTAATAATACAGCTTTTTAAATAATGCATATCCATAAATCATCGATCTTGATATCAAATAATAGAAAAGGACCTTTTTAATGTTTTGTCTAAGGCTTTTTCCTCAAACTATTATAAATTTGTAAACAATATATATTATTATTGATATAACGTTACAAAAATTAAAAAGTAATAAAATTTAACATTTTTCAATTATTTATATAATATTTTATATACTTTTTAAAGAAAACAGACATAGAAAAAAACAAATAAAATACTAGTATACTAGTATACTAGTCTTTAATTTAGTACCAAAATCAATGGTCTACAACTATTCTAGCCTTTAAAATACCAACAGTATGAAATTATCTTTTTATTATCGATTTTCGTAATTGTTGTGGCTTCTCAATGTCCAAAAGAATTACTATATTGTTATTTTTAAAACATGAGTCGAGAAAATATTTTTATTCTGATGTAACATAAATCATATAATTTTGCGTAACGATAGGATAGTATAAATTTGAACAATTTTATCCCACAAAAATTCTTAACAATAATTGAATCGGTTATTTGGAAAAGGGAACATGTCCAATATTTTGAGATTTTCAGATTTTTACGTAAATATATTATTTGTTCATGAACTCATTATTTGGTGTGAAAACGAAATATATCCGTGTGTTTTTGTAGTAACAGCTGGCAGGTCAACTTTTTGTTTATTTCGAAAAGGGAACATCTACTGGATATGTCACCTTATCGAAATCATAACGTAGTGATAAAAATAAACCACTTAAGAACATGCAGCTGATTAATAGCATCTATATTCTATCGACGTATCATTATTATCGTATTATAACGTATTTCACGTACATATTTTGAAATATTTTTATAATTTATTACATCAAACCACGCGGCACGTGCTGATATTTTTTCATACTACTATTACTATGGCATTATAATGTATGAACGTCTGTTTACAAACTTTACTGTTTGAGTTCTTTTTTTCTATAATATTAATATTGTGAATAAATATTTCTTATTACCTACTTTATTATGTCTGATTCCGACAGTAGTGTAGAAAGTGAAGAAAAGAGAAAAAAATGTGTTTCTAATTTTGAATCTTACAAAGCAAACATTATAAAAAAAGCAAAAATTAAAGGCTTACCACACACAAATCATGTTAGTAAAGAATTGACTGAAAGACGGTCTGGTTTACCATGTAAGTGAGTAGGTTGTTTTAGTTGCACGATGAAATGTTCCAATGTTCCAATAAATTTACCGAAGAAGAAAAGGAAGTTATTGTGAAATACATTAACAGTTTTGACGAAAAAAACGTACAAGATGTTTATATTTAGAATCTCATTGACGTTGAGGATGACAAAGATAAGAGAAAACGCAGTGCTGAACCAAAAAAACCAAAAACATACACTTTTAAATACCATGTTAACAAGAACGGACTGGTATACCAGTTTGCAAATTATAATTATTATAGATATATTATGAAAGGGTGCTTTAACTGCTTAATGTTAAAACTGCAAACAGTATTGTTTTTAGAGAAGTAGGATTTTATTAATATTATAAATTAATTTTTTACACAAATGAATTATTATTCTCTACCCAGTAGTTGCAAAAGAAATTTAGCTTTTCTCATGTACCTTTTTAAAGTCTTTTTTTTAAGGAATGTTGAGTATTAGGAAGACAATTTGTTTCTTTTAATTTTTTCACTCAATATATAATATGCATTTTAATTATATTAGTCAAAAAATATTCTTATAACTTTGTTTCGTCTTAAATGTATCAATTATAATTCATAGTTCATTACATTTGTTTATGAAATGTTTTATTGACGTGTATGTACACATTTGGTAAATGAGTAATAACTTTATCGTTTTCAAGAAATATTGAAGACAATTTAATATCGCAGGGAAAAAAATAAAAAATGCCGACTATTACGAGCGATTTCTTAGATTTCGTATCATATCTATATGTGCATCTGTATGCTGGAGAGTCGTTTATTTTTTTTTTGCTAACTACAAATGTTTGTATAACAATAACACCAGAAAAATTCGCCAAGATGGCCGTAAAGATTTATATGTTTACATAATTCTGCAGTAGACGCTACATCGGTTACATGCTATATTTGTGTACTGTTTTCAGTGTAAAACAGTCGCAACATCTTGGTGACTTATTGCAGTCAGTGGCGTACTCGGTTATGTGATTTTTAAACTACTTCAAGTTACGTCCAAATGGCGTAAATATGCCCTCGATCCATATCAGATGGTAAGGGATAGGGATCATTTAAACGTAAGAAATATTTTAATCTTTTTTTAATCAATAAATAAAAATAAATGCATACACATATATATATTTATTTATTTATTTATTTATTAGATAGGTGTATTTATACATTTATTCTTTCAGAACAGTCACAGAATTTAGAATTTCACAAGCACGTAGACTAAATAAAGGACTACAATTTTAGCGTTTGCATGTCATTATAGTTTGCGGTGCTTGAAGTACCTATCTATGAAAGACAGTAAGGAAAACAATTTGGTACCTGCTGTAACATCATTTTTAGATTAAGTTGAAATAGGTATGTGATTTTGTATTAAATTATAATTTATTTTATAGTTTATTTTTTATTCTAAAATGTTTTTTGACGATTAGATTCTATTATAAATGTGTATGCCTAAATAAATTAGTTAAAAGGATAAACCAAATTATAAAATGATTATCAAAATATATATTATATTTGTGGAAATTGAAATTCAAAAGGTACAGTAATAATAATTAATTTAATCACTGTAAAAATTAAAAAATTAAAATATATTTTTGGATTTTATATACCTACTTTAAATAAAATCTTATACGTTTTGAATAGTATCATAAATATATTTTTGATCTACTGTAGTTGTTTACTCTTCTATGTGTTATTAAAGTATTTCAATATAAAGACTTGTTTCAAACAAAGTGTTTGTAACAACAGTTAAATTTAATTGAAAATGTTTTTAAATCACTTTATATTGAATTAATTACAAATATTACGTGTTCAAAATTAAAAATACTCACACAAAATATTTATACATGTACTATACATAAAGAAACACGATAATTTTATTTTCGTAATAGTAAAATTAAAAAATACAAGTTGGACTATTATTATTATTATTATTTATTTGTTATTAACTGTTGACTAATACTAAATTAAATACTTGTATAAATTAAATTATCATGAAAGATTAATATCAATGACAACTCGTCAAGAGTACGGATCAGGTACATAATTTTTTTATTTTCATAATTATTTCTTTTGGCAATGTTACATCTTCAGGATACTTCAAAAATACATTTAGTGATGATTAATTTAAATCTCATAATAGTATAATAATAATAATAAGTTTATTGCAACAATAATATACATTTCATATTTAAACAATATTAAATTAACATTAATCAGTAATTTATAAATTACCAATAATAATAAGAATAAGAATTAAACAATATTGCAGCACTCCCAAAAAGCATAGCTTGTATAGTATTATTATTGTGGCAGCTAAATACAGTAAAATAATGTTTTCGTCCATTCATTTGTCGCATTGTCTGCATTTAAATTGATAAATTGTATTGAATGTTAAAAATATATTTTTTGTATTTTGAGTTTTGTAGTATGACTCTAAATACCTACTCATTAAATTATTATTTTAAAATATAAAACACTGGGATACGCTAGACGAATATCAATTTTATTTTACAAAAAATGATCTACAGTTACAAATTTATACTTTTTATTTTTTAAGATACGAATATTAAATTTACATATTCCAAATTTTTAACATTTATTGAGATTTTTATTATTTAATTCAGTGTTCTATTACGAGTACGTAGAGTTAACAAAGTTTTTATATGCTCATATTCATTTACATGATTGTAATTATTTAAGAAGTTTTAACTATTATAATAATTATTATTGCTTCCTACAAATATGAAAATATATTAAAATAACAAACCATCATCATCAAATCATATTTAAATCATTAAATTATGATTTAAATTTAAAACTAAAATAATGTGGAAGTTTTTGATTTTAATGTTACCAATAAATAATTACCTATGTGTAGTCGGTTTAAATGAGTGTTGTTTATAATTTATTTAAACTTCCTTACTGTTTTGTTATTCAAAAATATTGCCTACACGTTGCTTGGTCGGCACGAACGAGTTTAATGACTCAAGAATGTACACAACAATTATTGTTATTGCATTAAGGTATTTTTTTTAAATGCAACATCGTAGAATGTTCTTTATTTTAAAAAAAATCAACAAATTTTGATTTTGTTTAAATTTAAAACTAATTTATAATTTTATTTGAATTATAGTTTTATACAAAATAACATTTGAAATGTGATGTTCATATTATAATTTATAAATAATCTATAGGTTAGGTATACTCAATGTTTTATGAGCATTTAGATATTAAGTTTTATTAATTAGGTTATAGACTTTCAGCACAAGTGTCATATACATATATTAAATTTATTGTTACATTTTTGTTTTGTTTTTAAGAAGAAATTTTATAATTCAATAAGAATAATTGTCTATATTTCAGATACTATAATTTATCATAAATTTAGTTAATAATTTATTCAAATTTGAGTAAAATAATGGTATGTAAATGAGATAACTACACAAGACATCCAATGTTTTAAAAGATTTAATTAACGACGTTAAAGCAGCAAAGACTGCATTGATTAAAAAAAAAAAAAATTCTATTATTCATAGAAATGTATACAGGCGTTTGGTCTAAATTCATGCTGGTCGATTAAATAAGACAAAATATAGATATAAGTATCACATAAAATACAATTTAAAAATGCATAACTCATTCAATAGATAATACATTTTAAAGCCATAATATATTATTAAATCAATAACAAAAGATCCTAAGCTGAGAACGGCTGACATTACTATAGCGGTAGTATTTTGAAAATATATGACACATAAAATATTTCAGGTTGGTTAGGATATTTTCAAAATACTCTCACATTATTGTAATTTTGTCAGAAAAAAAAATTATTTATATTTTATAACTCTGATATTTCTTAAAAGCATGTATAGTTCTATTTTTTTGAGGAAGAGAGTAAGTTATGTATTGTAATTGATCACAATTCAAATTAAATACTTACATATCGTTAATAGTTGTTTAGCTTTTATAATATAAAAACGTACCGTGTGAATTTATGCATTATCTCGTTCGAAACATTACAAATCAATATTTTCATATTTGTTATAGAACATTAGTTTTGACATATGAAACATATGTTTTTTTAGTAGTTCGTATTGAATATTTTTCAGTAATAGGTGTATTTTATACATTTTAAATTATACAACTGATAAGATGTAAGATAATGAATATACAATTCGATGGTATATTCGATGGTAGTAACTTGTATTGAATTTTTATAGAGACAATAAATCATTTTTACATATTTTACCGGTATAAGTCTAGTTGTCAATAGGAATTTTTCATCAAAACCTTAAAAAAATTTTCAGTATTGAACACGCAAGGAATGCACTTTAACCAAACAATTAAAACACATTTTAAATCAATATTCTAAGTTTCATAACGATCGAATGAATTAATTATTTTTTATACGCTTTTCAAATTTTAAATTGATGTGAAAACATTCGATAACGTAAAATTATGTATTAGAATTTCGTTAAATGCTTAAAAAAATTGCACATTCTTCACATAATGATTCATGGGTATCCTTTCTTTGAACTAGATAACGGAAAAGGGTATATTGAATTTAAAGGAAACGAATCATTTCTTTAGTTAAACGATTCTAATCAAAGTTTTAATGTAAAATATTTTGTTCATATATTTTACCAATTTAATATGATTGTTAGTGGGGTTTATTTTTTTTATCAAAACCATTGAAATAATTGTTTTAAACAAAGGAGACATTGTTTTACAAAAACATCCAAAACATCTACAACCAATTTTTAAAAGGATTGAATTGTTATTATACAATTCAATTTTATATTTTTATAAAATAAAAAGTATTAATTTTTATTAACATTTAAAGTTGAAAACTGTTGTAAAATTAGTCGACTTCATAAAAATCGTGTAAGAATTTAGTTGAATGCTATTATTATTAGTATTTTTTTTTTTCTTGAAAAGCTTTCCATGCTCTTAACAGTTTCAACTAAACTTTTCCAAATTTTGTGATATTATGAGTCGTCCAGTCTCTGGGATTCATCAATAGTTCTAATATCTTTCACTGTCCTATCTAACCACCATTGCTGGGGATTATTCACATGGCAAATTTCCAGATAAGGCCCTTATCACCAAGTTTTTTTAATAATTTTTAAACCATATAATAATTTCCTTAAAAAAAACATCTTAGTATGACATCATGATATTATCATTGATTATAGAATAGATCTATTCTATAATCAATGATATTATGTTTATTACTGTGCTGTACGCATACGTCCTACTCATACGTGATACATTTAACGTTTTAATTTAGAACTTGGATGTACTAAATAAAAATATTTTCTGGTGTAAATAATTATAATACAAGTAGTCATTTTTACTACAACAAACTTAGGAACTATAAATATATGTAATTTTTATTGTATTTTTTGTATTTTATTTTTATTAGTAATAAAATGTTCTTCATTGTATCATACATTATTCATTGTTTTGTCCATAACGCTTTGTTAATTTATAGATAGGTCATAGATACACATGCATACACACACACACACACACACACACACACACACACACACACACACACACACACACACACACACACACACACACACACACACACACACACACACACACACACACACACAAACACACACAAACAATATTATAAATTATATATTGTGTATTTATGTAAGAAATATAATGTAGGCTCTAGATTATCTAAATAAATTAAACTACATATCAATTACAATAATGACAAGAAAAATTAACTATTGACTAACATACATCCTTGTCAATTTCATGACAAAATAATTAGTCAAAAAATATATTCGTATCTTTATTTTTCATACATGTATAAGATGAGGAAAATTGTTTAATTTTAATACAAAAATAATAACATATTTTACACATAAGAATTCGTACCTCATTTATTTAAAGTTTCAAAAAGTGAATTTTGATTTTGATGGATGATGTTAACTGTTTATCAAAAATATATAATACTATTAAAGTTTTATTTATTTATATTTCGTAAATATTGCAATATAAGTCATTCCAGCGGCAATTGCCTAAAATAAAAGAAATTGATTAGTTTATACAGTTTATTAAAAACAAAATATTTAAAATATACTATCTTATATAATACACTTTTAAATAGGTATACAATATATATATACTATATACAGGTAATTTTTTGATATTATCCAACTAAAAATGAAGAGATTCGACAAATATATTGATTAAATATCATCTATGCTGTGTCTAGGCTGCATTCGAGTTGTGCCCCAAAATAAAAATATCGTTTAAGTTGGTTACCAAATTTTGAAAGTTACTATACTAGTTGGGTTCCAGGTTTTTTAAGGTTCTACACTAATTGGATCCCAAGTATATTTCATTAAGCACTCTATATATTGATATACATTCAATACCTCACAAATATTTTATTTTTCATTTTTTTAGCGATTGTCTATGATATTTGATCATAGGTGTGGTTGAAAATATTTGTATTAACTTTTTTTTATTTATATCGATTTTGAAAAATAAAAAAATGTATCAAATATAGTTTACCACCTCCTAATATAACTTAGTGTGTTTGGTTAACTTACAGATGTGATTAGGTTATTATTTATTTTGAAATAGTCGCATGCAGTAAATTCAAGCTCACTGCTACAAAGTTGATTATAGAACAATTGTAACTGAAGAATAAAATAAATAAATTATTAATAATTAATACGGTACTATATCGGTCAAAAATACAAATTTACCTCTTCTTTTGTGTTGTTATCTAAGAAACGATTGTTTATATCCATAATAAGTATCTTAGATTTGACAACCTAAAACAAATATATCATGTTGATAATTTTAGAATAATTTTAGTGATTATCGTCTTGAGTACTATATTTTACAGACGTATAAATCATTCTAAATTGTATAGTATAAAGTGTTCAGATATTTTGGTAAAATTTATTCTAACGAAGCATAAACATTTAGTCAACTCGTACCAAATACCTATTAGTTTAGTTCAATAGTCACATTTTTCATCATATTATACTGTACATGTACGCATTATATGTGAAATGTCAATAATTTATTATTACTTTTTTAAATTCAATATTTCTCAATTGACGTAATTTTAGAATTGGAGAAATTATTTATACATTTCAATTACTTAATGCAGCAAATGATAAAGAAATTGAATATTTGCATACACTCAGATATAATGTTGTTATTATTTATTAAGTATGGTTTACAATTAATATAAATACGTATATAATTGAATAAAGATGCACTGTTGGTAATTATATATTACGATGAATTAGTAAAATGTACCTATAGAAGATCCGGATTTAATTAGAAGATAGCATAGATACGTCAAACAATATCCTCTTTTGCGAAATTATCTCTGTATGACCTATGGTTGTATAAATACCTAACTATAAATGAGTGTCCTGCTTTATGCAGAAATCTAAAGTTTTAACTTCTGCCAAATATCAATATTATCAAGTGTAATTAATTATTAAATTCTGCTCCCATATTTGGAGACTATAATTTTATGACATAATATGCATTTCACTTTTATAAGTTGTGACATTTTTTTTCATAGAGCTATACATGCATAAATATTTTTCATTATACGCTACAAGTTAAAAAAAGCTTTCATTTAAATTTAATAGCCACTTGAATGAACAACATCCAGATTTCATTTGAAAAAATATCTGCTTTTTTATGAGCAATTATCAATGTGAAATTACCTGTTGCGTAGTTGAGTTTCCCATAATTACCACCGTTAAAAATCGACTGGCGAATTGTAAAATCCAAACATATAGTTTTAGCTCGTAGTCCTCAAAATTAACAATCTGCATGAAAAAATATAGATCGAATCCATAGAAACATACTGAACACATGGATAATCCCAATGGGACTCCGAATAAATCATTTAAATTATTGACGGCGTCGCGAACTAATTTGTGTTTAAGTTTTAACTTCTCTAAAAAATCGGTCATTGGACGACCGTTAGCCAAAGAATGTAAGACTTCTGCGTTGTAATCGATGGCATAACTGTTTTTTCCGTATGGTTCTCTTGCTTGCAATGTGAATGGATACTTAGTACGGACGTCCGTATCGATTTTCATCGCCATCAGTTCTCTGTTGATGCCGACGAGCTTTTGATATAGAACATAACTTAAGACGACGAAATGACTTTCTACACAGTACGTAGTAAAGTTCTGAATGTACATTAAAATATAGATCAGCGTCGTAACGTTCGATTTCAATGCCATAATTTCCCATACTCTTACAATATTAACCGGTACGGTTAATAGGAAAACACTCGCGGCGAGTCGATATGACATTTTTTTCATCATTTCTGTTTCAAAACTAGTCATTGGTGTAAGTACGTGGTACTTTTCCAAATTTTTCGTGTACGATATCAAATGGTTTCGGCTTTTGAAAAAAATTATCATTCCTGAAATCAAACCATTGATGGCCATAACTCTTACGGACAGTGTTTTTGAAAACGAGGAAAACGAGTTGTCACACGCTCCTTCCACAACACATGTCAATACAGGTGTAAAATATAAATTGAATATACATGAAATCATTAATAGAATTAAGTAAGTTATTTGCCACTTGTAATAACACGGATCAATAAAAAATATACTGAAAATGTTCCAAACCAAATAGGCCATTTCGCAGGTGACCAAAGCAACTTATGCATTCTATGATGTTTCTTAATACTACTAGAGTTCTAAATTCTGAATATGGCGTAACCTTTTATTGAGTTGCTATTGTGGTAACGAGTTGTACTGTTGCTTTTAACGTGTAAAAAATACACAGACTGTTTTGTTTACATACACTTATTAAATGTTATAAATAATTCGTAGTATTAATACATGTTGAACTCAATAACTCAATGTTTTTTTAGAATTTGATTATCTATTAGTTTAATATTATTGGAAAACTGTCAAAATTAAATTTTAATAATTATAATATTAAACTTCAAATCAGGAATTTGTACCCGAATGATTAATTCCGGTTATAGGGTTTCAAAGATTGAGGATTCGGCTATTTAGAAACCACTACACAAATTAAAAATTAAAAAAAAAAAAAACAGAATTTTATTATCTTCATTATGCTGGAAGTTAACCCAAGGATCAACTTCTGTATATTATTTAATATATAATTATGATTTCATAATGTGACAACTGCATGATAATAAATTTACAACTAATCAATACAATCATTTTAAGAGCAATATCGTACAATATGTATTAGTTAATTTATGTCTGTTTAAAAAAATATACATACATTTATAAAATAAATAAGAGCTGTTTTTTTAATTTCTCAGTATTTTTCATAATTAGTGATAATTTATTATTAACAGGTACTAAATATTTTATTTTTGTTCATAAATATTTCGAAGTAGATAAAACTTTATTTCATATCATGGTGATAACTGATAAATATAAAAATAAAATCCTTTGTAGTTCATAATACCTATAACTTGAAAAATTATTTGTGTGTATTTATTAAAATTTTCATTGTTAAAATCAAAAATACCCTCTACTAAGTCCAAAGGTTATATAACTATTCTAATCAAAATAAAAAATATTTCATTATACTGACCACAGACTGATATAAGAACTATGTATGTTTATAATATAATGTTAGTTATTATTTTAATATATTAAAAATGCATCAAGTAAATAATTAAATAGTTTGTAAATTTGTAAAATTTTACAGGTGAAACAATGATTCAGCGACTTTCAGTACTAGGGTTATTTTTTTCAATTTTGGTTTCAGCGGAGAATTCTACTACAGTAACCAATAATGCATTGAGTCATAAACCAATCATTACAGATAGTGATAACTTTGCCATTAAGATGAAAACAATATTTTTAAATAAGTAAGCATATTCATTATTTTATGTTAAAAACAATACACGTTCCAATCTTTTATAGTAAGGAATGTTTTTTAATAAAGGCAGTGAAAACAAAAATAAAAATGTTTATATGGTAAATTAACATCTTATAATCTTTTTAAAATTTAATATGGCTATACGTACAAGTGTTTAAAGTGAATAAAATTCATTTTTTTAAACAGAACCTATATAAATATATAGTAATATTTTTCTTTGTAATGTAAAGAAACAACATTTTTCAGGATATTTTCCAATTTCGACTCAAATGTTCACAATGCAAATAGAACAAAGAAACTGAATCTAATCAATTCCTCGGGGATGACTTATGATAGACCTATTTCTAGATCATCAAAAGGTACAAAATTAAAATATTTTCACCATAACAATCGTTTCAGAAGACAGGTGAATAATATCAATACTTATAAAAATAATAAAGGAGATACTGCTGAGCGATACATTAAAATATTATTAGATCTACAACCTGAAAATGAGGAAGATATATATGATTATTATGATAGTCAAAAAGATTATCACGATCATCAAGAAAAGCATATTAGTGGTTTGATGGAGGATAGGATTTTGAACAAAGAAATAGAAAATAATTCTAAACTATTAACCAGAACTTTAAACGAATCACAAGAACGAAAAAGATGCACTAAAAATAATATGGAAAATATAGGTCCTAAAAAACTTCAACTATCTCAGCCGTTAATTCTAGAAAATATCGAAGACAGAAAAAAATTAAATATGGATTCAGCTGAACTTACAAACGGTTACAATCATAATTCAGGATTAAAAAAAAAGAATGATGATTATTTTATCAATATTTTAAATCAACTAATCGACAAATTAAATAAATCTAAAGAGTCAAAATCTACTCATATTAAAGATTTATTATCACGGAAAAGTAATGAGCCGATCTCATTGGAAAATAAAGCAGTCGAAGGCAGAACTACAAATAGTTCTTCTGAAGAAGAATTAATACTAAGACTTGAAAAAATTAAAGGCAATCGTATCATTGATAAGCTTAATTCTAGCCCTGAAACTACTTTTGTGAATGGAAAATGGGTAAGAAATAAATTACAAGAAAATAAACATAATGATTTAAAACCAGTAGATCTAAGAAGTGAGTTCAATTATACAGATGAACCCATTTCAACAAATGATTTAAAACAATTTAATTTAACTGATCCTGAAAATCAAGTCATTGATACTAAGGGTGATATTCTTGAGAACTTTGATAATTTGCAAATATCCAGTACACAAGAAACCAAAGAAATTTCAACGTCTCCTCTACCTGGAGAAAATGAAAATTTTTTAGTTTCTAGAGCAACAACTAAACCAATATATTTAACATCAACGGTAGAAGATAAATTAGATTCTACCATGGTTGATGAGAATGACACATCGCAATTCATGACAAATCATACAGAAGAATTTAATAATGAAGAAAATAATACAAACTATGAAACATTATATGAATCAACTTTAAACAGTTTTCATACAACGCCAAAGTATGAGCCGAATAAAGAATTACCATTTGATTTAAATAACACATTACAAACAAAAAAACTCGAAAGAATATTAGAGTCTAGCGTTAACGAAAATAATAGCTCTCCAAAAACTAATTATTTTGAAGAGTTAACAACTGATGGAGATTTAAGTTTAGCAGAAAGAGAAAATGAATCTTCAGAAAATAATGTGTATTGTAATTGCAAAAAAAAAGTTGTTAAGAATATATTAAGTTCAACAATGATACAAAACATCACGGAAATAAAGACCAATTCATATGTATCACCAAACAATTTGAAAATGAACAGTCACAAACGACCAGATAAATTACAGAAAACCAACATTATTTCTAAAAATATTACAGGCAATAGGGTTTCAAACAAAAATAAAAAAGATTTAATATCTGATTTATTATTAAAAAACCAAGTTATAACTGAAAAGCCAACGAAACGTAAACGTACAGGACCAAAAGTAAATAAGTTACAAAAGTCAACGCTAGATCTTGATGATAAAACAAATAAATCAATGAAAACTGTACCAAATACATTTTTACAAAACTATTTAACCCCAAAAATACATCAATTACAGTCAAATGGACAAAAAAAAAGAAATAACGATGAAAAAAATGACAAAGCTATTGGAATTCAAAAAAGCAAAATATCTTTAATTCCTAAAAATTCACAAAATAAAAATCCAAGACAATTTGTTGTGCCATCAAAACAATATGTTCCGAAAAACGAAGATTACACGAGAAGTAATACTGAAGAATATTATAATGTTGATGACATTACTGAAAATAAGAAGGTTTCTACGCTTTCCAAAAGTTTGAATAAAATACCGAATAAAATTACAAGTCGAATTCCATTTCGAAATTTACCAGGACCATTTAAAGAAAATGCAAATCACGAAAGTACTTCGAGAAAGTACCCCGAAAATGTTATTATAAAATTAAAACATAAAGTTCCGATAAACGCTAAAGAACAAAACGTACCAAGAAATAGCGGTGGTTATCATAACATCGATGACGCGACTACGCCTATAACAGCGTTCAATAGTCCAAAGAGTTGGTCACAGATACCAAAAAAAATCAACACTAAGTCTACACCGAATCTGATGTCAAAATATTTGGAAAAAGTCCACAACCGTGACGTTGACGCCACTAAACATAAGCCCAGCAAATTTAATACAGAATCACATAAATATACTCCGTTTAATCAAAACCCTTATATAGACAACACTAAAAGAAAAAATATTTATAACGACTCTCCCAAAAACAGTAAAATTATAGACAGCTTAGATCTTGCCAAGTCACGGAGACCGTTGAAATTAGTCGAAAATAATGGCAGAGCGAACGTAATTAACATACCCAAATATAGATATAATGACGATGAAAAAGTTGATTCAAAGGATATTCCTACGTATAGTGAAAATAGTGACGGACAAAATATCGAAACAAATAATAAAGTTTCAAAATTTTCATCTCCACCAGGCACTAGACCAATGAATAATAACGAAAGCGGATCAACGTCAAAATTGAAAAAACCATTTACTGACGCGAAAACAAAGTCCGGTTTAAAGCCCTCGGTTCCAAACAGAAAAACCCCGATAACGAATAACAGGCCGTTTTTAAAAAAACAAAACACCGAAAGCGACCGACCGCCGCCGACACAGTCGCTTTTCGTTCGAAAAACAGACCCTACGAAAAACGCAGCGTTTCAGTACGACGCCGATTCGAGATTTTCGCTGACGCCTAAAGTGTGGAAAACGTCGGACGAAGACAGTCCTCGCGATCACGCCGAACACGCGCCGTACAGACACGAAGATCTAGAGCCGATCGTGTTTGACCGACCGACCGACGAACCGGACAAAAATCGCGCCGAATCCGCCTTCCGCAATCCGCCCGGTCGGCAGTCCGCACGACCTCAAAACACCCGGGGTTTCGAGCCGTCGCGTTCGACCCAGGCGTCGCGCCCGCCACACGACGACTTTGACGACTACGACGGCGCTCGGAGGAGGAGCGACGACGATGGCGGAGCGGATGGGGAAAAACACACGTCGAACGACGGCCCGGCGGAGAACGATGGTCACGCGGAAGACGACGACGGCAGCGTGTTCAAAACGGGTTCCGACGATAACGGTCCCGCGTACGTTTCCGACGTTCACGTGCCGCCGCCGAGCTCGGCTCCGAAAGACCGGACGAGCCCCTCGTGCGGCGCGACGGTCCTGAGAGCTGCGGAGCCGAGCGACGACGGGCGGACGGCGCCCGTGCACATAATACAGATCATCAACAACGGCCTGTGTCCGGACAAGCGCGCCGGCAACGGCACGGCCGAAAAGTCCCGGAAATTCCGCAACGGAGGCGAGAGCGTATTGTCGTCGGCGGCTCGGTCCAATGACGCGGTGGCCGACGGTAGACAGAGGAGCCGAAAACTGGGAAACGCGTACGATCATTTCGATTCGGACATTCTTGACAGGTTTCTCCAAGTGTACGCCCCGCCGCCGATTGTCTAAAACCATCACGCGGCGTGCCGTAAAAAAATACAATTATTTAACCGTAGCGTTAGACGTAGTGTCGTTATTTTAATTACCAGTATATATATATATATATATACTGCGGATGTAAATAATATTTAAAACAATCATGAACCAAAAAAAAAAAAAAACAACATAGATACAAACTTGTAGCGAATCGAATTATGATGTTTACTATAATTAATTGTACATATATTTTTTATTTTTATACCAATCATTATTTGATAGTGCATTTTATTTTATTTATAATAGACAAATGACCAAATAATTTGTATAAGTACTTTTGAAAGAAATGTTAGTTTTTACTTCAATTTTTCAAATTTTGAGGAAAGTTGTGTAAGTTATATAAGCCATTTTTGTTGAAAATAGCGTGTGTAATGACAAAAATAAGCTTTGTCTACAAAAAAAAAAAAAAATAAAAAAAAAAAAAAAAAATAGACTGTGTCTTTTTTAAAACGAACTACATAGTATAGGTAATATTTAATCATATTGATGTGAATAATATCTCAATTTTAATGTAATTCGGAATTTGGCTCTATGTTACCTGTGGACTAAATGTATTGAGATACTATACTAAATAATTATCAATTTTTAATGTAATTATATATAAAATTATCTTATGTAATACATAAGATATTCATAACCGTTTTAAATAGATAAATAATGTAAATTTCTTTTTGTTTTGGTTCCATGACAATAACTGCTATGCAAATTCCTGTAGGTATACCAATATTTACACTAGTAATGGCATAATCAATTTTTCAGTACATATAACTATTTGTAAACATATAAAAAGGAAAAAAAATAAACTTACAAAAGAGTAAAGATATTTAAGAACCAATAATTTTTACGTCTTTTTTGATACTTTATTAATTAAAATATTAGGTTCAATGGGTATTTACCACTTTTAAAAACATTCCGATCTCATATTTCATATTAAATTAGCATTTGTAAAATTTATTTATAAAAGTATATAACTTCAAAATATTATACCTATATTTATGAATTCAACACTTTATTAAGATAACTTATGGTACTTATTCGTTTCTCCTCCTTCCACCAAATACATTTTTGAAATAATGTTCACTACTTGAAATTTGTGTTGCCAGTTACTACTTGTTATTACTAGAAAGAACTTACTAATTTCGTCCATAACGCTTTATTAATCTATATTTTTATTAATTCATATGTATAAATAAATAAATATATAAACATACATTTTAGCTTATTTTGGTAAGTTACAGACTAAGAGTAAGTCCTATACAAAGAGTGAGTGTTTGCGTATAAACACACACACACACACACACACACACACACACACACACACACACACACACACAAACACATACAAACATACACATTGCATAGGACGTACACTTAGTCCGTAGGTATTCAAAACAAGTTAAAATACGTTCAGTAATGATTAAAATTTATATTACGATGATACACTATTGTCAATTTCATAACAATAAATAGTGTCGGAGTTATTTATTTTTATATATATATATATATATATATATATATATATATATATATATTTATAAATATAATATCTATATAATTATTATATCTTGAGGATAATTGTTTAATTTTAATCCTTTAATAATACAATATTTTACTTATAATTTATACGTATTCGTACTTCATTTATTTTGAATTAATTTCATAAAGTGTGAACAAGTATGATTTGGATTGATGACATTAATTCTTTATTTATGTTATAATTAGGTTTTACTTATTTGAAATTCATAAATATCGCAATATAAATCATTCCAACGGTGATTGCCTAAAATAGAAGAAATTAATTATTATGAATTATTCATTGAAAAAAAATACACATATGAGTTTTACATAATATAAATATACATTATTTATTTAATATTATAAAAAATATAAAATACATACAAACAACTTTTTGATAGAATCTAACTAAAAACGAAAATCTGGACTAATATATTGATTTACTAAACTCAAAATAAATCTTGTTTTTATAATTTAAGATATGTATTTGCTATGAAAAATAAAATTGTTCATTTATATTTAGTAATTAAAATTGAAAAAAAATCAAAATTGGATTGAGTATTCAAAAGTGTACCATAAATTATACTCTGCATTTTATTTTAGTCGAAATTTAATATCTATGTCTAGTCTTATACATTTATCACATTTTTAAAATAATTTATCTGTGGGCGCCTAATTGGACTTGTCCGACTTACCTTGTTAAATTCATCACTGCCTTTACTGAGTTGCTATTGTAGTTACAGGGTTTACTGTTGCTTTTAATCAATGTGTAAAAAATACACAGACCGTTTTGTTTGCATACACTTATTTCATATTATACATAATTTATAATATTAAATTCATATTGAAAACAATAGGAACACAAAGTTGTTTTATAACCGGAATTATCTGTTAGTTTAATATAATAGGAAAAGTGTCAAAAATAAATTTTAGCAATTATAACAATAAACTTTATTTTAAAGATTTGGGTATACAAAACTCACTACATAAATTAAAATTGTTTTTACAATTTAATATTTTAATAATTCGAGTCTATTAATTAGGTTCTTGGAGAACACAAAAAAACTAAATTAGTAATAGGTGTATTTTATACATTTTAAATTATACAACTGATAAGATGAGAAAGATAATGAATGGTATATTCGATGGTAGTAAGTCTTTTAGTAAGCGGAAGTAAGTCTTTCATCCCGTCGGACCACAGACAAAATAATGGTGATGGTTGTAACTTGTATTGAATTTTTATAGAAACAATAAGTCATTTTTTTTAGTATATCAGTTTAAAGTGAAGCTATCCAGTTTCATATAGTCGGATACCGTTTAAATATTTTACCGGTATTAGTCTAGTTGCCAATAGGTTTTTTTTTATCAAAACCTTAAAAAAATTTTCAGTTTTGAACACGCAAGGAATGTACTTTAACCAAAAAATTAAAAACACATTTTTCATCAATATTCCAAGTTTCATAACGATCGAATGAATTAATTATTTTTTATACACTTTTCAAATTTTAAATTGATGTGAAAACATTCGATTCTGTAAAATTATGTATTAGAATTTCGTTAAATGCTTAAAAAAAACTGCACATTTTCGCATAATGATTCACGGGCATCCTTTCTTGGAAATAGATAACGAAAAAGGGTGTATTGAATTTAAAGGAAACGATGAATCATTTCTTTAGTTAAACGATTCTAATCAAAGTTTTAATGTAAAATATATCGTTCATATATTTTACCAATTTAATATGATTGTTAGTGGGGTTTATTTTTTTTATCAAAACCATTGAAATAATTGTTTTAAACAAAGGAAACATTGTTTTACAAAAACATCCAAAACATCTACAACCAATTTTTAAAAAGATTGAATAGACCTATTAATTTATATTATTATTTAAAGTTGAAAACTGTTGTAAAATTAGTCGACTTCATAAAAACCGTGTAAGAATTTAGTTAAACGCTATTATTATTAGTAATATTTTTTTTTTCTTGAAAAGCTTTCCATGCTCTTAACAGTTTCAACTAAACTTTTCCAAATTTTGTGATATTATGAGTCGTCCAGTCTCTGGGACTCATCAATTGTTCTAATATCTTTCACTGTCCTATCCAACCACCATTGCTGGGGCTTTTTCACGTCGAAATTTTCCAGATAAGGCACTTATCACCTAGTTTTTTTAATAATTTTTAAACCATATAATAATTTCCTTAAAAAAAACATCTTAGTATGACGTCATGATATCATGTTTATTACTGTGCTGTACGCATACGTGATACATTTAACGTTTTAATTTAGAATTTGGTTGTACCAAATAACAATATTTTCTGGTGTAACTAATTGTAATACATGTAGTAATTTTTACTACTACAAACTTAGGAACTATAAATATATGTAATTTTTATGGTATTTTTTGTATTTTATTTTTATTAATTATAAAAATGTTCTTCATTGTACCATACATTATTCATTGTTTTGTCCATAACGCTTTATTAATTTATAGATAGGAACATAGGTACTCATGCACACACACACACGCACGCACACACACAAACACAAACAATATTATATATAATATATTGTGTATTTATGTAAGAAATATAATGTAGGCTGTAGATTATCTAAATAAATTAAACTACATATCAATTACAATAATGACAAGAAAAATTAACTATCGACTAAAATACATCCTTATCAATTTCACGACAAAATAATTCGTCAAAAAATATATTCGTATCTTTATTTTTCATACATGTGTGTGATGAGGAAAATTGTTTAATTTTAATACAAAAATAATAACATATTTTACACATAAGAATTCGTACCTCATTTATTTAAAGTTTCAAAAAGTGAGTTTTGATTTTGATGGATGATGTTAACTGTTTATCAAAAATATATAATATTATTAAAGTTTTATTTATTTATACTTCATAAATATTGCAATATAAGTCATTCCAGCGGCAATTGCCTAAAATAAAAGAAATTGATTAGTGTATACAGTTTATTAAAAACAAAATATTTAAAATATACTATCTTATATAATACACTTTTAAATAGGTATACAATATATATACTATATACAGGTAATTTTTTGATATTATCCAACTAAAAATGAAGAGATTCGACAAATATATTGATTAAATATCATCTATGCTGTGTCTAGGCTGCATTCGAGTTGTGCCCCAAAATAAAAATATCGTTTAAGTTGGTTACCAAATTTTGAAAGTTACTCTACTAGTTGGATTCCAGGTTTTTTAAGGTTCTACACTAATTGGATCCCAAGTATATTTCGTTAAGCACTCTATATATTGATATACATTCAATACCTCACAAATATTTTATTTTTCATTTTTTAGCGATTGTATATGATATTTGATCATAGGTGTGGTTAAAAAAAATTGCATTAACTTTTTTTCATTTATATCAATTTTGAAAAATAAAAAAAAATGTATCAAATATAGTTTACCACCTCCTAATATAACTTAGTGTGTTTGGTTAACTTACAGATGTGATTAGGTTATTATTTATTTTGAAATAGTCGCATGCAGTAAATTCAAGCTCACTGCTACAAAGTTGATTATAGAACAATTGTAACTGAAGAATAAAATAAATAAATTATTAATAATTAATACGGTACTATATCGGTCAAAAATACAAATTTACCTCTTCTTTTGTGTTGTTATCTAAGAAACGATTGTTTATATCCATAATAAGTATCTTAGATTTGACAACCTAAAACAAATATATCATGTTGATAATTTTAGAATAATTTTAGTGATTATCGTCTTGAGTACTATATTTTACAGACGTATAAATCATTCTAAATTGTATAGTATAAAGTGTTCAGATATTTTGGTAAAATTTATTCTAACGAAGCATAAACATTTAGTCAATTCGTACCAAATACCTATTAGTTTAGTTCAATAGTCACATTTTTCATCATATTATACTGTACATGTATGCATTATATGTGAAATGTCAATAATTTATTATTACTTTTTTAAATTCAATATTTCTCAATTGACGTAATTTTAGAATTGAAGAAATTATTTATGCATTTCAATTACTTAATGCAGCAAATGATAAAGAAATTGAATATTTGCATACACTCAGATATAATGTTGTTATTATTTATTAAGTATGGTTTACAATTAATATAAATACGTATATAATTGAATAAAGATGCACTGTTGGTAATTATATATTACGATGAATTAGTAAAATGTACCTATAGAAGATCCGGATTTAATTAGAAGATAGCATAGATACGTCAAACAATATCCTCTTTTGCGAAATTATCTCTGTATGACCTATGGTTGTATAAATACCTAACTATAAATGAGTGTCCTGCTTTATGCAGAAATCTAAAGTTTTAACTACTGCCAAATATCAATATTATCAAGTGTAATTAATTATTAAATTCTGCTCCCATATTTGGAGACTATAATTTTATGACATAATATGCATTTCACTTTTATAAGTTGTGACATTTTTTTTCATAGAGCTATACATGCATAAATATTTTTCATTATTCGCTACAAGTTAAAAAAAGCTTTCATTTAAATTTAATAGCCACTTGAATGAACAACATCCAGATTTCATTTGAAAAAATATCTGCTTTTTTATGAGCAATTATCAATGTGAAATTACCTGTTGCGTAGTTGAGTTTCCCATAATTACCACCGTTAAAAATCGACTGGCGTATTGTAAAATCCAAACATATAGTTTGAGCTCGTAGTCCTCAAAATTAACAATCTGCATGAAAAAATATAGATCGAATCCATAGAAACATATTGAACACATGGATAATCCCAATGGGACTCCGAATAAATCATTTAAATTATTGACGGCGTCGCGAACTAATTTGTGTTTAAGTTTTAACTTCTCTAAAAAATCGGTCATTGGACGACCGTTAGCCAAAGAATGTAAGACTTCTGCGTTGTAATCGATGGCATAACAGTTTTTTCCGTATGGTTCTCTTGCTTGCAATGTGAATGGATACTTAGTACGGACGTCCGTATCGATTTTCATCGCCATCAGTTCTCTGTTGATGCCGACTAGCTTTTGATATAGAACATAACTTAAGACGACAAAATAACTTTCTACACAGTACGTAGTAAAGTCCTGAATGTACATTAAAGTATAGATCAGCGTCGTAACGTTCGATTTCAATGCTATAATTTCCCATATTCTTACAATATTAACCGGTACGGTTAATAGGAAAACACTCGCGGCGAGTCGATATGACATTTTTTTCATCATTTCTGTTTCAAAACTAGTCATTGGTGTAAGTACGTGGTACTTTTCCAAATTTTTCGTGTACGATATCAAATGGTTTCGGCTCTTGAAAAAAATTATCATTCCTGAAATCAAACAATTGATGGCCATAACTCTTACGGACAGTGTTTTTGCAAACGAGGAAAACGAGTTGTCACACGCTCCTTCCACAACACATGTCAATACAGGTGTAAAATATAAATTGAATATACATGAAATCATTAATAGAATTAAGTAAGTTATTTGCCACTTGTAATAACACGAATCAATAAAAAATATACTGAAAATGTTCCAAACCAAATAGGCCATTTCGCAGGTGACCAAAGCAACTTATGTATTCTATGATGTTTCTTAAAACTACTAGAGTTCTAAATTCTGAATATGAAGTAACCTTTTATTGAGTTGCTATTGTGGTAACGAGTTGTACTGTTGCTTTTAACGTGTAAAAAATACACAGTCTGTTTTGTTTACATACACTTATTAAATGTTATAAATAATTCGTAGTATTAATACATGTTGAACTCAATAACTCAATGTTTTTTTAGAGTTTGATTATCTATTAGTTTAATATTATTGGAAAACTGTCAAAATTAAATTTTAATAATTATAATATTAAACTTCAAATCAGGAATTTGTACCCGAATGATTAATTCCGGTTATAGGTTTTCAAAGATTGAGGATTCGGCTATTTAGAAACCACTACACAAATTAAAAATTAAAAAAAAAAAAAAACAGAATTTTATTATCTTCATTATGCTGGAAGTTAACCCAAGGATCAACTCCTGTATATTATTTAATATATAATTATGATTTCATAATGTGACAACTGCATGATAATAAATTTACAACTAATCAATACTATTTTATCTAGCATACCACTAGTTAGCAAAGGTCTTACGAATCTAATCTAAGAAACTTAAGTTTAGATAATATTCGTCAAATGTACAACGAAAATGACATATCATGTAATTTTTAAATTACTACAGAATATAGGTTAGGGGTTTAAACCAATATTTATTTTGAGTTGTGGTTATGTCGGATGTAATTGTTTATAGTGTTTTAATTATAACGGATGTTATAGAGAAGAATCTCAAAGATTTTTATTACGTTGAAGATTCGTGTAATAATTGATGCAAAGCTTTGATTTAAATGTGAGTAAATAGTAGTGATTATAATTCCTGACATGTCGACTAAAATATATCAACAATGTAATTTTTAAAACTCGTATTTGCACATAAAACTATTTATTAGTTCTAGCAATTCATTTTATTATTTATTGTTTATATGTATTTCACTATGATTGTAAAAATATTAAAAACCATACATTCAGTGCCATGTTCGTGGCAGGAGCTAAGTACCTAAATACATATACATATAGTCAACATATAAATTTATAATTAAATTGCCGTTAAGCAATTATTTTCATAACAGAAAGTAAATTCCTCAAAATCGTATTTGAAAAAATATTTTTATCTAATTTTTTTACAACTGATTGCACAATATGTGACCTATATATAATTACAAATGTAAATGTACAAATTATATTATAAAAATATAAAATCATAACTCATGAGGAGTTTATCACCAGAAAATTTAAACTCCGCTTTATATATTTTATGTAAAATATATAGGTAAATAGTATAATGTAAAATATGTATATTTGAAATTTATTTTGTACTATACGGTATTATAAATAAACAATCGATTTTTTATACACATTTATTACTTTTACGTTATAGAGAACAAAAAAAAAAGTGTTGATGTAACTTTTTTGTCAACATGTAAGCATCAATTCAATACTTTTGTAAATTATAAATTGCCGTTATTTGGGCTAGTTAAAAAAAGATGAATATTAAAACAATTTTGATTATTATTACGATTTTTTCTTCACTAAGTAATAACCTATTTCTGTTTTTGAAATACTTGCAGTGCAACTGTGCGAATATAAGAGTAATGTTATTGAACGTAAATGTCGTAAACATATGTTTTTCAATTTATATTTTCATCATTTTAAATTTCCAACCATTAGCTTTTCATTACACATCATCGTATTCCAACGTTATCATTAAATAATTTAAAAAGAGTTTTCTATAGTTTCATTTATAATTAAATGTTAATGTATAATATATTCAATACCATCGTACATATTGAGTTATTTTTATTTTTCAATTCAATTTATCTGTAATAATATAACAAGATAAGTTGTACCCGCAACAATGGCCTGAAAAACAAAACAGTTTACACATAAGAATTTTAAATTAATTTAGACTTAATAAATACTAATATGAATACCTATTACTTATCAAGTTTTTATAAGAAATTATAGTGACTATTGGTACTATTTAAACAAAAAACCTCATGCGATGTAAATTGATTATAAATGAAAGAGTATGAAAAGATGCTGAAATTTTATTTAATGTTAGTGATTAACCATTATAAAAATTTGGTAATTATGGGTAAATAGTTTAATTACTAATTTGTGATTGATATTTTATTTCTAATACAGATAGGTACAATAAATAAGTTTAGGTGGAATAATATAACTTTCCATCATAACCAATTATCGTATATTATTAAAACATTCAAATGAAATAATGCAATATGATTAAACTTACAGAAGTGATGAGGTGTGTATTTAAGGTGAAAAAATCAAAAGTTGTAAATTCCATCGAACGACTAGCAAATTGATTCAAGAACAATCGTAACTAAAACAAATAGAAATAAAGTTTACCAAAATAATAATAATAATTATTATTATTTACAAAACATTTTTACCTCTTCTTTTGTGTTGTTATCTAAGTAACGATTATTGATATCCGTTATAAGCGATTTTGGTTTTTGTGCCTAAAATAAATTATTTAAAAATTAAAAAATCCAAATTTAAATTAAGTCAATATAGATAGTAGCTTCAACACATAAAATATTTTACATTTGTGTTGAAAATCTTTTAAAACCTTTTATAATTAAATTACAATTATTATTATTAAATTATAATTAAATGCAGTTCAGCGTTTATTGTATGAAAATATATGCACAATTAATTTCTAATTGTTTATTATAAGTGTAGCTTAAATAATTTTCTATGAGCTTTAAATCTTAAGTTTTTAAAAAATTTTCCATAATAATTCAAAGGTTAACGTTGATAAATTAAGACAAAATAGGGCTCTAAATAAAAAAAAATTACTTTATAATATCAAACACCTATACTGAAAACACGAGAAATTCGAAAAAGACAGTGGTAAATTTTCAGTCTTCGAAAAATTTAATCAGTAAGTTTTATACACTCATTTTTTCAGATTTGATTCCTACATTTTATTTTATAAGACGAAAAAATTGAACAGATAATATGATTTAAACGTCAGTATTTTTCATCGGATATCTCTCGATGTTAAAGAAATGATAAATCGGGACATTTTCCATTTATCGTTGTACTTCTAATTCAATTGTTTTATTGAACTAAAAACGCATAAATGTTCAAAATTTAAATGAAAAAAAAAAAAAAAATTAGTTAATTTTTTTAATTGTTTTATTGTGGACCAACAATTATTTGCTATTGACAGAGAGCTATCACAATTTCCGAGGGGACTATGATCCCCGTGTCCTTATAGAAAAACCGCGCGGACGAATCGTCCACATAATATATTTACTATCAAAAATGATCAGAAATGTTCTGTTCTATATACTGTGACTATCGTAAAACCGTCGTGTTTTTCATGCGCCCGTTCCGGAGTGTTGCATTCAACGAAAACGGCCCGCGGACGCCTTTTCAAAAGAGCCCTGTGCACAACCGCCGCGCGTTTACCTGTTTCGTAGTGACGTGCGTGGTCAGGACGATGACGCAAAATCTGAACGCGTACTGTATCATCCATCCGTAGAACAGCGTGTACGATTTCGAATTTTCGAATTTCCCCTCGTACGACACCACCTCGTAGATGTCGAACAGCGCCATGGCGAACAGCACGGACAGCGAAACGCCCAGCTGGAAGCTGTACAAGTCGTTCAGGTCGCCGATGGCCGTGCCGCCGACGAACTGATGTCTCATCTTGAGCCGCTCCACGCTCTTGCTGCACAACGCCCTGGCCCCCGGCCGCGCGAACTCTTCGTCCGGCCGGACGCGGTTGCTTGTCACGCGGTCGCGTCGTCGCCGTGGGCCGCCGCCGTCGTCGGGCCGCAGCACCAACGGGTATCGGTTCGTGACGATCGTCCGCCACTTGAACGCGCTCATCTCCTCGTTGATCGACCGCAGCTTCTGGTACAGCGCCAGGCAGCGCGCGACAAACTGCAACTCCGTGACGCACGTGCTCGCGTTTTGCGCGTACATCAGCGTGAAAAAAATCATAATGTCCGCGTCCTGCCGGCACAGATCCCGTGTAAACGTAATGGAGAAAACGTCGCGCGCAATAGCGGAAAACAGTAAACCACTACCACGGGTGAATCGCTATTTTACTCATTACTGTCGACCGTCATGATGATGATTCGATTTAGTTTATTCTGCCATGAGAGATTTTGTTTAAGAGCATTAAATCGCGGACCGGCCCGATTAAAATTCAAATGGGACCGGGAACCATTTTCATTTTTTTCGTGACCGCTTTGGAAAGCTCCTACACTTTTTGAGCGTTATGAAATTTTTAATTTTGTCTGAACATAACAACGAAGAGACGAAAATACGCTTAAATTAATTTCATAATTTATAAAAACTATCCATGAGAACCGGTTCTGTTGAAACTCTAATAAAAATCTATCGTGTTTACGATCTTTTTACAGATCAACAGTGTTTACAAATATTATACCTAAAAAATGCCGTGTAACATAATATTTAGGTATTCTCTATCAAATTATTTTTACTATTATACAGTTACACATTTTATTGCAAATATGACATAAATTTAAAAAAGCCAGTAAGATATTTGTGGTAAAAATAGTTTGAACGAATTTGTAATATTCGAACTATTCGATAATCATTCAAACTATTCGAACAATTTTAATAGTTATATCCATTATATACAACAAGTACGATATATTCGATGGTTAAATTTACCGATTATATATTATATCATTTTTATTTTTTAGTTTCATTGTCGGTAAGATTTTTTTTTATCATAACCTTATACAATTTTTGTTGTAAAAAGATTCAAATTATGTTTATTTATATTCTAAATTATTGAATATCTTCCAATCATTGGATAAACCAATTATTTTCTGCACACATTCAAAGTTAACAATTGATGTAAAAACAGTCGAATCCGTAAAAATTGTATAAACCTTTGATAACACGCTTATAAAAGAATGTTGAATAATGATTTTTAAATTTATTTAGTATCGTTAGGTGAAAATATGAACAAGGTTACATTACATTCCCAATTCCTATTAACAAAAATTAAAAACGCCAATAAAAAATATAAACTTTCATAAAATGAGGTATTTTCAAAGTTCTATATTAAGTCATTGCGCTTGAAAAAATAATTGAGAAGGAAGAAGAACGTACACTCAGAATATCTTCAATATTCAATTTTTGATCTTCACAGTTGTTGGACGATATTTTTTTTCAATAGTTTAATTGAGGAAAAGTAAACATGTGGTAATAAACAGAGTTTTCTGCGATTCTCGGAATATGTAATAACAAAAATCGTATTAAAAATGCCTTGATCGAGGGAATAGTGTATCCATACGGTAGGTATTATTTATAGGTAATACGGTAGGTATTAAAGTGTATATTATGTGTTTTGAACACTCGTTTTTCCTAATAGTATTGCCGGGGTTTTTATAGTCGTAGGCGACATCGCCGGGACGTCGAAGAGTTTTAAGCAAGACTCTCCAGTAATCGTCCGGATGTAATACCGTAGTATTTACGTCCTTTTTGTATCATAAAACGCTACCGTTACCTTAGGTCCAAAAAAAATTTCAAACTTATAATTTCAGAGGGGAGCGGTTGAACCCCAATAACCCCCCGCCCCTGTATACGGCCCTGCGTTACCATTCCGTGTACCCGGTATGTTTTTCCGGGCTCTTGGACGGTGTCGTCCCATAATATATGCCTACGATCGTGCCGGGAGACTGCGGTGCCGTCGGGGCCAAGTGTATTTTTACCGTCGCGCAAACGACGTCAATCGACGGAAAACAAGCGTTTCGTCGCCCGTGCACCCACCCGGTAGTGCCGGTAAATCAGGTACAACTGGTATGCGTTCACCGGCACCGTGACCGCAACGAAGACGGACCCGGCGACGGCGACGAGCACACTCCGCGTCCGTTCGACGACCGCGTCCACGGGATGCCGCAGCTCGTAGTCGCGAATCTTCTCGTCGTACGCGGGTATGGCGCGCGCGCCCTTGTACACGGCCGTCGCGCGCGACAACAGGCACGCCACGGCCACGGCCCGCGGGAACATGGCCGTCATGATCATTGACGACTTGCTGCGGCACTGCTCGAACGCGCACATGACGCGCGGCGACTCCGTGTAATTGTAAACGCACGACAGCAGCAACGCGACGGACGCGGCCGCCTCGGCGTACACTCGCGACTTGGCCAGAACCGTTTCGGGCATTTTATATCGGTGCAATATCGTCGTCGTCGATATCGTTATAAACGTGCGAGAGTTTCGTGTGTGTGTGTGTGTGTGTGTGTGTGTGTGTGTGTGTGTGTGTGTGTGTGTGTGTGTGTGTGTGCCTCCGTCGTCGTCCGAGTGTTATGGATTTTACACGGCCGCGTGTCTGATAGCGTGTTAAAAAAAGCGCCGGTTACCCTTTGAAAAAATAAAATGATTTTGCCCTCGCGTCGGTGAGCGTGCCGTTGTTATGACGTGAACCTTCTAACGGGACGACGAAATGACGGATAGCCGGTGTCCTCGGTTAAATGACTAAAACCGTTCTCGAGGTACAGCGATAATTCCCGGTATTCGTTGTGTAACTAACATGTTTAACACTTGAAATGCGTTTTGCGATCGAAATGTACTCACTAGTTTCGTTTATATTGCTACTAGCTTCACTAGACCCCACTCACGCGTTAAATATTCATATTAACGTTATTAATTTAGGCTATAGATATATCTTGTGTACTCTACCTTATTCTGTCAAAATAATAGGGGAAAAAGAGCCGTGGTAATCGTTTTTATATTTCGAAGGACAGTCGTAGATACAATTCTGTAAACAACCAATCGTGAAATTATTCATACGCTTCGTCGCGAAACTTAATTAGTGAAATGCAATGTGTGCCCACTTCTCTCCTCCCTTCATATGGCTAATATTTCAGGAAGTAGTAGGCGCTCCTATGACATACAGTTATTTTCAATAAATTGGTGAAATTATTTAAATGCCTCAAAGAAAACCATAAGGTTGATTATAATGAATGTTCTCCTCTATCGTGACCAGACTAAAAATGAAAAAAGACGAGACTGTGACACTTGAGAAGGTGTTTGAAACAAATATATGAAAACAATTCTGAAACAGTTCTGAAGTTTTGTCAGAAAAGAGGAAAAACGGAACACTGTGCGTTTCTACCTCGTCCCCTTTTAGACCGAAAATCGAAAAATGGGCACCATGAGAACAATAGGACTTTAGTTAAAACAACAATGTGAAAAAAATCTTAAAAAGTTAATAATGTCGTCAGAAATGTGACACATAAAAAAAGCCTGTTATTATATGAATATATTTACAGTATAAGGATAAAAAAAAGCTGGTAAGTGAGATGATGGTGGTACAAGTTCGTCCTTCGTCCCTTCGGTCCTCGGACAAGATATTGGTGATGAATGTATTAAGTTTTAAAGAAATCTCATTTCTTTAGTATACAACGATTCTGAGCAAAGCTTCAGTGTAATATAATATATTAAAAATATTAGTACTAAAAACCAACTTTGTTATAATTGCGTGTGTTTTGTTAACTTACAGATGTGATTAGATGATTATTTATTGTGAAGAAATCACATGCAGTATATTCAATTGTATTACTGCAAAGTTGATCATGGAACAGTCTGTAACTAAAAAGTAAAATATATTTTTTGGAATAATTCGATATTATATCGACCTAAAAATAAATTTACTACTTCTTTAGTGTTGTCATCTAAAAAATGATTGTTTATATCCGATATAAGTGTCCTAGATTTGATTACCTAAAATAAATATTTTAAATTTGAATAGTATTTTGTTAGTAAATCATACCATTCCAGTGATTTTAGAATAATTCAAGTGATTATTATTTAAATTTAAATATTGTTTTCATTAATATTTTAACCACTTAAATCATTTACAATGTTAAACTACAATGACTCGAGAAATTTGAATGAAAGTTATTCCGACAAAGCATAAATATATTCTAATCAATTCATAACAAATATTTTTTTAACTGATTAGTATACCTACCTATTCACTATTTCTTTATTATAAATAATTTATGTCAAATAACATACTTTAAGGTATTAATACAATTTGTAACTATATTTCCAAATTAGATGACTTGATAACGATGATATTCAAGACCATATTGTTTATGAAAAAATCTATGTATGGCGCAATTATGTTATGACTATACATGTATGTCCTACTTTTATATTCAAAATTTTAATTCAGTGTTTCATTGTACTACATATCACTATTTTGTAGCGTGATTGATTGTACCATTAGTTCTAATGGAAACCAGTTTTGGAACCTGTGAATGTGTAATTTTTATTATTTTATTATTTTAATTTAAAATTGTAAATTTTCTCTATAATGTCATAAATGTATCCACTTTTATCATTATTTTTATTTACTATTAAGATAACTATTATACATTATTATCAACTATTATTCATTTTCAGACTTTTCATCTACTAATGACACCTGGATTTCTTTCGAAAAAAATATCTTGCCTTTTTCGATCAATAACATAAATTAAATTACCTGTTGTATAGTTAAGTTTCCCAGAATTGTCACAGTTGCAAATCGAATCGCGTACTGTAAAATCCAAGCGTAGATCAGTAACACGTATTTAGCCAAATTTATACTCACCATGGAGAAATACCCATCAAATATAGCGTAAAGACATATCGAACATATGGACAATCCCAATTGGATTCCGAACATATTTAAATTTTTGACGGCTTCGCGAACTAATCTGTATTTAAGTTTTAATGCTCTAAAAAATCGGTCATCGGACGACCGTTAGCCAAGGAGTTTAAGATCTCCGTATTGTAATCACAAGTGTTTGTTCCGAATCGTTCTGCTGTTTGCAACGTGAACGAATACTTGTTACGATCGTGTGTATCAACTTTCATCGCTATCAGATCTCTGTTGATGCCGACCATCTTTTGATGGAGAACCAATCACAAGGCAATGAAATGAGTTTCCACGCAATACATGCTAAAGTTCTGAATATACATTAATATAAATGACACCACCACATGAGTCGATTTAAAAGTCAAAATCTGATCCACTCTCATAATATTGGCCGGTAAAGTCAATAGAATACAACACATGACGAGTCTATATAACATTTTTTTAAAATATTTTCGTTTCAGAACTAGTCGTTGCTGTAAGCACTTGGTACTTTTTCATATGTTTATTGTACAGTATAAAATTATTTCTTCTCTAAAAAAAATTACGATTCTCGATATTATACAAGTAATAGCTATTACTTTCATGAACAGTCTTTTTACAATCGTCGACAGTGAACTGTCACACGCTACTTCCACAATACACACAGTTTTAGATGTGTATATTATATTTTGTACACACGATATTATCAATAGAGTGGGATAAATGACTTGCCACTTGTTAAACCAAGGATCGATAGAATATGATATACTGAAAATTCTCCAAAACCAAATTGGCCATTTCGTAGATGGTAAAAACATTGTATCTTTGACTTTTCTCAGAAACACGGAAGTACTAAATCGTAAACATCTAGTTATCTTTGATCAAGTCAATATTGTTATGCGAATTGTACCAACTGTCTAAAAAGTACACAAACCATTATGTTTGCATACAATTATTTCATTTGATACAAAATTAATAGTGTATAGTTTCCGGTGAAAACAACAACACAGCGTTTTAACCAATCAGTTTGTTAAATATTTCTTCACAATTTCGATTTTACTGAGAAAGATAAATAGGTAGAGATATGGTAGTAATAGGTAGTAATAATAGGTGGGTTAGAGGTTGTAGTAATAGGTAGGTTAGAGGTATGTACCATGGTATATAGGCGTTTGCTGCAATTGCACTAACTCTGACCTTAAGTTTATCATGCAAATTAAACAATTTTGCTTAAATATAATTGAATATCTTTTTTTTTATTGTATTGTTTAGATCCAAATTAATATTAATTTTAAGAATAATAATAATAATAATAATTTATTTATTTAGCAAAATTGGATGATATACAAAGGTTGTGTTAATATGTAGTTTTATGTTCGCATTTATATTGAGTTTTTTTTTTGTTTTATATTACTTACATAGTATTACTTCATCAATTATACATAAATAAAATAGAATAAAGATACGTTAAAATTTTAATTTTAATACCTATGAAACTGTTATTGAAATATCCTTTATCTTGGTGACAGATATTTATAGTGGTGGTGATGGTAGTTGGGAAGTAGCAGTGTGGTAGAGGAATGCAACATCCGTGAACGATTTTTGTATGCAATAATGGATAGATTTAATAAAAAATGAAGATTTACTATTTTTAGTCATCATTAACCAACCGGTAGAGTAATCACTCTGTTGAGAGCTGTATTGTTTAGTTGAATAATCATTTGTATGTATAATAGATTTGCTTATTTGATTAAACCACTTACTCTAACATATTTTACATAAATATATTAATTTATTGTTTCCAATTAATAATAATAATAATAATAATAATAATAATGATTATAATTGCTTATGTCGCTTGTCAGATCTCCGTCCACGCTAGCCTGCCCGACCTAAGGCACGAAACACTGGGCGCCGCCGTCTCTTTGAATGCGTTTCCGAGTAATATTCGTCGGAGTTTTGTGGCGTACGTAATAATTACTATGTAATATATATATATATATATATATATATATATATATATATATATATATATATATATATATTACTATTATTTTCGTAAACAAAAAAAAAAAATATTTTATGATTTTGTCGTTCCTTTGAGAATAATATTATAAATTAAAAAAAAAACTATATTGTTTTATCAATGAATATATTTTCGAAATAAATAATACTTTAATATAATATGTTTTTTTTTTGGTACTACAATAGTATAAAAAACTTTAATAAATAACATCATATTATTTTATTTTACTTGGATAAACGCTCATCGGACTCCTATACAATATGGTGATACAATCTCATCTTTACATCATAAAATAAATATTTACTTTATTAAAAAATACGGAGCAGTTACTAGCAAATTTTTAAGTTTGAGTAAATTAACTTAAATATAACAAAAAACGAAGATACTTAACAATGAAAATGTAAGATAAAATATAAATGTACATTAAATGGTTGAAAAACAAGGGTTTGATTGATATAAAGCACCAAACATTTAGTAGGAAATAAAAAAAGATCGATGATAAGATGGATCATTATTTTTTATATATTTATATTTTAATTTTATATTTATATCCATATTTTCTAAATTAATTTTGCCTGAAAACTGAAATTGTGTTTAACTGTTATCTGCAACTGAAACAAATTTGACAATCAACGTTCAGTAATTTGTGTATCATTAAAACTATTCACCGTTACTACCATTCACATATCTACTGTAATCTAAGGTTTTAAAAATTAGATGGTTAGATGACGAACATTTCAAAGAAATGTTTTTATATTTTTTCGAATATTTAAAACTTTTAATAAAACGGTTTTTGATTAATTCTTGATCTTTTTCTCGCATTCAATAAAAAGTTAAATGAAAAATATTCTACACCTATTTGTCATAGAACTTAAAAGATTAATGAATCATCATATTTGTTATATACAGAACATAAATCTGTTTACCAGAAAAATTTAAATAACATATTCGTAATACATTCAATAGAATGTTTTTCTGCGAATATTCTGTATAGTAATATTATTCGACTTCATTGTTTACAGAAGTGGTTTTGTTTATGGAAATTGGATCAATATTACTAAATATGTAGTTCCTGTAGCAATAGCCTAAAAACATAAAATTAATAAATGTTAATATTTATTTTGATTTGGTCATTAATATTAGTACAACATTGAAATAAAAAATATTTATCATATTCGGTAAAATAGTTTTTTTCTTTTTAATTCGTTTATTTTAAATTTACTATTTTAAATTGAAAACCTAAAAGTTAAAAAGGGTATTACATAATGTATTTTAGAACATAATTTTCTGTACACGGTACTTCACCTACATTCAAAGTATGAAACAAAGTAAGCACTTATACTTTTGAAAAAACAAAAATAAGTATAATATACTGCAACGTTATTGTGTTCAATTGGGGTTAGGTGGAAAAACTTACCAGATAATTTAAATATAAACGAGAATTTATTAGTTTGCTTTTCATTATGAGACAATTTTAAGATTTTTAATGTATATGTAAATGGATGTAAATGGAAATGTATGTATTAACAATTAACTACATCATAGCATACGAGTATGCAAATCATTTTCGATTAATATTATTTTCTTACTATAAAGAATAAACACATAAAAAGTGGTATTTTTTATTTTATACTTAAAAATGCAGATACTTCAGAAAAAAAATGTTCAATGTAATTAAATGTAGTTGAAATCATAATTTCAACACCATGTTTCACATCAGATGATAACTTATTTCTTTAACTATATCTTTGATTATTCAACTTTTTTCAATGTAATATTTTACTCTGGACATTTCAATCCTTTAAAGTCCAAACATTTAACCAGGCGAAAAAATGTATTTTACATTTTAATGATAGAAAGTAATAAAAACAAATTAAGTTATATTGTGATAACTTATAATAACTGAATCATCGATAAACTTACAGAAGTTATGAGATGTGTATTTAATGTGAAAAAATCACAGGCAGTTAATTCCACTGAACGTCGGAATATTTGATTGAAAAATAATTTTAACTAAGGAAATGCATAAATTTCATAAGTTTAATATTTTTTCTTTATACATGATTTTCTTACTTCTTCCTTACTGTTGTTATCCAAGTATCGATTATTGATATCAGTAATTAGCATTTTTGTTTTAAGAGCCTAAAAAATAAAATAGTTATACACTATATTACACGTGAAAAAAATTCAATTGTATGCTAAAGTCAGGGCTGAATTGTAATGTATACAATTTTGGAGGGCAACATGTATACAAAAGTACAATAATGTTCACATTAAATTTATGTTCCTCAATTAATATTATGGATACATTAAATTTTAATACTACGTAATAATGTTACGTACCTCTTTAGAGGTGAAATGCGTAGTCATTACGATTGCGCAAAATCTGAAACAATACTGTGTTATCCAAATGTATATTAATTCTTTTGTTCTAATCTTGCTACTCTTTGCAGTGAACACTTCTCCGTAGATATCAAATATGATCAAAATAAATATAAAGATCAACGACAATCCTAATTGGACACCGTACAAATTGTTCAGGTCGCCAAAAATTTCTCGGACGAACTGATGCCGCATTCTGAGCACTTCAATGATGTTCGATAATTGATGATCGTTGATTTTTAAAAAAGATAAACCACCATTCGATTCCGGACAAGTAATGATACTATCTTGTTCTTCGTTTTGCAACACAGACGGATATTTGTTTGCGATTATAGTTTCCGACCTCAGCACATACATTTCTTCGTTAATCAATTTAAATTGTAGGTATAATCCAAAGCAACGTATAATATAGTATATTTCTGCTAAACAGATGCTTATATTTTGTGCGTACATCATTACGTGAAAAACTGCGGTATGAACTCCCAAGTTATGATAAATTAAGTAAACCCTCCACACATTAACAGGGAATATGATAATAAAATATGTGGACACAATAAATATCGTAAAAAGACGACGACATTTTCTTTTCGAAATATTAATTGAATAGCATACCTCGTATTTTTCAATTTTTTTTTGATACTCAGGAAAACCACTTATACTTTTGTACATGATCGTGACTCTGGAAATAGCACACGCAATGGCGAGAGATCGAGGATACATGGTTTTTACAAATGCTGATTGAAAACCATTGCACGCAGTAAATGAACAAACAACGTCAATCGCATTGGTATAATTGTACACACATGTCATGGTCAAAATTACAGACAACACTATTTTAAGGATGTTTAGTAGTTTGTTCAAATATAATTTTAACATTGTTATTATGAAAATATCGCAACATAAACCCGAATAAATGAAAATTAAACAATCAAATGAACAGTAAATTTCAGATTATTATTGTACAATATGTAATAACTAAAAGAAATGAGTTAAGAATTTAACAGTAACTGTTTACATATAATTATTTAAGAAAATAAGGAATCGTAAATTTTATGCATCAGCTCATTATATAATAGGTTTACTACTTGAAAACGTCAACTTTCAATTGTATATTCATAACGTTTTAGGTAATCATTTTAAGCCTTTTACCAACGAACTTAAAATATGTTTTTTTTTAAATTACATAAAGGTGTGCAAATTATTTTTGAATTAATTTAATGATCATAGATAGAAAATTAGTAATCCAAACTTTATGAAAATAATTTTACTTAATTTGATGAAATGTACTGGGAAATGGTTCCACAGCATACTGAAGTCTAGATATTTTTTTGATTCGTAGGGGTTTTGACGGATTTTCAGCCATTTGTATGACATATTGTAAATAATGTATGATTATAATATATGGTAAGAAAATAAAAATAAGTGGCTCGAATTAAGGAAAAAATTATATCATTGGGCACTTGTCTAGGAGTTTTGTTTACTACAACTAATCGAGAGTCGTTACCAATGTACATAGCGAGTTTTCTCCCGAACTAGCGAAGCGAGTAAAGGCGGCTGACAGAGTTAGCATCACGCATATCAGCTTGTGTTTGCGCAAATATTGAATAAAAAATATATTCTCATACAAGTGTAACTAGTATATTAATTGTAAAAATTAGGAGCTCATTGGTATATACTAGCGAAAAGTTAGCAGTGCATTTTTTCTTTGACCTTAAGTGACAAATTTATTTTTGGTACAATTGGTACATGTCTTTTTATACTTACATTTGTGTATTAATATATAACTGACCCCCCTCGGTTCAAAATTCCTGCGCACCCCACTGGTTAATACTATCATTATTAGTATAACTATTAATTGTTACTTAACTTATTATTGATTATACTATTGTTTTACTTCTAATATTGTGCTTAAACAATAATTACGTCGGTGTACAATTTCGTTTACACTCAAACAAACACTATCAATATATTAATACTAAATCTCTAACCGCAAGATGGTTCCAGTATATTTAACTTTTTGAGCTGTGTCGTCAAGTTGATAGTTGTTTTAAAAATAACTTGTTATTTTCAAAGAAAATAAAATGATGAAAATATAAAGTACATTGTCTTTCTTAAATAAATCTACCCACTCTTCAATCTCAATACCTCTCTACCACTATTGGCCACTACAAAAAATTTAGGCTGACGATGCCGAAATTAATTTCAGATTCGATCCATAACTGTAAAAAAAGAAGAGACTTCGACACTAAATATTTGATCATAAACATTTTTTCAAGAAAGACGTTTTTATGTTTTCCTTTTTTTCAGCGAAAATTTGTCAGTATGATGAGATAAGTTGTCCCGGCAAGAATAGCCTGAAAATAAAAATATGTATTGATTTGAAACTTAAATTTAACTAAACGTTTGTATTATAATTAGTCATGCTGAATAAAATTAATTCATTATATCGAATATAAGTATTCTACGTACATTACATAGGTTATTTTTTAATTCAACTGAAAATGCATCAGTCAATTCACACATAATCGTTAAAATATTCGAAGTGAATAAAACACCAAAATTATTAAATGGGCGATAATTCTAGTTGAGTTTTAATATGGAATTTGTATGACAAAAATAATTCAAATATTTTTCAGATGTGTTATAACTCCCTCCTTATAATAAATAAATAGGTTGTATTAATTAATTTCCGGACATAATTCTGGTACTCTTCATTCCTCAGAAATTATAATAAATAAGGATGTATTGAATTTTAAAGAAACAATGCATCATTACTTTTATTAAACTATTCTGAGTAAAACTTCAAAGTAAAAACATATTGTTTATACATTCTACTGTTTTAGTCATATTTTCAGTAGATTTTTTTTACATAGAAACCGTTCAATAATTTTTTGTTAGAATAAAAAGATAAATTTATTTTGATACTTAAAGATTAAAAATATATTTTCTTGCTGTATACAAAGGTTTATAATAACTGGATGGTTCAATAATTTTTTCAAACTAATTTACAGACGAAAATGCATGTAAAAACAGTCGATTTTATAAAAATTGTGTAAGAATTTAGTTGAACGGGTATAAAAAAATTCTGACTAAAGATTTTTGAAATTTTTTCAGTTTCATCATTTAAGTATATAAAGAATATCATATTAAATTTCAAAATTTTTTGTCAAATATTAAAAATTTTAAATGAATTAAACATTAAAAACAAGATATTTTCTGAGTTTTATTTTAGTTCCTGAATTAACAAATTTTCATGAAACCTTTGTTAAGTATGTAACAATATGTACTACAATTAATGATTATTAATCAATTAGTGATCATTAATATATAATAAAAATTTCTAGTGGCTTTACATCAGAAGTCGTGACTAAATAACTGAAATCGATTTAGTGAAAGTCTCGTTTACAGCAAATATTTACTCGGTCAGCAAAATTTTACCCTTTTTACTCGGGTTTTCTGCAGCTTTTCTTCAACCTTGGAAAAAATATTGAGAAGAGAGAAAAATAAACTTTCTATCTACCACGATTTCCAATCTAAAGAGTTGATAGATATAACTTTTGGTAAATTCAAGTGTATCAAAACGTAACCCAAGAAAAAAAAATAAAAATAATTTTAAAACCAATAATTCTTTAGTTTCACCTCTCAGAATCCAAAATCATAAGGGTTAAAGTTAATAAAGTGGATTAAATTAATTTATACAGTCAATATAATATCTATATTCCTAAAAACTTTTATCGCTAATACTATAAATATGTTAGTCATATCTTATAATTGAAAATTGAATAATTTAGTAATTCTTTAGGTGCCTTCCTATATTAAGTGCGTTGTAATAACAATGAAATAACTTACTGAAGTAAGAACACGTGTATTTAAAATAAATAAATGAAAGGTTGTAAATTCCATCGAACGACTTGATAATTCATTTAAAAACAATCGCAACTAAAAATATTAGAAGATAACATATTTAAATATATAATGAGTCTTATTATAAACTGTATACTTACCTCTTCTTCGGCATTTTTATCCGTGTAACGGTCATTGATGTCAGTAATAAGTGATTTTGCTTTGTATGCCTAAAAAGCAAAAAAAATATCATTAAGTAAAACTGTTTAACAATTTAATCACGTTCTTTTTAAAACTAAATATTATGTAATACTGTTAAAACGAATATTGTATTTTACGGACCACTGTAATTCTATCTCTTTAATACTTCAAAATTTAGCGTCTACTGTAAATAGTAATCGCAAAATGACGCTATAAGAAAAGTACTGTACTATTAAAAGTAATAAATTGCATGATTCGAAAAGACTCAATTTTTCAAAGCTGTTTTGTATAAATATCTAATGTTTTAAGTACGAACAAGGTGGTGAGTATACAACATATTTGCCTTAAAAATTAATTTAACCCACTCTTACCTGTTTCGTAGTGGCATTCGGCATCAAAACAATCATACAAAATCTGAACCCATACTGTAACAGCCATGCAGTGAGTAGTGTTATATTCGATTTGTTTTTCAGTGACTGGCTGATCAATGCATAATAAATATCGAGCAACGCCATGATGAACAGAACCAATAAAGTTGAACATATCTGAATGTTAAATAAATCATTCAGGTCACTTATCAAGTCACTGATGAATTTATGCCTCATCCGGAGCAGTTCGATGCTACTGACCAACGAAACCTCGTTGGTTTTCGTAGCGAAACCGGCGTCATTATCGTTATTAGAACAGGGATCAACGCGATCATTGTCTTGAACTTCAGGTTTTAATACGAGTGGGAATCGGTTTGTGATTATTGATTTCGACTTCAAGACACACATGTCCTCATTGATTAATTGGAACTTTTGATACAAGTCGAAACAGGGAATAATAAAATGAAATTCCATGATGCACATACATGCGTTTTGCACGTACATGAATAAGAACACAAGTACAATAGAAAAGTTTCGGTATTCTATGTGAGCCAAGATTAATCTGTACACGTTGGTCGGTAATATTATGACGACACTGAGAGAAACGATGGTGGCGATGAAAACACGCCGGCAATGTGCTTTGTGAGTGTTTATTGGAAAAATCAATTCGTATCGATCGACTTTTTGCTGGTACTCGTAGAATGACCAGATATTTTTGTGCATTATGTTGAATAAACACAACATACATCCTATTGCTACGGCCCGAGGGAATATAGACGTCATGGTAGAAGCCGAATGATTGGTACATTTTGTTAGAGTACACGCAATATTTTCATCTATAAATATACTATAGATACACGACAACAATATCAACATGGAAGTCACTATTTCGAAGATTTCGGGAAATTTAATCGAAGAGAAATTAAACATTTTTAATACATTTGATGAAAATATTCACGTGTGTTACTTTAAGGATGATATAACAATCAAACCTAAAGTAGTAAAGCATATGAATTGACATTAGAGTGATGGACACCTGTCTATTTTTAACTATCTACAGTTCTTAGGAATAATTCTTTAAACCACCGATTATGACATGTGTAAACTAGTTGAAATTGTGTTACTTCTTTAACGAGTTCTCAAAGAAGTCAATATTTAATATAATGTTATTATATTTGTTTTTTTTTACATCTTCCTACTGTACAATTTTCGTAGGCCATGTCTAAAAGTTAACTCAATTATTTTTTTGTATAATTGTCATGTTGTAACACTATACTTCTAGATTCTGAATGGTAATAAAGAATGAATTGGTTTTACAATATCTAGTGTGTTCTTGTATGTCGATTACCACATTTTGTTTTGTTAAAAATTACTTATTCATGTCCTTGTATTCACCCAGAAGTTTCACCTAGCACATCTGTAGATTAGAAATTTAATCTAGATTGTAAAGTAAAGAAGACATTTTTCTCTAGATTATTATTAGATTATTTTCAATAGATTTTTCAAGCATATGGATAAACTACCCAAAAATTAAGTAAAAACAATTAAGTTTAGTGTAGATGAGATTTTCATAAAAACCATTTTTGATATTTAGCCATAAATCCAAAAATAATGGTGCTAGACACTCAAAATGTTTTTAACACTTGAAAGAAATTTATTTTTTAGATACTTAGAATCGTCTAACTGAGGTAATGATTAATCTTTTTTTTAAATTTAATACACTAATCACTAGGGAACGGATTTATGTGTAAATACATATTTTTATTAGAACAAGATATTTAAGATTCGATAAGAAATGTTCATGATTTATATCATTACTATTAAAATGATGCTAGTTTTATTTTACATATTTTTACATATTTGGAAATAAGTACATATTTTGTACATATTTTAGTAATTTTTGATTTTTTCATAGATTTTCGACGACCAAACATTTTTTAATTGATCATTGTTTACTCTGGCCAAGTGGAATAAAACACGAAAATGTACTTTTGTTCATTATTGATGCAGTTCCTTGTATGGTGAATGCAGAAAAAGCATAATATTTTTTATCCAAAGCTAATACATCTTACATCATGTGTAGCCCTGAGTTTTCATCGTGTAACAGAGACAATCAGTGCAGAATATCCTATCATCGATTCACTCATAGCTTATGTAAAAAACAATTTTTTGAAACCTCCTAGTCGTACCACAATTTTTAAAGATTTATACCCTGATCTTTCTCTACCCCCCGAGCCTATAATTACTTGGTGGGGCACATGGCTGGTAGCTGCTCAATATTATTTTGAACAATATTCGAAAATACAAGAAATTATTTCAAAATTAGATCCAGAACTTTCTATTGTTATTGGAAAAGCTCAAAATATTATTCAAAATGAAACATTGAAAAATAATTTAATTTTCATCTCTGTGAATTTTAGTTTTATTGCACGTTCAATTACAAAACTAGAAACAAAATATATGTCCTTAAATGATAGTATGCAAATTGTTGAATCAGCGGTTGAAAAATTAAAACTCGTAAGCGGACCAATAGGAGATGTTGTAAAAAAGAAAATTAATGCTGTTACAAAAAAAAAAAAAAAAAATCCAGGCTTTATTGATTTTAAAACAATGAATGACATAATGAGTGGCAGACACCCTTCGAAAAATTTGGAATTATCGCCTTCTGATATAATGCGTTTCAAATATTCTCTAATTACATCGGATGATGTGGAACGATCATTAGCCGTTTTAAAAAGATTTTGAGACCTGAGGCGACATTTAACATACGATAATTTAAAAGAAATTGTAATAATTCAATGTAAAAAATCATTTTGATAATTTAATAATTATAATTGTATTTTTTTTTTTGATTAAATTTTTTTCCCACATATTTGTATGTTTTTAGCACATATTTTATAAATTATACTTCCATATATATGTACATATTTCTGTATTTTTATTACATATAAATCCGTTCCCTACTAATCACCATTATCTTGTTTTAAAAACTGAAAGAGTGATGGACGAAATTCGTATTGATGTTATCTTGTCGGAGATGCGAAAAAAAAAAGAATGGCCTTTCATCATTAGTATATATCAACAACCTTTTTTAAATTCTATCTTTGTCGTATATGTTTAAGACTTGTCTAAATCCTATAATTCAAACTTGAGTTTTCTTTTAGGCTTTTATAAATTATTTGAAATTTTTTTGTAATCTATTCATGATTATTGATAACTATTCGTCACCAATTCTGAATAGCTATAACTATTTTTGATTTGATTTTTTTAAAACGTTATTAGTAGATAGTATTTTTGATAATATGCTGTATCTCTTGGTACTATTCAAGTAAATATCTTTCTAATTCATACTACACACATTGTGTTGCAAACTTTCAATTTTACATTTTTTATTTTATTATAATGTCAAATGGCTGTGTTTTTTTCTTAACAAGAATTATTTCGTCATTAATATCAGAGCTCATTTTCAGACATGTAGGTACCCCATTTTCCCTGTTTACCGCCACTGCATATTACCTCTTCTGAAGTCATCGCATAAAAATCTATATTTTTCCATACTCTGTCTCGCATACTCTTACAATATTCAATTAGATTTCAGTTTATTTAAATTTCTATAATGTTCCTGGTTTTAATACGATTTCGCTAAAACGTTTATGTCACGCCTATAAATGATTTATAAATCAATCATCAAATTCAAAATTCCCTAATATTTTAGTCATAAAAACATGAAAAAAATTACAATATGTTTTGGTGCCTACTGTGATTTTGATTAAAAATATAAAACATAAATAACTCCTATTATGTGTACTATATTTATTAACAATATTACAATACATTGTGTAATTGAAAAATACATATTTATTTCATAAATGATTGTATATTATATAATTTGTTAATTTTTAGTATTGATGTGTTAAAATAATAAGTAATTATATGCTTATAAATATTACCTTTGTCTTATTCCTAATACTTTATATTAAATATAATTGTTTTTTTGAGTTACTTAATTTTGACAAAAGTTTCATCTAGATTCTCTATAAATTAGAAATCACATGTTAATGGTACTTTAAGGGTTCATTTTTCTATCTCCTCAATAATTTTCTAAGAGTGAGAAAGAATTGCCGAATAATTAAGTAAAAACAGTAAAATTTACCGTAAACGAGATATTTAAATGATTTTAATTATTTAGTCGTAAACTTAATATTAATGTTGTGAGAAATGCGGAATTCGTATCATATTATTTCAATGACACATTATCACCTACTTGATATAAGTTTAAAAAAAAATTTAAAACTTTTGGGCTAAAAAAAGAACTTTGAAAATATATGGTTTTTTAAATGTTTTTTTTTTTGTTTTAATATTTGATAAAAACATTTCTCCTTTATTTATCAAAAGAAAAAGTCTTTTTAAGTTTTAAATATTTAATATGAGTACATCGTAAAATGTGTATCGTATAATTGGTTTTTCGATGATATTTTACAGAAATTATATAAATATCCTCACGATACGCTCAACAAATTAAAATACGTTTTGGAGGAGGCTAAGTCCTATAACATCCTTCTTGGTAAAGTCACTGCTGCATTTAGTCAAATGTATTGTGAAAGACGTACTCTTTACTCTCTACTGTCTTCTACGCTTGTGATCATAAAGTAAACGTTGAGAATACCACTTGGCACTTATCTATAATAAATCTATTATAGCATATAATCTAGAAGAAAATCTAGGTTCTAAATTTAGAAATTTACAACGAAATAAGTTATAGAAATAGGTTATTTCGAATGAAATCGTAACCATATCTCATATTTTTAGCTTTGTGAGAAAAAAACTTTCAGGTAATTAAATACGTATTAATAAGATTTGCATAATCCATACATTTATTACTAATACTTCACCGAATCCTCCATTCGAAATTCCTGTGTACACCACAAGTCAGTACAATCATTAATATAACTGTATATTATCACTAAACATATAATACTTGTTATTAATTTGTATCACTATTTTAATTTTAATATTGTTCATTTATAATAATTACGTCGATGATCCAAACTGAATTAAAACTCAAACAACTTATAATAATATGCTAATACTAAAATTAAATCAGAGGTCTCCATCTAGAATGCTGATTCTTGTCCGTCTGACTTTTTGAACTGCATCGCCGAGTTGGTTGACATTTTTAATGTATTAAAATTTTAAATATGTATTCAATACAGGTAAATATGTATTTTAAATTTTTCCATAAAAATAAAATATTAAAATAAAGTACATTTATTTTGGAGTTATTTTCCTAAAATGATACTTCTAAAATTAAATCATTCTTCAATAGTATTACTTATCTTCTTACTACACTTGGCTTCCTCGAAAAATTTGGTCCACGATACCAAAATCTATCTCAGATTCGGTTAAATACTGCATTTTAAAAAAAAGCTAGAGACTTCTACATTAAATATTTAATCCTAAATATTGTTGTAAGAAAAATTGAATTACTTTTTGTTTTCTTCAGCGAAAATTTGATAGTATAATGAGATAAGTAGTGCCTGCAACAATAGCCTGAAAATAAAAATGCGCATGGATTATAACTAAAATTAAACTACGGGTTCGTATTAATATTATCAGTCATACCATATAAAAAAAATTCAATTTAGTAAATCAAGTATAAGAATAATACGTATATCATATAGTTTTTTTTTTTTATTCAACTATTAGCATCATTAGATTTACATTTAGACCTTAAAATAGTATAAGCGAATAAAATAGAAAAATGATTAAAAGGACGATTATCCTAGTTGAGCTTTGATAGAACAATTGTATGACATAAATAAATAAATATTTACCAGATGTATTATAATTTCTTGCTTTAAATAAATAGGTTATATCAATGAAATTTTTCCAACAGGGTACACTTTAAACATTGAGTACAATGATTAAGGGTTTTCAGTTAAATATTGTACATATAGATTAATTATCTGATGTACAGACTGTATGTTAGAAATAACATTATTTTAATCTCAAATCTTGAAAACAGTAAAAATCAACAAATCCCAAAAATATTTCTAAACAACTACTTATCGCTATGCAATTTATTTTATGGAAAATAAATTAAAAAATAATAAGGGATAAATCTAATTAAGTGGATAATAAAATTAATTTATGTAAAATTTTCAATATTAAATCGTTATTTTTAAAAACTTTTACTACCAAGGCTTATAAGTCATTAATTATTTGTTGTAATACAAAATTGAATGATCTGTTTGGTACCTACCGATATAAATAATAAATATTGTAAATAACAATGAAATAACTTACTGAAGTAAGAACACTTGTGTTCAAAATAACTAAATCAAAGGTTGTAAATTCCATTGAACGACTTGATAATTCATTTAAAAACAATCGTAACTAAAAATATGAGAAAAGTGTATAAATGTGTAATGACATTAAAACTAATGAGTCTTAAAAACTGCATACTTGTTATAATACTCACCTCTTCTTCTGTATTTTTATCCGTGAAACGGTCATTGATGTCAGTAATAAGTGATTTTGCTTTACATGCCTAAAAGTTATAACGTTTTCATTCGTAAAAAATTCTATACACTGTAGCGCATTTTTTTAAAATTAAATTTGTAATACTATTAAATTTACAATTGTAATTTATAGACTTCGATAATTCAATCTCTTTAATTTTTCATTGTCAATTTTCTGTTGATAATTTAAAAATAAAGCCTTTGGAAAAATACCATGTAATTAAAATTAATTTATTGCAAGATTATTCGAAATTAATTTAGACCACAAACTCAATAATTTAAATATTTTTTCAATAAATATATTATGTTTTATTTAATTGTTAATATATGATAGAAAGGAATGTTTTATATGTGAATAAGGTGTTAACAATTGTGAAAACAAAGACTATTCAAATTATAATCCTAAGATAAGCATATTTGGAACAGTTTTAACACGAATTGGAGAATTTTTGTTTTTAAAATAAATTTTACTAACTCTTACTTGCTTCGTAGTGGCATGTGGCATCAGTACTATCATAAAAAATCTGAAACCATACTGTAACAGCCATGCAGAGAGTAAAAACATATTCGCTTTTTTTTTCATTGACTGACTGATCAATACATAATAAATATCGAGCAACACCATGATGAACAGAACCAATAAAGTTGAACATATCTGGATATTAAATAAATCATTCAGGTCACTTATCAAGTCACTGACGAATTTATGCCTCATCCGGAGCAGTTCAATGCTACTGACCAACGAAGACTCGTTGGTTTTCGGAGTGAAGCCGTCATTACCGTTATTAGAAAAAGGATCAATGCGATCGTGGTCATGAACGTCAGATTTTAAAACGAGCGGAAATCGGTTCGAAATTATAGATTTCGACTTCAAGACACACATGTCCTCGTTTATTGATTGGAACTTTTGGTACAAGTCGAAACAGAGAACAATAAAATGTATTTCCATGATGCACATCCACGCGTTTTGCACGTACATACACAAGTATACCATTACAACAGTGAAGTTCCGGAATTCGATGTGAGCTAATATCAATCTGTAAACGTTTATCGGTAGTATTACAATGACACTGAGAAACACAATGGTTATGATGAAAATACGCCGGCAATGTGCTTTATGAGTGTTTACTGGAAAATGCAGTTCGTATGTATCGACTTTTTTCTGGTACACATAAAACGCACTTAAATTTTTGTGCATTATGTTTAATTTACTCAACATACATCCTATTGCAACGGCCCGAGGAAATATTGACATCATAGTAGAAGCCGAATAATTGGTGCATTTTGTCAGATTACATGTAATATGAGGATCTGCAAATATACTATAAAGACAAGACAACAATAACATCATTGAAATCATTACTTCAAAAATTTTGCGACATTTATTCAAATGAAAATTGAACATTTTTGTTACCACTGAAAAAAATATTCACACACGAGACCCTTCACATATGTTACTTTATGAAAGATATTACAATAAAACTTAAATCGCATGAATTATTATTAGAATGATGGGCACCTGTCTATTTTTAACTATCTACAGTGCTCGTGAACAATTATTTAAACAAGATTATAATATTTTAAAACTAGTTAAAATTGTATTACTTCTTTTAAGAATACTCATAGAAGTCAATATTAAAAATAATTGAATTTGTTATTTCTTTTTAATTCTTTATACTTCAAGTTTTATAGCCATATTTAACCTTAATTTAATTATTTGTTTGTATAGTTATAATGTATTGCATACTTTTTTTTTTTAAATTAAACATATTTATGTATTTATGCATTATGGTCAAAGTGTACAGTAGAGGCATTATGCATAGTGCCCTTCAAATTCGAACAAAGTTAAATGTGTTTTAAAAATTATTTACATTGCTCTTAAATTGTAATAATATAACCAGACGATTTTCACAATAATGTCCAATATTGCCTAAGCAAAAACTCTCTGTGGCAATCCCAATGGGAAGAACAAACTTCTCTAAATAAAACCGTCCATCAATATATGGCCGGAGCCGCAAACCAATAACTTCAACAGACAAGAAGAATTAATGATTACCAGAGTACGCATAGGCCACACCAGGCTAACTCACTCTTATCCATTAAGTAAAGACCCTGCACCATTATGCGACAAATGCCAAAGTACTCTCTCGATCAACCATATATTCCTCGAATGCCCAAATTTCCACTCCGCCAGATCATCGTCATAACTCATCACAACATCACCCAAAGAAGTCCTCGGCCACGGACAGGAAACCAACATCATCCAATTCATCAAAACAGCAGAACTCTCCTCACTAATTTAAGTCTTCATCTGTGATATATTAGTTGTGACCCTTTCAAAGAACAACCCTAAATACCATTATCGCTATTACATCATATAATCTTTAACATCACCTTTGTTATCCCTTTATTGTTTTAATCGGTCTTTTCTACTTCTATCTTTTTATTTCCCATAGGCTAATGAACTTTGTATTCGAAGCCTTTTCTAATAAAAAAAAAAAGTAATTGGAAAAATAAATAAGAAGTAGAAAAAATGTATAATTCAATAATATAAATTTTGTATTTGATAGTAATTTGATTGAGCTATTAAATTGAATCGTTGACAAAAATCTACAAGTATTTGTCTTCGATCATTTTTTAACCCTTGTCCATGTTTTCTAATTGATTCATCATCCATTTGATTTCTACAATTGCGTTGAAATCTTACATTGTAAAAATATCATATTTATCACGTGCTATCATCATACCTCATGAGTTCTTCTGACTTCTATATATTATAGAATGTATAGAAGTATACTACTTTTTCTCTTTTATCATCACTATTTGTTATTGGAAAGAACACTTGTGTGTTTATATATACATAATTATATAGTTGATGGAAGAACAAACTTCTACCATTATTATCTTACCACTTATTTAAAATTTTCTCTTTGTCTCGTCTGTTTAAAGCTTGCCCAAATACCCTGAAATCTACTTTGTTTTCTTTAAAGACTTTTTTTAAATAATGAAAATTTAGTCACAGTTAATACGTAGTCACGTTTATTATGAATATATTTTTTCAGTATTATTCTTCAACGTTACTTTAAAAAAATATTTTTTATACATATTATAAGGGCCGCTCTTAGGATTTGCGAGGCCCGGGGCCAAAAATCGTTGCGAGGCCCTCCTAGTTATTACCCTCTACTTAAATACTTAATTATAAATAAAATGTTTTATTATAATTATAATTTTTTAATTTTACGTTAGCGAAAAAGTAAATAATACATTGTATTATTCACTTATATAAATTATTATAATATTAGGCGTTAACTTTATTATTGATGTTTATATATATAAAAAAAAAAAGTAGAATATTGAAATACAAATATATAAATTTAAACAAAATTAATTTTCCTCGCTTTTGCTTCTGAAAATGTTGCAATTAAATCACCATGATCTAAATCCTCACAAATTTTATTTTCAATTGAAATAACGGCAAGGTCGGAAAGTCTCCCTTGAACCATAGTAGTCCGCAAATAATTTTTAATGATCTTCAGCTTCGAAAAACTTCTTTCGGCACTAACTGTAGTTATTGGCATTGTAAGTATAATTCTTAAAGCTATAGAAATATTAGGAAATGAATTGCAAGTCGTAATCATAAGATAATATGAGATAATGTTGTCGGTCGATGAGCAATAAAAGTTATTACATATTGAAAAATGATATATTTAAACGATTTTACATTATATCATATTATATCTTTTTCTGCAATTCATAGTTCCGAAAAAAGATTAACAATCAAGTGCGAGGCCCCTACAATGCGCGAGGCCCTGGGCATGGGCCCCGCAAGCCCCCCCCCCCCCTAAGAGCGGTCCTGCATATTATATAATATTACAGTTAATACTAGGTATTCTATATTAAATTATTGATTATTTTACAATACATTAAGCAAATATAACCTAACTCTATTAAATTTTTCATAAATTTTTCATCCAATGAACATTATTCAAAGTACACAACATTGTTTCATAACAATATTAAAAAAATGTAATATTGCTATATAACTCTCTATCTCTGCCACAAGCAATGCTTATTGGAGATAGATAAAGCATTAATGTGTATATGTATTTCTATTTGTAAATGTAATTGTTTGATTTAATAAAAAAAAAAAAACAAAATAAATAAATGTTATCTCTTTTACTTAGTTTCAGTAGTGAATTAAGAAATTACCAGTACAATATACACATTAGCAATTATATTCGTGTTATAAATTATATAAATAATATAATAATTAATAAATATTAATATATTAATTTTTGTATAATTAATTATTAGTGACACCATCATTTTAGTATGCAAGCATAAATAGACTAGCACATGAATTCATAATTAGTAGGTAAATGAATCAAAATATGTAGAACGTCAAAAAATAATAATTACACATGATCGAGGCTATTGTAAACTATTTGACACATTCGTCACACCAAAAAATATAGCGGTACCCGTACCACTATAAAATATTCGAAACTCACAAAATTTGATAGCATTTTAACATTATTACAATCACCGGTCATCATTTGCAAATAACAAAAAAATTAAATGATTCAAATTTGACTCGTCATTTCACAAATTTGCCCAGTTATTTTTACTTTTTTTGTAATTATTCAAAAAATAATCTGAGGAAATATAGACAGTAAATTCATACATAATACAGTGAAATCTCTGAATACCGGACCCCCATTGGTTGCCGAAATATTGTCCGTTATTTAGAGGTGCCCGCTATTCAGAGGGATAAATACATAAGATGAATATGTCTCCGTCCCCATAAAAGGGTCCGCTATTTGGAGGTGTCCACTATTTAGAGGCGTCCGATAAGGGAAGTTTCACTGTATATCCAGAAAATTACTGATGTGTAATATTTTTTTAGATTTTTCGAACACATATTCTGGCAAAGTAGAGCTGTGAATGATTGATAAATTTTAAGAATAATAAAGTGTTAAATTTAAAATGTACTTGTTTTGGTACATTAATTTGTATTGTTTTTGTGGTAGATATTACCCCCATTAAATAATCAGTTCAAATTTTAAACACCTTGAGTATACATAATATAGAAGATACAAGAGTATTATGAAGTATAATAATTTTATCTTACTAATTTTGCACTAAGTACATTTTTATAGAACACCCATATTTTCTTAATTTCTCAATATCTCCAAATTAATTGGATTCCGCGTGGAATTGTATTAATACATAAGAGGGAGACGGAGTGGCCGAGTGGAACCAGGCATCACTGCTGACGCACACTGTCGCCGGTTCAAATCTCGGTCACGGGCTTCTCTCTCTCGGTCACGGGCGGCAACGGGAAACCACTGCACAGTACAAACCCTTCCCTAGTAACACCTTCTTCTAGGTGCAAACCAACCCTCGGGTTGTGACCCTAAGGAGAAGAAGAATTGGATTCCGCGTGGAATTGTATTAATACGAAAAGATACGTGGTACCAACAGCAACAGCCTGAAACAACACAATATTGTAGTAGTTTACATTAAAATTCGAGTATCGAGTTAAGTAAAATTGATAAAGAGTGCTTTATTTATTTTTTTTTTTAGATAAATTATTGGTTCAATATCGGGTCCTAAAATTTCTAATTTTATTTTTAACATTTAAACGTTCACCGACTTAACATGTAATATGAATAGATGATACTGATTAAATAATGATCACATTACAATCACATAACACATTTTTTTTGTACAAACATTTAATATTTAAAATTGTTATACTCACTGATGCGACAAGACGGCTGTTTAAAGTGATACAGTCACATGCGGTTATTTCAATGGATTGATTATTCATTTGTTTCAAAAACAATTGTAACTATAAAATTCATTTTTAACCGATTATTAAAAAAAAAAGAAAAAAATATGTTTCAGCATTCATTAGTTGATACAATAATAAGTATAAAGGTACCTCGTATTTTGTATTATTGTTCAAATGTCGATTATTAATTTCAGTAACTAGTACTTTAGTTTTATACCCCTGAAACAGAAGAACACGTTATATTTAACTCAGCATTACAATATTTTTTTTCAATTCTTAAGAAATACATTTTTTTTTTTTTTTATAATCAAAAAAATGTTTGAAAACTGATTTGTATCATATGATTGAGCCTAACTGTAATCAAAAAATCTCAAAAACCACAGGGCAGTCAAATATTTTCATGGCCGTATAAAGTTTGATAAATTTACAAAACAGACGATATTTCTGCGTCAACCCTCATTTTATGGAATATCGAAATCGTTACAAAACACTTTGAACGGCCCATTAGAAGGGTTTATTTTTTTAAGTCTGAATTGCAGTCAAGGGGGCGGCAAATAGCTAAGCTGCACCCGGTCGCCCTGCACACGCACGATATGACGCACACGATAAACTATGATGGGTACGTCGTGTCATTACGACTTGTAAAACGTCGTGTCGACCTCTGCATGTGTAAATTACGGTCAGCGGTTTTCGCAGTGAGGAGCGAGTTGCGACGACGGGACGAGCGGCCATCACCTCTTGCGTAGTGCTGTGCGCCGTGATGACGATGACCAGGAACCGGAAGATGTACTGCAACAGCCAGCCGTAGATGAAATTCGACCGGGACACCGTGCCGTTCTTGTGGAACGCCTCGTTGTAGATGTCGAACAGAACCATGACGCTGAGGGCGATCAGCGACAGGGCCAGCTGACCGCCGAACATGTTGTTCAGCCGCTCGACCGACTCGCGCGTCAGCCCGTGCCGGACGCGGAGCATCTCGACCACCGTCTCCAGCGGACGTCCGCGCGGGTCCTGCAACACGGACGCGGCCGGCGTCCGTTCGTCCGGGCAGACGCCGCCGCCGCCGCCGTGCCGGACGCTGCCGTGGTCGTCGTGGTCGTGGTCGTGGTCGTCTTCGTCGTCGTCGCTGCACCGGGCCCGCCGGCGCCAACGACGGCGACGGCGCCACGCGACCGGCCGCGTCGAGCTGAGCGCCACCGGGTACCTATACCGCAGAAAACACGATACGAATTTATTTATTTATTTTTTATTTATTGATTGTTTTTTATATTTTTTGTTGTACTATTTTCGGTTTAAGATCATTCACACATCCCGCGCCGAACTAAAAAAAAAGGTATCATATCCGCAAAAAACGAAAAACATTTCGGCGCTGAATGTAGCTTTGGACAAAAAAAAAATAAAAATAAAACCGGTCCTATAAATATGATCTACCGCTAAACTAGACATGGTATCAACTTTTTTTGGTTAAATATGTGATCAAACGTGGTAAATTAAATACAAATTAACATTGGCACCTTATTAATTCTTATTTAGAACTCGTCAATAATTGTTTTCATTCTTAAAACACCGATTGTAAACCCATCAAGTATTTTTCAAACAGGGTTCTTGGGGGGGGGGGGTAAAGACTCCACCGCCACTCTTCTTTAAATTAATGAACAACCACGATGATACTGCGTTACGTTTAATATAACAATGCAATTTCGTACTTTTCCATGAAGATTTAATTGCCTACATGTAAAACTGAATTTGTGGGTCAATAAAGTATTGATGGTCGTTCGTGTTCAAAATAGAGTAGAATTTACAATACAAAAGTAATATCTGATCTATAGATCTTTAAATACATTGGTTATATCACTTTATATGGCGTAGTTAGTCACGGTTTATGCGACTCTTCAAACGGCGTCTATTTCACGCTTTTGTTTGTTTCTTTTAATCATTTTTGTGTTTTAAATTCACATAATACGAGTAATTGTGATGTTTAAACTTATTTTGTAATCAGTCTTCCTCCCTTTTTTCAACTTACCTTTCTGTCGTAACGATTATTCATACATTAAACTCTGTAGTAAAATTAAACAAAGTAAAAAGGAATAACCATTGAAAAAAAGATATTAAGACGTGTTGCATTTACATTTTATCTAATTCTCGGTGTGGTGGTCAATTGTTTCGGAAGTAAAGAGACTTTAGAGTAATAAAGAATAAATCCCGAGAGACGAAATCGACTTCCCTTGAGCAGTACTCGTCATCGTGGTTACTCGAGTACAGTATCGAATAGATCCGTTACACCATCCATCGCTCACTTGTTTGATGGTCTCGGAGAACATTGAAAACCGAAAAACATCTTTGTGGTATCACGTCGAGCCTCTGTGTCGGCGTCGGCGTCTGCGACAGCGAGGGCGGCGCGAACGCATGGCATGACCCCGTACCCCTCCCCGAAAACCACGCTTCCCTATCCTATACCTAGCTCGGCGGGTCGAGGGCGTATACCTGTTGCTGACCATGACGTCCGTGTGGACGGCCGACAGCTCGTCGTTGATGGCGCGGAACTGCAGGTACACGCAGAAGCACAGCAGCTGGAAGTGCGTCTCCATGCAGCACATGCTCCAGTTCTGCAGGTACAGGTTGAAGAAGAAGAACAGCAGCATGGCGTTGCCGTACTCCTCGTACCGGTACATCAGGTACAGGCGCATCACGTTGATGGGCAGCGTGAGCGCCACGTACGCGCCGACCACGGACGACGCGTACGCCAGGTACCAGCGGCGCGCCCGGCCGGACAGCGGCCAGTTGCGCTCGTACGCGCCGTCCAGCCGGACGTGCGCGTCCAGCCACGCGCGCGCCTTGTACGCGACGATGGCCCGCGCCGCCACGCTGGTGAACGCCACCAGGCGCGTGTACAGCCGCCGGAACGACGTGGACACCGCGTCGTCGCACCAGCCGTCCAGCGCGCACACGCTCCACGGCGTGATGGCCACGTTCAGCGCGCCGGACGCGAACACCGCGGCCGTCAACCACGCGTTGTACCGGTTGTACGACAGGTCCAGCCGGAACACGCCGCACGCGCGCCAAAAGTGCGCGACCGGCCACGCGAGCGCGCGCGCCCATGCGCCCATGCCGTCCGCCAGGCTGGCCGCTGCCATTATCTGATGACGAGATATACGTGTACGTGTACGCGTGTGAAAATGAAATCTTAAAAAAAAAAATATATATATATATATATATCACATCATTATAAGATATAACAAGGGGTGGGTGCAGGCGCGGATCTACGGGGGGCGAATGGGGCGATCGCCCCCCCCACGAAATTCAAAATTTATCCCAAAAACATTATATGATCATTACTTCATGTAAAAAAAAAAAAAATTACTTTAAAAAAAATTTTACAAGTTAAGGAATTAAATTTTATTTATATTGTATCATAAATAAATTGTTAATAATTTTTAAACTTGAAATTTTTGTGTCATACCGGGTTCTTAAAATATTTTATTATTGTTAATTTGGGATTTAGAGACTTAATCGCAAGCGTAAAATATTAGGTATCGCCAGTAATGGTTTAATCGTAATTTGTATAGTAGAATATATTGAATAAACAGCTAAATGCGTTTTATCTTATCTTTATTTCGAATTATCAATTATGTTATATTAACTTTTTACTTAGGTATAACATTCATTTTTATTTCTTTTATTTTTCCTGAACCTCGTGGCACGTGTTTTGTCAAACTGATTTTTTCACCATGGTAAGTATATGTATATATATATATATATATATATATATATATATATATATATATATATATATATATATATATATATATTTATATTCCAAACAATGCGTTAGATTCATTTATAAAATGTGATGAAGATATTTATCCAGATATTAACCTTCTTTTAAAAATATATTGTACTTTACCTGACAGCGTTTCAAGTGCTGAAAGAAGTTTTTCCACCTTAAGACGACTTAAGACTTGGGGCTCGCTTATTTACTACATATTCATGAAGATATAGATATTAAAGTAGAAAATATTATCGAAAGATTTACCAACCAAGGACATCATCGTCTAGAATTCGTTCTTTAATTAAAATAATTGTATATAATATTAAATAAAAATGTAGTAGAATAAAATATGTATTTCATAAATCAATTTAAAATTATTATAAAATAAAATGTAATTTTTAAACTAATATCTTACTGTACTTATCTATAAAGAACAACCGAAATAAATCATGTACATTTTAAATTAAGTAATAAAAAAAAGGTGTGTAAAAAAAGTTTAAAATCGATATATATATTTGATCTATTTTTGTCGATTCCCCCCCCCATATTGAAATCCTGGATCCGCGCCTGGGTGGGTGGTAGGAGTCTATAGGAACGGCAGTTTCGCTAGATAAGCTAGTAGATATACAACTATCGTTGCTAAAAACTAAATCTAGTAAAGAACCGAAAGAGTTGTTGATAAAATTACACTGGAAGAAGCCATGGACGGCAAAGATTTCAGGAAGGCAAGGAAAACGTATACCAGAAGAGGAAGAGTAAAGTAATCCATGGTCATCATTGGACCAAGATATTTCAGATGAGTTAAGTCATCACATTTATGTACATAAAATTGGAAAACAGTCTATTTTTAGATCAGCCGCTATGGAAATCGATAATTTGGTAAAATAACATTGTGACGTAGGTATTTTTTTACAGCGTATTTAAGATTTCTTTATAATAAATAATAATCATATCAATAAATCAGTTATTTCTTATTTAATCATTTGTCTTTCGAGGGCCTGCTTATATGTTAGTGTGTTCACTATGGATAAATTTGTAATACGATCTACAATAATATGTTTTTTTTTTTTTTTTTTATTATTGAAATTTTGTAATTTACAATTAATCTCAACAATGATGTGTACATGCTAAAGTTAATTATATAAGCAACCCAGAATTAAAAAAGAACGAAATTGTGACGGTAATGGCAGTAACAGATTGAGAGGAAAGTATATGGCGAGCGCCGAGCGTCGGGTGTGATGTTGAGACCGTGAAAGAGAGAAAAGAGGCGAGAACGCTCTGCCGACAAGAAGAGGCAGTCAAACAAAATATGATTAAAATCACAGACCGCAGGAATGTAAGGAAAAATACAGAGAGGCGAGTCCAATATTATGTTAAAAGTTGGATTTTAAACCATAGAACAGCCGATGACAATAGATCCAGAAAAATGAATAGAAATGAATATGAAAGTTTTAAACAAAAAATATGGAATATTCTATAACCTTAATTTATAGTATATATTATGTATTTGGTGAATAGATATATTTTATAATCATAAAAATTACTTTGTTAAAGTTTATACAATTTGTTATCAATTTATAAAATTGAACAGAAATGAAGGGGGAGAAGTTGATGACAAAATCCCCTCTAAAATTTCCACATTATAGCACATGGTTTTAAGCATACTCACATATAATTTTAGGACTACATCACTTATTATGACTAAGGCCCGAATATTACTGTTTGCTGTAGTACAGGTAAGAGTTATTGCTTTAATTACAATTTCCCGCCTGGTATACATACCCAGGGGTGAATGGTAATACTAAATTAGAAATGCTGAATACAACTAGTGTATTCAGCATTTTAACAATGCTTTATAATTGATTGGCATAACAATGCATTACTTCACATTAATACGTAATTGCTTTAAAGGTGTCTTTAAATGCATTACTATAGCTTAACAAACCTCACCTAACCATACATATGATTGCATTATTTTCTTACTAAATTAACCTATGTCGGCGTTTAGTTGCCTTAACTGAACTGACGTTCATTACTGGTAGTAGACATCGGTAGAGAACAGCTTTTTGAAAATACTCAGTCTTGCACAGTGATAATGGTTTCAATTTTTGGTAATGAAGGGAAAAAATAAGAGCTACAATGTATTTTAGATGTAGGTACAACATTCCTGATGAGTGATGACCACAGGCGCAAACATCGTTTGATATTCGGAGGACAGAGCTACGTCCCTAGCTACTCAATGAAGCATTTGTGTAAGTAATAAACACAAAATTTCTCACTGATTTGATGTGACATCAATTTGAGGTCATACGCCTTTTGACCCTAGTTTATTGTATGTTGGGTGTTTTAGATTTTAACTGACGTTTATAAATTATATGATATTTATTTGCATTGTCTTATATTATACACTAAATCTTTATTACCTTACCTTCAACAATTTGTACAGGTTATTGTAAACGTTGCACTTCACCGATAGGTTTTTTAACAGTCGCCTAGTATCCGAAAGACTTATTTTCCGGATTGATAACTTGAATTGATGGACTTCTTAACTAAAATAAGTTAAATTTTTACCATAATATATTTTCTAGAACTCGAAGCAAGATACCTTGGTCTATCCTCGGAATCCTCCGAAATGTTAATTATTGCAAACTCGTCGGGTTACGGTCATACACATTTTCATCAATTCCCGTGGCACGACACTGCAAAGGTTTATAACACACGCGCGAATACGAGACAGCAAGGAGATTATAATCAGGGGGCACTCGGCATTTCGGATTTTCGATAAGGCTACCTACTCGATTACAGCGGTTGATGCTTGAGTGAAACACCCTGCGATCGTTCGTTCCCGCCGTCTCGACACTTGCACGATCGCATGACGTAATACCGACCGATCCATTTGTAAAACACCGCACGCATAATGTATTACACAAAATATAAGATAGTAGATATGCCGTTTAGAAGCCTAAATTCAGTCGACAATGTAATGGTAAATATCGGAAGTCGAGTGTAGGTGTCAATATATTATTGACACTCCTCGAGAGCGAGCTATACCCGTACCTATAATATGATATAGGTAAGTAAGTACTTACCGAGCTGGTAACTTATTACGATATACAACGTCAGATTAATAAATTATTCAACCCAACTCAACGAAGTCGTTTTTACGATTTGACGTTTGATTATCCTCTCGATCATGTATTCATAATTATACATGTATACAGTGTACCCAAATAAATTACGTTTCACAAATACCAAGGGTATAACTGTGTCGAATGGTGATGGACAGTATTTACCTAATTAATTAAGTGCAGAACAAAGGAAATCGAATGTATTAAGTAGGTAAACCTAAATTATCTATGACAATTTACAGTGATAGGTAGGTGTTACTGTTTTGCTCATGTTACATGAAGGTACTCATGAAAACAAATTAAAATATTTTACTTTTCGGATTGCTTTATTTAGTTGACACAAATATAATTTATACATACAATTTCGAATACGCGAGGCGGTGCACTCGGAGCATGGCACTAACGCGACTGACTGTCATGTGCCATGTCCAAGCGGGACACGGCCGGTGCCTGTGCAATAATTACTTCGATAAAGATAAATACTGATAATATTACTAGATAGTATAGTGCACCGAACATGCCGCCCACCTTGGAACATTAAGTTTCAATATAAAATAATTAAATAATTAGTATACATTAAAGTAAAAAAAACCAAAACAAAAAACAAATTTACCTTTTACGAAATAGATTACTTCCGGCTATGATGCACGGTATAATATATAAATACAAATAAATACATACAAGTTTCTTTAAATCAATATAATACTTAACATGCTTGATTAGAAAACAAATAAAATGAATATAATTAATTATAAATTGTAATAAATAAAATACATAAATAACAAGCCGGGAGGGGAGTCCCCCCCTTTTAAGCTTGAGCTGGTGATTGATTGCCTTCGAATGGAAGTGGACATAAGTAACGAACGGCCCGAGAAACTTCACCCTTGCAAGTTTTTAACTTGGCTACTCGTACCTTACCGTCTGAACCGTGAACGACTTCAACTACCTTGCCCAGGGACCATTTCAGTGGAGGTGCATTGTCATCGCGAATTAGCACGACTGTACCAACCTTGAGTTCAGGCCCCCTAGAAGTCATCCATTTTGTTCTTTCTTGAAGCTGGGTGAGATAATCCCTCGTCCACCGGGTCCATAATTGTTGTGTGAACTGCACAACTCGTCGCCACCTTGACAACCGATTTGTCGGGACATCTCTTTCATCACGGTCCGGTAGCGAATTTAGCGCGTCACCAATCAGAAAGTGTCCGGGGGTGAGAACGGATAGGTCGGAGGGATGTGAGGATAAAGGAGTCAAAGGTCGTGAGTTTAAAATTGACTCTGTACGTATTAGTATAGTATTTAGTTCCTCAAAAGTGAGTGAGGCATTACCTAGCGTCCGACATAAATGCGATTTTAGCGACTTAACAGCAGCCTCCCAAAGGCCGCCGAAATGCGGGGATCGCGGCGGTATGAAGTGCCATTGTATACCTGATTTTGACAGTGTGTCTTGAACACGCTCTTGATGCTCCGTAGATTGAAAAAGTGCTTGTAATTCTTTGAGCTTACGGTTTGCACCAACGAAATTTGTTGCGTTGTCGGAATAAATGTCAGTACAAAGTCCCCGTCTATCACAGAACCTTTGCAATGCGCTTAAAAACGCTTGAGTGGTAAGAACACCTACCAGTTCTACATGCACCGCTTTAGTAGCAAAGCAAACAAATAAGCATGCGTACGCTTTGTTCAAAGGGGCATTTCGCCGCAAGCTAGACTTGATCATAAATGGACCCGCAAAATCCACACCTGTCCTTTTAAATGCCCGGGTAGGTTGTACACGAGCCACTGGTAAATCACCCATAATAGGCTGAACAACAGCAGGTCTATATTTAAAACATTTAACGCAACGATGTACAACATTGCGAGCAATATTTCGTCCGTTAAGCGGCCAGTATTTTTGTCGAACAGCTGATAATATAGCCTGTGGGCCACCATGCATTAATGCATCATGCCAATGTATAAATATTAACTTGGTGAAACCATTTTTCGCGGGCAAAACAATAGGATGCTGTTGTGACTCACTTAGGGTAGATGCATTGCCAAGGCGACCGCCCACCCTAATCAAATTATTTTTGTCTAAAAATGGGCGTAGGCGCAACAATACACTCTTAGGGCTTACTTGGCCTGATTTGCATAAGTCTTTGAATTCGCTTGCAAAATTGCTAGCTTGTACTAGTCTAACTATACTACGTTCAGCCTTATCTATTTCGTCTGCTTGAAGTGCACCAATTAATCTTTCTTTTTTCGACGCATTATGCCTAAATCTTCGGCAAAATGCAATGACACGTATTAGCTTTATTAATGACGAGTATCTTTCTATAATTGACAGATCGTACTTGTCCGTAGCTAATACTACGTGAGATACTGCTCTCGATTCCAGTAACGCTTCATCCGCTTGCCAAACATTTTTTATTATTGGCCATTTAGAATTATCCATCGACAGCCATAGAGGTCCTTTCCACCACAAATTTAAATCCCCGATTTTGGTAGGACAACAGCCGCGCGAAACGATATCAGCCGGATTGTCTTTGGTGCTAACGTGGTGCCACTGCGATATCGATGTGGTTTCGTGTATTTCTCCGATACGATGAGCCACGAAGGTCTTCCATCTCGCCGATTCTGAAGCTATCCATGATAACACCACGGTGGAGTCCGACCAAAAATATTTACGTTCAATTTGTAAACCTAGATTCGACGCGTACTTGGCCGCCAGTCGAACGAGTAATACGGCGGCTAATAGCTCTAATCGCGGTAACGATACTGTTTTTAATGGTGCGACACGTGATTTTGAACAAATTAAATTTGTTATGACTTCGCCATTATAATGCTTTACGCGAAGATACAGACAAGCGCCATATGCAGCTAATGATGCGTCCGCGAAACCATGTAATTGTATGTCCGCGATGTCGCCGCTACTTACTAGTGAACGCGTAATTTTTAGAGAGTTTAAATGTATTAAATTTGCACGACACTTGCGCCACTCGTCCTCAATTTCTGTTGGTAATGTTGCATCCCAATCTACCTGCACTTGCCATAATTTTTGCATTAGGATTTTAAAGCATATTATTACTGGGCTTATCAAACCAAGCGGGTCGAAAATTGAAGCAATTTCGGACAATATCACGCGCTTTGTTGGTCGCGTTTTTTTATTATACGTTATAACCTTGTATTGATAGACACCAATTTCTTTATTCCAATACAGTCCTAAAATTTTGGTAACATTTTCTGCACAATGCAAATCCAATTCATTATTGCTACCGGGTGCTGCTTCAACGCCAATTAATAAATCGGGATCGTTACTTGACCATTTACATAGATCTAGACCAGCGCTCTTTAATATGGTTATTAGATCATCGCGTAATTTTAACGCGGCCTGTTTTGACTTAGCGCCGCCGAGAAAATCATCTACATAGAAATCACGACCTAAAGCTTGACAGGCTTCCGGAAAATTTGCCGATTTTTCTTCCGACAATCTTTTTAAACATGCCGTCGCCAAGTATGACGCTGTCACGACGCCGTACGTGACAGTTTTTAGTCTATATACATTTAGTGGCTGGCTCGGGTCTTCACGCCACAAAATGCGTTGGAAATCACGTTGCTCTTCCGACACCCAAATCTGCCGATACATTTTTTTTATATCCGCAGTGAGTACGTATTTGTGTGTACGAAATCGCGTCATTATGGAGACCAAGTCCTCTTGTACGGAGGGCCCCTTCAGAAGCACATCGTTTAAACTTAGGTTAGAACTTGTTTTCGCCGACGCGTCAAATACTACGCGTAGTTTAGTACTAATACTGCTTTCGTTGCGAACTGCGTGGTGCGGTAAATAATAACTTTGTTCATCTGGTATCGTATGTTGTGCAATTTCCATGTGTCCTAGCACGGAGTACTCGTTCATGAATTTGGTATATTCTTTCTTAAGTTTAGTATCGGATTGAAATCGTCTTTCCAAAGCTAACATTCTACGCAGAGCTACGTCGTAGGATTTTCCTAATCTAGAAATATTGTCCCGAAACGGTAGACGTACTATGAAACGCCCGCCTTTATCACGCTTTACGTTTAAATCAAAATGTTGTGTACACCTTTTTTCCTCTAATGTGTATACGTCACCAATCTTCACTTCTTCTAAACGCCAAAACTCGGCCATTTGATTTTCCATACTTGCTAATTCCGATGCTACGCTCGTACTCGTACATAATGATACTATCGATCTTTCGGCCTGGTTTTTTGGCGCCGGGATTGGCCCCGCGATTACCCAGCCTAAACGCGTGCCCTGGAAAATGGGCCCACGCGGCACCGTCCGCATTTGATCTTTAGTAAGTAGTTCAAAATATATTTCAGCACCTAGAATGATATCGACTTTCTTGGGCTTGTGGAAAGATGGATCCGCCAAACTTATATTCACTGGTACCTTCAATTCTGTTAGGTTTACGGGCATCAACGGTAACTTACTCGTTAAATTAGGTAACGCAAAAAATTCCAAATTTAATGAATAGTCGTATACGCGGGATTTAATAGTAGTTGTCACCTTGTACGACGACGTATGTGACGCCTCATTGATGCCGATTATCGAACACAATGCCTTTATTCGTTTTAAATTTAACCGTCGGGTCAATGACTCGGTCATGAAATTGTGTTGCGATCCACTATCTAGTAACGCCCGGCAACAAACCGGTTTATTTTGACTGTCGCAAACAATAATCTCAGCCGTCGATAACAATACTTGACCTATATTGCTATTTTGCCTTGCATGGGCATTTATCGATGCGGGTACGTTATTACTAATTGTCTCGTTGGCGATATCACCTGCGTCGTTTACTCTGGGCGGAGTGGTGGTAGGCAGTTCGTCGCGGTCTCCCGTATCTGTATTAGTGCGCGACAAATGCAGCAAACCATTATGCGGACGTGCACATTTTGGACAACGCCGCGACTTACATTTGTCGGAGTGTGTCCGTAGGCAGATATTACATAGTTTTAAGTCGTTAATTCTTTTTATCCTCTCCGCTATTGTTAGTGCTAGAAATTTGGTACATTTGTAAATGGAGTGTGAGCCGTTGCAATTATAACATTTTAACGTCGTAGTAGTCATAAATGATGAAGACCTGTCATTTGGCTTTTTTGTTTTTGGAACGTCTTTTTGCACTTGCATATTGATGTTTTTTACTGATTCTATCGCTTCTAAAATTCGAAAGCGAGATTTTAAAAACTCTATTAATACTGGCACCCTGAGCTCCTCCGCCGTTGCCGCTTCGCTTTCCCATTCCCGTCTCGTACCTGCGTCCAGTTTTGACGTTATCAAATGAAATAATAAGGCGCCCCACCTGTCTGGAGTTTGACCCAAAGACTCCAGCGCCTTTAAATGACCCGACAACGTGTCAATTAGCGCACGTAAATGTACCGCCGATTCCTTTTTTATTGGTTCCAAATCAAATAACGCCTTTACGTGTACCTGTATCAACACTCTTTTGTTGTCGTATCTCGTGGTTAAACTTTTCCATGCTGCCTGGTAATTTTCTGCCGTAGTTTGCAAACATTGGATAACCTTTTCCGCATCTCCGCCGAGACAAGATCGTAAATAAAAAAATTTTTGAATATCACACATAGATTTATTGTCATGTATTAACGCCGTGTAGATATCATAAAATGCAGCCCACTCCGTATATACACCGGTGAACTTTGGTATCTCGATGGCGGCTAATTTCATTGCCGATTGCACAGGATGTATGTTCGGGTGACTATTTATCTCGTTGTTCGCGGATTCGTTCGAAGTCCGATTAGACGGCGAATCCGAGATAACGCCTGGCAATGCCGCTCTAATTATTTTATTGCATTTCGCTACGTTATCATAATATAACTCTTCGAAGCTATTACGATATTTCTCGCTTTCATCAGACGTTTCGCCTTCCTCTTCTATTTCTAATTGAACCTGTTGAAAATCTTGCCATGCTTCTTTGGTTTTTTCCAACCTTACCGTAATTTGATCGATATCCGGATTTTCCTTGCTGTCGCGGATGTAGTTCGCTATGCGAGTTAATTGCCCCTTTAGCTGGCCCCGCCGCAAGATAAGACTCGCTAATTCACTCATTTTTATAGTGCTATTGTAATCTATTGCTATTGCTGTCTTCTATCTATTCGGTTCTTGTTTGATATGGCCTACGTGTCAATGCTATACGATGAGATTAGACTTAAACGTACTTTCCCCGACTAATATAATTCTACTTGCGTGTCAAATATAGGAATATGAAAAGGAAATAAAATAAACCCCGAAACACTAATATACTTATATAATGACTTGCTATTCGCTTACCTTGTCTTCAATATGACCTCGATGAATTTCTTCTAATACCTCAACTATGTTGAGAAAATGTTAACTTCTCAGGTTTTTCTTCAAAGCTCGGTCGTACAATTCTGCTGGAGCTGTGTTGCCTCTAGATGGAACACCTTTCACTCGAACTCGCGATCACTACTCAAATACAATACTATACAAAATAGCTTGTATATTGCATAAACAATAAAACCACTTCGGTTTTCGCGTAACGTTTTAGATCTCTAGACGACCGATTTACGTTAATGAGCATTAGACGCTCCTATGCTTAGATTGCGATTATGTAGTACTGTATGAAACGCACTTGAACTCAGTAGGTACTACATAACACGTGACTTATACTTGTTTTCAATTCTATTTGCATCAACTAAATCAATCCGGCTCGAAGGACCAAATGTTTTGCTCATGTTACATGAAGGTACTCATGAAAACAAATTAAAATATTTTACTTTTCGGATTGCTTTATTTAGTTGACACAAATATAATTTATACATACAATTTCGAATACGCGAGGCGGTGCACTCGGAGCATGGCACTAACGCGACTGACTGTCATGTGCCATGTCCAAGCGGGACACGGCCGGTGCCTGTGCAATAATTACTTCGATAAAGATAAATACTGATAATATTACTAGATAGTATAGTGCACCGAACAGTTACAATAAGGTATTGTTGAAATTAATTTTCTTTTTAAGTATTAATGAAACAGAATATTAAAACAAAAAAGTCCACAAATAATATTGTTGTTCGATACAAGACTATTAATTAAATATTGAACATAATCAAGGACAGAGTTAGCCGGATCGATGGCATGCAGTGGCGCCGAACTAATTTTTTTTAGGTGTGGCAATAGACATTAATTATTATCCACCTACCTCTAAACAGTAGGAAACCTAAGCCGTGGGGTGCAAAGCCCCTCACACCCAGGTCTGACGATAGCGATGGGGGTCGGGGGTGTTTATTGGGGCCTGGTACAAAAACCAGAAAATCAAAAAAAAAAAAAATGATTTTACGGAAATTGGAAAAATCCTGGCTTAAACATTTAATAACCTTAAATGATTTTAAATAGTGTTATATTTTAATTTTTAATTGGAAACATCGAACCTTTATGTTTATATGGAACAAAAAGGGGGCCCGTGTGTTAGTTCCCCTAGGCCCGAATTTTCTCTTCACGGCCCTGCCCACATCCCCCTAGTCTATACCGATTTTTTAAACTACAAAATATGATTTTCACAAATAAATTATATTGTTTACTGAGTTTTTACATTATTTAATATTTTTATACCTAAATAAGTACTTTTATTATTAAATAACATAGAAATTAATAATATGATTATTAGATAAAGGATATTGATAAAGAAACTGATTCTTCAAATGAAAAAAAATTGCACAGAACGAAGTGCATCCTTGGACATGCGAATTTTGGCAGGCAAATATAGAACGTTCTGTTCAATTTTTTTTTTTTTTTTTTTGTAGTTGAAAATGTTGTACAATTTCATTTATTTATTTATTATTAATGTTCGCGCCGGAGATAGCAAATAACGGTACGTCCACACCGACCGATACACTCACACGCACACACACATTATTATATTGTTTTATTTTTATATTGTATATTTTTGTATTAATTATGTGTTTGTGAGTTATTATCTAATATGTAGATTATCGTCGCCGCCGCACTGTCGGCGCGATTATTATTTAACACGGCCGCCATTATAATAGTCTTGTCTTCCTCCGTCCGTCGTCGTGAGCGAACACCGTAGCGAATAATATTATTATACCTATATTATAAAAAAGGGCACGAATTGCCAAATTATTAATTATCATACTGTGCAGGCGCGAATCGCCACGTAAATTATTATATATTTTGTAAGGGCACGAATTGCCAAATTATTAATTATCATACTGTGCAGGCGCGAATCGCCACGTAAATTATTATATATTTTGTAAGGGCACGAATTGCCAAATTATTAATTATCATACTTTGTGCGGGCGCGAATTGTCACGGTATTTATTTTATTTTATTGTAAGGCGAGATAGTCGCCAGTGTATAATATTGCTGTCAATTAATTATTAATTTATATACGGTGTGTTGTGCATTATTATTATTATACATTTATACCATAGGATAGGTAGCAGCTGGCCAGCCGAGCACCGTCATATCTGTGAGTTATTTTATTATATTATTTATTATATTTTTGTTACTATTATTTTTCTATTCTGTCGTGCCATAAGGGCCGTACAATAATTATTATTATTATATTATTATCATTATATTTGTATTTTCAATTATTTAGTTAGGTCAAAAGGGCCGTACAATAATTATTATTATTATATTATTATCATTATATTTGTATTTTCAATTATTTAGTTAGGTCAAAAGGGCCGTATATTATTATCTATATTATTATATTGTAGTGTTGCTGTGATTTCTATATTTTTGTGAATTTATTATTATTGTGAATTATACAGCAACATCAACTTTTTACCAGCAACCGTGTTACCCATTATTTTCTAGAGTTACCTTTTGTCAATATTTTATAAGCTTACACACCCTAACATATACACACTCACACACCCACCACACACTAGCACTCTCTGGTTTTGCTCGGCGACCCCGTCCACCTCCTTTGAGTCGCTATACATATATACACAAATACACAGGTCGGTCGGTGTGTGAACGTTGCGTACAAGCATTGGCGACCGGGCACACGGACTATTATTGTTTTCGTTCCCGGCGCTGACATTTTGGTGACCTCGACGTGATCCGCGACAGTGCGTTGTACCTATCTAATAGTCACGGAACAGTTATCTATACATGAAATTATTATAGACGTGCGCGGCTGGTTATGAATATAATAATCACTAATTGAATTGCGGCGTTTACTATCATTGTACTGTACACAGATACCCAGTTCGTTGCGCGTACAGATAATATTATTATAAAGTCAATAAAAATATTGGACAGCTATAAACAATTATCATTTTATTGCTATCTCGTATTACGAAATAATTTGTTCTATCGTCGAGTTAGGATTTATATTGTTATTCTTTATTACACGTCGTATAGCACATAAGATTATTGTAGTACTACATATTCAGGTAGTAATAAGATAGATCAAATTAGACAGAATAAACGTATTTTTTTTGTATTAAAAGGAAAAATCATTATGGGGAATGAAAGTGACCAAATATCATTAGCTGATATGAAAAAGAAACGAGCAGTTATTAAGGCAGCTTTAACCCGAGTTCGAACGTTTGTGACCAGCTTTAATCCCAGAGATCAAGCGTTGTCGTTACTTGAATTCCGTCAAGAAGCACTACCAACTATCAATAAGAAGTTTGACGATATACAATCGCAAATAGAATTATTGACGTTAGATGAGAATGATGTGAATGAGGCCGAGGCAGAGAGAGACAAGTTCGAGATAGACTATTTTTCTATAAGATCCCAAATCCAAGAGCTTATTAATCTTGAAAAGTCCCACACCGCCAACGGTTTAGCTCACTCCTCATTCGCAGTTACGCGTAATCATCGAACTCAATTAGCACCGATACCCCTTCCTAAATTCAACGGAAATATCCAGGATTGGTCATCATTTTTTGATATATTTAAAGCTCTGGTTCACAATGATGAGGATTATTCACCTGCGCAAAAATTCTTTCACTTAAGGTCCTGTTTAGAAGGAGCAGCCTTAGATTTAGTTCGATCCATACCTATTAGTGATGCTAACTACGATGTCATAATTGAACAACTGATTCATCGGTACGATAATCCCAGCCTGGTGATACAATCTCATATTCGCTCGATTTTGGACTGTCCAAGGGTGGAGGAAGCTGCAGCCCAATCGTTACAAGATTTGTACTCTACCGTGTGTACCCATGTAGCGGCGCTAAAGGCAATGGGACAACCAGTCGAGCAGTGGGACGCGTGGCTTGTTACCATTGTAGTTAGTCGATTGGACAAAGCTACGGCTCATGGCTGGCAACTCCGCCAAGGAAATTCTGAGCTACCGAAATATATTGATCTAGAAGCCTTTTTAGCAAGCCGGTGTGTAGCCTTAGAAACGTCAGAGTCCTACGTCTTGGAGGCAAGCGGAGGTCTAAAAGGATCAAACGCAAAAAGGCAGGTGACTTCAGTTACATCGAGGAAGGCGTTAATAACAGCAGGTGTAAAACCATCTTGGCCCTGCCCATGTTGCAAGGAAGTTCACAGGTTATACACGTGTGAAAAATTCAAAATAATGAAGATATCTGATAGAATAGATTTAGTTAGAGACAATAGATTGTGTTTTAATTGCCTAGCTCCCTTTCATACTGCTGATAGTTGTAAATCCAATTATTCTTGTAGGAAATGTAAGCGCAAGCACAATACAATATTACATTTTGAAAGGGATCACGAGGAGCAGCCAGAACAAGACACGCGTTCAAATAATAATTCCGTGTCTGCACAGCCAATTACGCAATCAACCGGAGCTAAAAGTATGATGTCGTTGCAAAAACCCAAAGAAATTGCGCATGTGTTCTTGGCCACTGCAATGGTGGCAATCAGGGATAGCCTCGGTATATACCGTAAGTGTCGGGCTGTTTTGGATAGTGGCTCTCAGGTAAATTTCATTTCAAAAAAGTTTGCAAGGCAGCTACAATTACCATCCAAAGGGACGATAATGCCCATAAGCGGCATTGGTGCCAGTACGACTCAATCCACGAATAGTATAGACATGTACCTGAAATCTTGCGTCAAAAACTTCGGTTTTCACATAAACTGTTATGTCTTGCCAGTCATTGTTGAGGAATTGCCCTCAGTGAAGACACCCCAGGGGGGATGGCAAATTCCAAAGGAATATACATCATTACTGGCTGATCCATCGTTCTGCGAATCAGGATCGATCGATCTGTTGATTGGATGTGGCATTTTTTTTGAGCTAATGGAAGCAGAGCGTACCCCACTGGCGTCAGGAACGCTTTGTTTACAAGCAAGTAAACTTGGTTGGTTGGTTACGGGAGGAATCCAATCAACCTGTTTGCTCAGTGTTGGTAAGTCTTCGGAGGACTGGGGTAAAGATCAAGGATTTGTAGAAGACAAGAACTATGGCCGGCTATCTAAGGCAAACCAACGTGCAAACGAAGATAAGCAAGCTCTGCAACATTTTCAAAATACGGTTACAAGGAATCACGAAGGTAGGTTTGTGTTACAGCTACCAGTGAAATCGGAAATTCGTAATCTGGGACAGAGTATCAATATGGCTACTTCTAGATTCATGAATATTGAAGGACGATTACAACGGGATTCAACTTTACGGACGGCGTACCTAGATTTTATGAAGGAATATTTAGCAATGGGTCACATGCGTTTGGTTCCGGTTGAAACAAGTATTCCTGAGCGTTCATTCTATTTACCACATCATGCTGTATTTAAGAGTTCGAGTCTAACTACAAAGACAAGGATAGTTTTTGATGCGTCAGCTAAGACAACAACTGGACTGTCCCTCAACGACGTTCTAATGCGAGGACCCACAACACAAGATGATATCTTCTCTATACTCACTAGATTTCGGAAGCATCAGTATGTCATTACAGCGGACATTGAAAAGATGTTTCGACAAATTTCTGTGGCCGAGCAGGATTGGGACTTGCAAAGGATTCTCTGGCGCAGCAATCCAAGTGAAGCACTGCGCACATATCAGCTAGTCACTGTAACGTATGGTACCACCCCAGCCTCATTTATGAGTACTCAGTGCCTAGTATCGCTTGCTCAAGACATGGAAAAACAATTCCCACGTGCCTCTGAGACCATAATACGAGATTTTTACATGGATGATCTCATGACCGGGGGTGAAACTCAAGAGGAATGTGTACAGTTGCATAAAGAGATTATTTCAATTTTAGATTCTGCAAGGCTACCACTTCGTAAATGGTGTTCCAACTCCTCTCAAGTTTTAAAACAGATCGGAAGAGACGTCAGAGATCCCTTGTTCACACTAGATATAGGAGACGACGAAACCATAAAATCTTTAGGTCTAAGTTGGACGCCATACGCAGATGATTTCCAATTCTACGTCACTAGAACGATGGACATTGATAAGGTAACCAAAAGAACATTGCTTTCGGACCTGAACAAGGTGTTTGATCCGCTTGGATTTCTGGCTCCAGTACTAATAAAGGGAAAAATATTCATCCAGCAGTTGTGGCAGCTTAAAATAGATTGGGATACGCCACTCCAGGATGACATAAGGCAAAGATGGCAACAGTATTACACCCAGATTGAAGATTTAAAGGATTTGTCAATCCCAAGGAAGGCTAAGCCCGGATCGGTTGATATGTTTGAACTACATGGATTTTGTGATGCCTCAATTGAGGCTTACGGTGCATGCGTCTACGTACGATATCTGGATCAAGAAGATCAATGGCAATCAAGACTTCTCTGTTCAAAAACAAGAGTAGCTCCATTAAAAAGTGCCACCATCCCACGTCTAGAGCTAAGTGCGGCGCTATTACTCGTTCAATTGTCTATGAGGATATCACAGTCTTGGGGAATAGATGTAAGGCAGTTTAAACTTTGGTCTGATTCCATGGTGGTGCTTGGTTGGTTGAATAGTGAATCAAGTAGACTCAAGACGTATGTGGCCAACAGGGTGGAGCAAATATTAGAAGAAACAGATGCATCTCAGTGGCAATATATAAACACCAAGGATAACCCAGCAGATATAATATCCCGTGGGATCGACGCACAAGAGCTCGCACGATGTGTGATGTGGTGGAACGGCCCATCATATCTCTGCTTACCTGAAACTGAATGGTCACATCCAGCAATTAAATTAACACCATGCGATGAACTCCCAGAACAACGCCCAGTCAAACTGGTTTTGGTTGCAATCGAGGGGTCAATGGACATTATCAACGCATATTCGAATTGGCGATCACTTGTTCGCGCGGTTGCCTGGCTGTCACGTTTTTCCAACTATATCAAAAACAAGAGATCAATACAAGTGCGAGGATTCCTGTCGTTAAAGGAGATCAAATCAGCTGAAGTTATAATTTTGAAAAGAGCACAAAACGATGCATTTCATGACGAATTGAAACAACTGAGCTTGGGAAGAGACATTGCACGAAACAGCCCGCTGAAGACTCTTAATCCATTTCTGAAGGATGGGTTAATCTTAGTTGGAGGTCGTTTACAAAATTCAAATTTAAGAAGTGAACAAATACACCCAGTAGTGCTGCCATATAACCATAAAGTCACTAGGTTAATTTTCAAAAATCATCATCAGAAATTGCTTCACTGCGGACCACAACTTCTGCTTTCAGAGATTCGCAATTTGTACTGGCCACTTAAGGGTAGATTAGTAGCACGTTCAACTATACTACATTGTGTCCAATGCACCAGAGCCAAACCAACTTTTCAAATTCCCTTGATGGCTCCACTGCCGCAGCAGAGGGTACAGTGTTCTCGACCATTCACTATAACAGGAGTAGATTTGGCCGGACCCCTAACTATAAGAAGTGGCGTTCGTGGTAGAGCAAACATGAAAGCTTGGATAGCGATTTTTATTTGTTTCTCCACCAAGGCTATACATATTGAGGTGGTAGAAGACCTAACAAGCAACTCATTTATCGCAACACTTAGAAGATTCATGTCTCGTAGAGGAAAACCAGCAGAAATATGGAGTGATAATGGGACAAATTTCGTCGGTGCCCAAAGAGAGCTAGCAGCCTATCTCAAAAATATTGAAGGTGCTTCAGTTGAGGAAGGTATAACATGGCGCTTCAATCCACCTTCAGCGCCCCATTTTGGAGGGCTTTGGGAAAGCGCAGTAAGGAGTGCCAAACATCATCTAACACGTGTTCTGAAGGAAACCAAGCTGACACTTATTGAGCTACAAACTTTATTATGCCAAATTGAAGCATGTCTCAATTCACGGCCTCTCACACCTATGAGCAATGATCCGAATGACCTGCAACCACTGACGCCAGCCCATTTCCTTATAGGGGGACCAATGCTTAGGCATCCGGAACCAGATTTATCTCAAGAGCAAGCAAATGGACTACGTCGATGGAGGTTCGTGCAATTTCTTATGCAAGATTTTTGGAAAAGGTGGCACGATGAGTATCTGCCGCAGCTACAGACTAGAGGCAAGTGGACATCAGGAGCTGAACCGTTAAAGGTGAATGACATTGTTATAGTCAAAGAGGATAATACCGCACCGATGAAATGGAAGTTAGCTCGTATAGTGCAGGTGCATCCGGGATCAGATGGTAGAACTAGAGTAGTAACCATACACATGGCAAATGGTTCAGAGACTCGTCGTCCAGTAGCAAAACTCTGCAAGCTTCCAATTGATTCAGAAGAGTCTGTTGAAAAATAGATTTTCAACGGGGGGGAGAATGTTCGCGCCGGAGATAGCAAATAACGGTACGTCCACACCGACCGATACACTCACACGCACACACACATTATTATATTGTTTTATTTTTATATTGTATATTTTTGTATTAATTATGTGTTTGTGAGTTATTATCTAATATGTAGATTATCGTCGCCGCCGCACTGTCGGCGCGATTATTATTTAACACGGCCGCCATTATAATAGTCTTGTCTTCCTCCGTCCGTCGTCGTGAGCGAACACCGTAGCGAATAATATTATTATACCTATATTATAAAAAAGGGCACGAATTGCCAAATTATTAATTATCATACTGTGCAGGCGCGAATCGCCACGTAAATTATTATATATTTTGTAAGGGCACGAATTGCCAAATTATTAATTATCATACTGTGCAGGCGCGAATCGCCACGTAAATTATTATATATTTTGTAAGGGCACGAATTGCCAAATTATTAATTATCATACTTTGTGCGGGCGCGAATTGTCACGGTATTTATTTTATTTTATTGTAAGGCGAGATAGTCGCCAGTGTATAATATTGCTGTCAATTAATTATTAATTTATATACGGTGTGTTGTGCATTATTATTATTATACATTTATACCATAGGATAGGTAGCAGCTGGCCAGCCGAGCACCGTCATATCTGTGAGTTATTTTATTATATTATTTATTATATTTTTGTTACTATTATTTTTCTATTCTGTCGTGCCATAAGGGCCGTACAATAATTATTATTATTATATTATTATCATTATATTTGTATTTTCAATTATTTAGTTAGGTCAAAAGGGCCGTACAATAATTATTATTATTATATTATTATCATTATATTTGTATTTTCAATTATTTAGTTAGGTCAAAAGGGCCGTATATTATTATCTATATTATTATATTGTAGTGTTGCTGTGATTTCTATATTTTTGTGAATTTATTATTATTGTGAATTATACAGCAACATCAACTTTTTACCAGCAACCGTGTTACCCATTATTTTCTAGAGTTACCTTTTGTCAATATTTTATAAGCTTACACACCCTAACATATACACACTCACACACCCACCACACACTAGCACTCTCTGGTTTTGCTCGGCGACCCCGTCCACCTCCTTTGAGTCGCTATACATATATACACAAATACACAGGTCGGTCGGTGTGTGAACGTTGCGTACAAGCATTGGCGACCGGGCACACGGACTATTATTGTTTTCGTTCCCGGCGCTGACAATTAAATACGGGATAAACCCAAATTACAGTAGTGATGATAAGTAGGTATTTGAACAATAATGGATATTTAAATTTAGAATACAAATAGTAAAAAATCAGTAGAAGTGAAACGGAACCAGGTGTCTAGATTAAGGTAAAAAAGAAGAGTGCATATTATCTGTGGTGTACCGAGGACTTAAATAAGAAAACTACATCAAATATAACTGTGGTTTTCTTTTAAGTTTTTATTACTTCTTACTGAAAACGAATTACCACATTGTTTTAAACATAATGATCATGATAATACATACATAAAAACATAACCTTAAACTTAAGATAATATACATTACATTATCAAGCCGCATAGAGCGGTGAAATGGATTGTTAGAGCTATAATTATTTGCGCGCATGGGGATAGCAAAGGTGGCAGTAGAGCGGGTCCGACGAGGAGGGACGCGAAAGTTGATGAGGGATAGAAGTATAGGCGCGTCAGAGGAACCATCGAGAAGATTACTAAGAAGTTTAAGGTTATAGGTACTTAACTCTTTTATCGGCTAGCGTAGAGATTCCAAGCTCACGGAGCAGTGAGCACGAATCTGTGTAATTATGAATCGGGTGTATAGTTATATTAAATAATATATAATGTATACAATTGTATTTATAGTATGGCGTGATATTCAATTAACTTCATAGTGGTCATTATAAAAGTTTAGGATTCAGAGTTCTAGGTCCAGTAGTTTTATCCATGAAATTGCTTTAGGGGATGCTGTGAATACATTGTGCTATGTTCCTTGACACTTTTTGAGGGGGCATTTCTGATGATATGTTTGACATTTTGTACAGGGTTTCCAGGCACATAAAATGCTTTCAGTTATTCCCCATTTGGAAAGCATTAGTTCGGGCATGTCCAGTTCTGATCCTGTTCAGGCAGCTCTTGAGTCTTGGTAGATGCATAGACATTTCTGGCTGATGTGTGTATGATAATGTTGTTACAAATTTCGACCATTCTATGTTCCATTATTTTTCCAGGTTGAATGACTATGGTTTATTGTCTCATATTATTTTTCTGGATTTAAGCCTATATTGGGGTACATTTTCTGGTATTGAATGTATTATATACATTCTAGAGTTGATTGAACAATTTATCTTTTGCCATTCTCTGCATTCTATGCAACTGATAATCGATAAACTGATAAAATCGACATCTGGTGGTTGAAAGTCAAAATATAATTCACAACTCATTTTTATTTTATTTAATAACAGATAAGTAAAAGTGTTTAGTGTTTAATTATATTATACGTAAATTATGTATTATATTACTTTTGAAAATATTAAGGTATATATTTCTTATATGTCATACAGAGATGCTGAGAATTTTTTTGTGTTATAAGCAAGGCCAAGGTCTCTGATTATGCCATTTTTATTTCATCAAAAATCCACTAACTACCAACGTATTGCAGTTATTTGACATATGAGCAAAAGCTACTTTCATGCAAGTATATACACAACATGACCACACTCTATTTAATAATGATGTGCATTGTAATCAAAAAAGCGTATTTGTAAAGTTTTCATCTATCAATTGTTTAACACTTAGTTTTCTGATTACATTTTGGAATTTAAATTTCTTTTTTTTTTTTCACTTATTTCATACTTTAAAATGATTTCTCATTTAGAGTAGTTCTTTAATAAAAAAATAAAAAAAAAAATGAATAAAAAAATATTGGTAGTAAAATACAACCTTTTATTTTTTAAGGAGCCTCATTCACATTTAACCCCAGGTTCTGAAAAAGCTTTAGTCCCAACTTAGTTCTAAGTAAGAAGAATATTTTATCATTTTATAAAATCTTCTTATGATGTAACATTTGAACAAATTATTATTTGTAACGACTCGCACTCACGTATGTTGGAGCGTTATGTGACGGACCGTTTTGTGTAGGGTCGCCAACCTATCGCCGAGACCCAAAGGCCGGAGCGTATAGGATTTATAAGTTAAAATAAGAATAATACAGGAAAGTGAAAAAAAAAATAGAACAACATTGGTTTCAGCAATATAATAAAGTTAAGGTATATTAATAAAATGATAATTTGGTATAATTATTTGAGAAAAGCCGAAGGCATAAAAACTCAAGAGAAAGAAAATAATATAAAACATTGAAACAAATATCAAATCTTCATCAAATACACGACTACAGTCCAAACATGAATATGTAGATATAGTATATTATGATATGTGTGGATAAATGAATTAGTATAATAGGTAATAATAATAAGTGTCGCAGTAATTGAGAGCTCAACGTGTTTAAACGGAGTTAAATGGAGACTCCATAGGAATACGCGGTCGCAAGCCAGACGTATATTACTATCATTTGCGCATGGGGTCGTTGCCTGTGGCCACGTAGGGAGATTATTTGCCCTACGGATAACCTATGGAGGTAAACTTGTAATGACAATGTTTATTAATGTTCCGAATATCGAACAGACGACTATTGTATTATAAAATTCACACCACACACATATTAACAAATTCACGGACGGATAGAAGTATAATTTGACTAGATAATAAATAATAAAATAAATTAATTGGCCGATATCCGCACATAATGAACATATTTATAAATCATTAATTCCGGTGATTCCGTGGTTATTTCCTTTTGCCGATCATGGCTCTGCACAGAACGAATGTGAAAAGATGGACTATGGTTTCGTAAGTACGGAGACGTCCTCGATAACGTGTTTAGAGAAGCACATTGAACTCACCGAAATAGAGCAATTATGCCGCACTGATTGTCAACAACAAGATAAATATAATAGAATATAATAGAAGATAATAGAATAACTCTATGCGATTTTGAACCTTACATACTCTTACTTTTGTAAAATAGTGTGCTCCATAAATATTTTAGCCGTTCCATTCTTAATTTATTCTTTAACGTATTACAATAGTATTTAAATTTATTTTAGTAAGATATTTGCTCTTTTTAGTGATAAACGAAGCAATAATTTTTCATTATTTATTTGAATGTCCCTTGTAAAAGATTATAGATGATCTATAATTGTTTTTAGTATGAATATTAAAGAGTATTCGTCGCATAGATAATTTAATTATTTTATGTGGATAAGGAGGGAATCAACAAGTAACTGGTGTGAAAATGTGATACATTTACAGCTGCAAAAATAATAATTAATTATTAAAAATAAAAATTTGTGAGAAGGGGGCCCAGTACTTTTGCTAGATTGACAACACTAGTAACCAGTTTTCAAATCTTTAAATATATTTTTTTTTTTTTTTAATTACCCAAGAAAAATATGAGATTCCTATAAATAAAAAAGAAAACATTGAATTAATTGGGTAATATAAAATTTTAAAACATGATAAAATGATTTAAGAGTACAATATATTTGAAATGCTTATATAATAAATAAATAAATTTGTAAAAACTGTACATAATATTATTTAAATTTAGGTATTTTAAAATAATTATAAACCCTCATATATGATTTACACAGTTAATAGTAGTATTAAATTAGTTTTATAGAACAATCTTTGATTACCTAGTAATTGATAATATTTTAATGTTTTTTCAAGAAAATGTTCATTATTATAATAAAATTATATTATAAAATAGAACATTTCTGTTGGTTTAAGCAGGAATAATGTCAGGTATTATATTTTGAAATAAAAAGTTATGAAAATCAAAAACTAAATTTTTTTTAATGAATGAAATAAATATTATTTTCAAAAATGTATAACACTGTACAAATTTCTGAGTTATGGAATTTTTTTGTAATTTTATAATAATTAATAATCATTTTTTTTTTAACATTTAAAATTCACTACTTTTTAAATGTACGTAATAAATTGTAAAGTTTAATGTATTTGTATATCATATTTTTTTTTTTTAAATTATCTTCAGTAATATTCAAAGTGACAATTCAAAAATCATAAAAGTTACAATAAATATTTATAACAATAAAAATGTATAAAATAGGTTTGAAATCCCAAGTTTTCTTTTTAGTTATAGTTTTAATACATTTAATCAAGCGTAGAAACAACAAGTTCAGCCACTCTTTCATCCATTGAACGCACTGTCAGTTGAATGGTAACACTATTTTCAGACAAAGCTAATTTTGCCTGAGCAAGAACCTTACAGTTTCCACGCATCATACCTGATCAAAAGTATAAATCATTAGATTATAGCAAATAATACACAAACGAGATTAAATTACCGGCTAAATTCACTATGTGTGATGATTTATTTGGAGGGTGTACATTTTCAGAATTATTGGCAGCAGCCATTCCAAGGAATGATATAATTTGACTGACTGTGTCAGATAAGCCTCCATCTGTTAGTGGCAAAGCAAATGTTTCTTGCACTTCATAGCAAACATTCTTTGCTTCCTCCCATAAAGTGTCCCAATTTCCAACTTTAACTTTTAACATTTGATCTTTTAATGTAATTTCAACATCTTCAAGCTAAATATTAATTACACAACAATAGTCATACAAAATGTTATGTCATACAATTTTGTGTAAAAATAATTTTATGTTAAATACATACCCTATAATCTTCTTGATACCCATCATCTTGCACTTCACCGGTCAAAGGATCACAATCCTTAACAATAAATTTCATTTTGGCAGTGAAACTTGCTGAAATAATAAAAATTCAGATAGAGTGTGATAAATATGAAATTCTAAATTTTGCTTACCAATAGTATCAACTGAATCATCTGGAAATTTTAAGTAAACATAAACATTTCCAGTTTCTTGGTATTTTATTGAAGGACATCGATATTCATTCAAATATTGAAAACCTTCACTTATGTCAAGGGCAACAGAAATATCTTCTAATATTTGGTCGTCTAATGTGTTGGTGATTTCAAACTAAAAAGTTAAATTATCTTAGTTAGTAAACATATTAAAAATAAAAAAAATAAAAATGTACAATACATACTTGTATAACCAAATGATTATTAAATATGTGTTTAATACAACGTACAACATATTCAGTTTCTGCTTCAGTCAACATCGAAGCTTCAGAAGTACAGAATAGTTTACCAGCATCGAGACCAACTAAATTGGGCAATTTTTGGCCATCCACACTTTCAACAACTACTTCAACTAAATTAATAAAAAAAATTTTTTTTAAAAATAGGTAAAATATACAAATATATATATATATATATATATATATATATATATATATATATATATATATATATATATATATATAGATTCTACATTAATTCGCTCCACCCAAAAATAAAAATAAATATTAATTTAACAAAATAGCCCAAGAAGTTATAGATACATTTATAAGTAAAATATATTTATATTTTCTATATACAGTAAAACTCGCTAAACTCTTTAGGGACCAGCTCTTTGGAGTTCCTTAAGAGAGAAAACGTCTTATGCAGTAATTGAAAAAAAAAATTGTGTTTGAAATATCGAGTTAATTTTTTTTAACCCTTTCAGACCCAATGTCCTCTCAGAAGGACATTCTTTTAAAATTAGTATTTATATAGTTTAAAATTGTTTAATCGTTATAAAAATGCATGAATGATGTCATTAAACAAATGCAGATTACGAATATCATAATATCAATAATTATGTATTTCATTCCGCAAAAGTATTACACTAAATATAAGTTGAAAATATTTTGAAAAACAAATTTATGATAACAGCTGTTAATAAATGTTTATTTTGGAGTGGGACACTTGACTTTTAAATTCTGTTTATTTAATTTTTTTTTTTGTTACGGTATCATAGTTAACTAGTACGAACAGTCAAAACTTTCCCAATGTGAATAGGAGTGATCATATCTCAGCTGTTATGTATGTCCTCTCAGAGGGACATTGGGCTTGTGAGACGTCAAAATATGATAATATAATAATAATATTGTTATCAGTTGACCATAAAATATGAATATTGTTTGATTTTCCTTATGTATCATGAGTATATAAATAATTATTTAAATATAATTATGTTATTTGTGAAATGTTAATTAAAAATATTCCATTTATCATATCTCAAAATTTAATATATTTTTACATAGACTCCATATACGCCTGATATCCTTCACAAAGCATAATAGCTTATAGGGGAGTTAAAAAATGTTTTGGTTTATTTATGCGTCATATATTTTCATGAAATAGAAAAAATAACAAATTTAATATAAAAAAGGTTAAATTTGAATTTGACATATTTTTGACTCCGTAAACGCCTGATGTCCTTCATAGGGGACATATCATTAACTCATTACAAAATGTATGGAAAAAAAAATGTTTTGGTTTACTATAGTCATTGATAGTGTTATTGTAAAAAAAAAAATATTATCCAAAAAAATTAATTCTGGGTCTGAAAGGGTTAATTATTGAATATAATTAAACAGGTATACATTTATAAATTAAATATGTATAATTAAATATATTTTTTGCTATTGAATTTAATTTAAAATAAATACAATTAAAAAGTATACATATGTATGCATTTTTTTTCTATTTTATTACATATTAAAAAATTGTTTATTTTTGTTTGCTTAATATACTGATACTTCGTTTCAGTAAGAAAGTTTTTTTGTACACTAGCTAAAGAACTGCACTTACTAAATCTTATAATACAATGAAATACAGTAAAACTGTTATAATAAGTAATGATAAACTATGTATAGCATAAATTAAAATGATAAATACACACAAACAAGTAAAATGTCTATTTTATTTTATTTTCACACAATTACTTAAATTTATTGTAATCTGCTGAACAAAAGAGTGTATTACCTGATTAGATAGAGAAAAATGAAGCCCCTAACAGATGGTTTTTACATTGACTTATATAGGAAATGTCTAAGGATCGACGGAAAACAGCGTCTTATGCAGAAAAGTTACTTAAAGGGGAGCATCTTAAGCAAGTTTTACTGTATATGTAAAAATAAAAATTACTTACCTGGTTTGACAATATTATCAACAGTATGTTTTTTAGTTGTTTCTTGAGAAATACCAACATTTTTAACAATTGTATCAGCAGGCAATTCTTTAAGATTAATACGTTCTTTAGTTGGATTTTGAATATAGTCTTGACAAGTTTTTTCCAAAATTGGTAATGAAACCTTTTGAATTTTTATAAACCATAAAAAAAATTAATAAAATTCTTGATAAAATTAACTGTAGTATATTACATGCATGGGTTCTAATAAATAATCAGTAATTAACTGGGGGTTATTAGAGCTCAATAATTGACTGTAAAACGTTGCTCTATCCCTGACTTCATCATCAACATCTAGACAACATCTCTTCAATAGCACTTTTATGCTATCATGAAGCATTGAACAGTTTGCAGCATATTTAGCCATAGCTCCAACTGCTGCAGATCTTACAACAGCACCTTCTAGTATCACTCGATTGTAAATGAACCTTATATACCTGAAAATAATTATTTAATAGAATATATGTAATGCAAATTATAGTATAAATAAAGTTAACCCAATATATGATATATAATACCTTGATGGTTGTTTTGTACAAGGACCTTCTTTACCCAATAAGTGTAATATACGAACAGTCAAACTTGTATGTTCACAATCTTCAATAAACTCACAAAGATGAGCTAATCCTGGTAAATTAAAAATTGATTTAATCAGGTTATTATAAGCATAAAAATATTTAATAATTTATATTATAATTATTTAATTTAGGTAGTTGCACAATTTAAAATAAGTCTATATATTATTTTGTTTTTATAATTGTATGTATAGTAATTAAAATTTAAATGTAATGAGAACATCAAAAACAATATTTAATAATCTGAGTAAAATGTATTTAAGTAAACAAATCGATGAACAATACATGAAATGTATCATTTTTTCATGATTTATTTGATAATTATTAAAAAATAAATGCAATTTTTAACTTTTAGTAAAATAAGTTTTCATATTTAGACATTTAAAATATTATCAAAAAAATAACAAAAACAATTATTAAATAACAACTGTGAAACCCATATTCACTTTTAATACACTTCCCTCCTTAAAATAATTTATCATATAATATCTATACTAAGGTAAATATGCTGTATAAGTTAATATTTCTAAAATGAAATAGTTATTAGTGGTTATATTTTATAAATATTTTAAAACAATTTGAATTATATAATGCAATCTATAACAGAAGTATCTGTTGAAAAAATTTATTTTTTGTTAAGTAAAACCCTATCTAAATAATTACAATGAATGATGTACCTAATCATTGTAAATTACTAAAATGTAAGATGGAAATTAACTAACCAGTCTCTTTCGCTTCAGGGTTTTCTTCTATAATAGCTATAATTGTATCAGCTATTGATGCTTTATATTCAAGTCCACCTTCTTCTCTTAGCATACCAGACAAAAAGTTCATTAAAACACTGTGCTTGCGAGGGAATTTAGAACACAAAGCTCTTATTGCCTGAACAATTAATATATAATTGCATAAAATAACTTCTTAAATATTACTGAATAAATATTTATATTAATTACCTGAACGACTACAATTTTAAATTCGTCTGAAATTTCATTGACAAATGTTGCAATTTGTTTCATTAAACGATCTACTGATGCTTCAGCTCCAGTTTTTAATAATGTTGTTATAGCTAGAGTGGCTACTGAACGATTTGAATCACTAATTAAGTTTTCAAGATCTAAGTTACACGCAGTTACTGTACTAGGATGTTCCATAGCAACCTAAAGTTATAAAAATTATATTTAATTACATTGTTAAGAAAAATAACATTTATTTAATTTCATACTTTATTAAGTGTCCGAACTGCAGCAAAACGTAATGTAGGTTTAGCTGATGAGCAGAACAATTGCAATACAGAAACTGCAGGTGCCAAGTGCCGAGCACCAGTTCCGCTTAAGTGAACTATAGCATGTGCAGCTTCATATACAACGGTTTCCGATTTATGACGAATACATGACTCCACAAACTCAAATAATGGAGATTCAGATCGTGGAATTGTCTCTTCTTCTAATAATTTACAGGCCATTCGTATCTACAATTTTTTTTCATCATTCATCAGATATATAAATACAATTAAGTAGCCAATATAATAAACAAAATAAATTAAAGAAATGAAAAATAAAAAAATAAATACTAAGCATAAAGAAATAATGGAAGTTTTCATTGAAACTATTTTAAATTCTAGAAATTTTTAAATTATAATTTAAAGTAATACTGGCAATTATAATGAATTTAAAAAATAACTCACCAACATACAAACTGCAAATGGTGATTTCATATTAATTTTTGTAAGTTTAGCCACTAATTTTGTGACAGCTAAACGATCAGTTTTCCTTATATGAAACAATAGTCCTAATGCATGATATTGAACCATAATACTGCAATAAAATAAGTTTTATTTTAAATAAAAATAAAAATAAAATGTGAAAAAATAAAAGTACTTGTCTGAATTTAAGGCCTCTTGAATTTCATTAAGTGAACGTTTGACAATATCAGTTGCTGATGCACTTTTACACAAATGTAAACAGCTTACTAAAGCAGCACTGCTGATGCCAGGATTTTTATCAACAATCGCTTGCTTCATATAACGCTCTATTGTTTGCAACATAGAAACCTGAACATCAAATAAAAAAAAACAATATAGGAAAAGCAAATTTTTAATTTTATAGTATGAGTACATACATCAGTAATACTACATAGCGCTCTAATAGCAGCTGCTCTATACGTATCCTCTTTTCCAGTCATATCTTTAGTTAAACTTGAAGTAACAATAATTACATCCTCAGCAACACCACTCAATTCCTAGAAATAATTCAGGTAAGTTATAATATAAAATTATATAAGAAAAATTTATATTAAAATTCAACCTTTATTCCAAGATAAACCATCCTTCTGAGTATAATATCACGTGATTGAAACAATTTGGTCATTGCGAAAAATGTGTCTGTAGCTTCAGCTGTTCCAAGTTGTTCACCCTTAAATTTAAGGTGTAACAATTAATTTTAGATAAAAATATAATTATGTATTTGGAACATACCTGGTTTATCATATAGAGTATTTTGGAAAGGATGTGAGTGCATTTTTTTGCATTTACAGGGGTATCATTGAACGTCCTAGCTTCTTGGAGAACACTGGTTTTTTCAAGGTTCTGATACGGATTGCCTCCTTTAAAAACATATTTACTTTTACGTTTGAACATGTTTGATTACAATATTATTAATTCAAGAAGAAAAAACAAAAGCGTCGGCGTATTAAGTACACAGTTGAGTCATAGAATGGAAAAAAACACCAACAACCCGTATCATTCCAATGATAGTTCCAAGATTGACAGATTCTTTACAATAACTGCGGAAAACCGTAGGTGTAAAATCGTTTCTTATAGCTGATATGAAACGCACTCGACCCGAACTTCAACGAGACGAATATTTATGTATATAAAAAAAGTAGGTATATATTATTAACAAGTTATAACTACAGTATACAGTAGACAGATGAAAAAAAGTAGGCACGGGAAATCAAACACACAGACGGTGTAAGATGTAGTGACGGGATTTTTGGGCGTAGAATCGAAACAAATTGTTACCGTCTTCTTCTTCTTTCTTGTCCCGTTTGAACGCCATCGAAATCTGCTAGGTGGATGGCAGTGACGGCAGTACCGATCTATGTGGACGCTTAGGGACGACGAAACAAACTCTCGGAAGAGATTTGGGAGTTTAAAACAAACAAAATTGTCAATATTCTCGTCTACAGGCGCCGAATCATTGTATCGAGGGAAGCGTGTTTCGAACACTAGGAATTATTACAATTACACGGTCGTCGATTGTGTCCAGACCGGCAACAGAAAAACGAGATTCTCACAAAGTAAATCAAATGCGAAGAAATGGGGATAAAACAGCAACTCCGGATCGAAAATCACTTCACAATTCACGATTGTATTATTATTGTAATACTTTATATTCTGTTTATCGTGTACGTTCGTAGTGTTCGTACACACAGACACGTCACCGCGTATCACGCCGCCCGTATGTTATCAATAATCGAACCACCACAGTGATCGTCCCCACGAATTCGCTTATCAATTTGTGACCAAGACCACAGTTATCAATAATAAAATTTATGATTGATATCTGTCAATCTGTGCCATGAATAGACCTTTTACTCTAAAAAGGTCTATGGACTATGGACTATGGTGCCATGGGCCTCTGAATATATTAACGCATCGGCCTGCGTGGCTACGTCTATAATAAACAATATTATTAATAGCCGCAACATATTTGATAATCGCGAATAAGTACATTGTTTTATACTGTATGTCTGTATGTATAATTGTTATGGCTAGAATGATTTTAGATACTTAAACATGTTCTGTTTTGTCCACAGGCATAATGTACAGTAACAACTTTCTATACCGGAATTCTCCATAAAATGGAGAATATCAATAGTTTTGGTTCTAATACCTAATAGTTTTTCATCTTCTCTAAAACGGGAAAATTGTTGACTCCAAGTGATTTTGTTTTAGAGAGGTTCTACTGTCCATAGTTTTTATTAGTATTTTATTTTATTATTAATTTTAAAAGATCTAACCAAATTCTCTTAAATTTCAATTAGTATTCCGAATGAATAAAATACAATAAATATTTCGGATTTACTATTTAAAAAAAAAAAAATAAAATTAAGGCAGTAATTAGTTGGATATCACTTCCAAGACCTGAATACTAATCCAACATTCCAACAAAAAAAAACAAACTAGGTACTAGAAATCTTGGTACAAAACTAATGTTTTTTACATCACAGAAGTTTTTCTGTTAAAGAAATTTTACTGAAGTAAAACTTTTCAATACTATCAATATTATATAACTGTGGGCACTAATTTTTAAAACACTATGCTAAAAACCTATTCATCACTTTTAACTTTATTACTTTTTCAGGCCACACACTCTTACCTGCACACGCATACTAACTAAACTTAAATGACTCACCACTATGTACTTTACACCTATCAGAAATTCCTTGTGACTTATCCCACATACTTTTTGACTGTCCTTTCCTGCACACAAAATGCATCATCTTATTTAAACTCCTAAAAACCTTTAATATAACGTCAAACCCTTGTTCTATACTTAACTCTAACTCCGAAATAATCATCACCCAAATAATTGCCTTTATATTGGAATCTGGCTTTAGCATTCAAGTTTTCTATAAATTTGTATTGTTTTATTTAATTTGATTGTAATTGTTAAGCTATAATTGTTTTTACAAGTTTAAAAAAAAAAAACTTTATAACTCCTTTGTTCAACAACAGTGGACATATATGCACATATCTTTATTATTTAAATTTAAAAATTAATAAAAATCAAATAACTTCAAACATGCTTTTTTTGATGAGATAATCTAAACATTTTAATATTATACTTTGAAGAGGATTAGATATAAATAGATTATAAAACCATTTTTTTTTTAAATAAAAATAAGTATGATATTAATATATTTTGTTTTATGAAAAAAAACTGTTCAACATATATACCTTAGATTACTATAAGGTCTAAAGTTTTACACAACAATAAATTGTGTTAATATCTACATAGATTACCTAAACCAAAAAGCACTGTCCATTAAAAAATTAATGCAAAGAAATTTCTATAGAAAATCTTTGTATTCTATCACTCTAAATTGCTTTAATTTCAAAAATATTTTATTCACAAGTAAACTGGCAACTGCTAGTTGATTAATTAAACGACATTTAAAACAAATGTTTAGTTATACAGTTTATGTTGTTAAGTTTATTCAGTTAACACCTATCTCATCAAGCTAAAACATCTATCATGGCAATATCAGTTTAATATTTTAAGATGTTTATTATAATTTTTCTATTGAACGTAGAATATATTATCAGTAACTAATTCAATAAATAAAATTATGTATTTTTTTTTACCAGTACTACTTTTTTCCAAGTCAAACACTGCATTTAGATTAATAAATAATAGGAATGGTTTATTTGAGTTTTGATAGTTATTGTATTAGATCAAGCTAATAAGTTATACCTAGCTAAAATTTTTCTCATTATGCATAGGAATATTTGTCTGGCACATATACATATATTATTTTTTTTTTAAATCAATAATTAATATGTTTTAAACCAATACTTAATTTAAGATTTAAATTATTTTTAACTTAAACATCAATTAATATAATAATATAAATTGAATAAATTAAAAAATTAGTAGTTTAATTTAATTTATTTAGTTAGTATGTATACTATTCTAATATAGTATATATATACATATAAATAAATGTAATTATTACACTGAAATAAACAAATAATTGTATAAGATAAAACTAATGTTTTTTTTTCAAATTATCAAAAGTATATATAACACTTATAAATTAAAATAATTTCCAAGCCATTATTGAGAAGGCTTGCCAAACTTCTTAGGAACTAAGTCCCCATAGATTTTCAGAAAACTGGTGGCTCGTGTCTTATTCCTGTAAAGCACAACATTTTTACTAGGTAATATAAAACAAATTCTATTCAAAAACATTAGTATTAAATCAAAATCAATATTATTTACAATATAAATACAACAAATGTTTTTGAAATTAAAATATTTAAATAGTTTATGATTAAAAAACTATATTTATAAAATCACTTAGTCAGTTCCTCAGAGAAAATGTCGCACAAAAAGAAGTAAACAATAGGACTCAATATTAAATTAAAAATAATACAACATAAGAATTTTAAATATACTTAATAAGATAAAAAATTAATGCTTCAACTCAAATTTTGCCATTAATGATTTCAAGTGATGCCATTTCTTTTTTGTATTTTTTTTTCTTTTACTTATTCTTTTTTTGAAAAAAATGTTTTATTTTTAAACAATGAGTTATTATTTCATGGGAGATGATTCGGTGATTTGAAATACATATTTACAATAACTAAAAAATCCTGTTGGCTCATCATGATGCCGACTGTCCCAGTTTGAAGTCTTTAACAAAATTTGAAGAAATATCAAGTCTTTGGTAATACTGAGAAGTATTTGCTTTTTTAAAGTTACCTTGTCTAAAGCACCAATTTATGTTGCTTGTCTTATACAAGAAGTCGTGGTTAAGATGGTTGATGGTTAAAGTATTTGAAAATGTAATACACTTAGTATTTAAATTTTTTACGGATAATTAAATATTTGTCAATACAATTATTCAAAAAGTAACAACTGATTTTTAATTACCAGCACATCACACCCTTTGCTACTTTCAGTAGTTCATAGCCATGGCTAACTAGTTATATCTATAGTTATAGTCCTGATAGCTATTAGAATGATTATTATTGTTTTTTATTTTTTCTAATTTTGGGCCTGGTTACCCAATACTTTGATCTCCATATTCTATAGTCAGACATTAGTTCTAAAATAATGTCAACTGTCTTCATATTGATCAATGTTAACTTCACAAAATGTTTAGAATTGTTCATAAAATTCACAAAACTTTAATGCCACGGGGTTACTGTGCTTGAATGTTCCAAATTACTCTAAAATTGTAAATTTAATTATTCGACGTTAAAATTAATAGGGATAATTAATTTTCGTACTTTTTCACGACTTGAAACATATGTAGGTATGTTGACTCAATTCACAATAAGGAAATACAGATCCCGTTGCAGGCCCCAATAACGAATATGTTGACCATTTCACTTTAAACGGATCATTGGATATCGTGTAGCTTTAAATTCACACTTAAATTTATTATTCAATATCAATTGAGGCGTTCAGAATTTGTATTATTTAAATAAATAGCTTTGTAAGCGTAAATCAGTTAAAATGCGACCCACAAGTCCTGATTTTAGTCACAGGCCACAGCTGAAATAACACAGTCAACGACAGTCGACCATAACAGCAAGCAAGGGGTACAATTGTACAAATTACAAAATTACGAAATACGATCACGGACAATGACAATTACCGGCAAGCGGGTAGCGGCGTTATCACAAATCGTTACTTAGGCGTCGGTTTTGCTTATCATCGGCCACCGACAGCCATTTAGGTGTTCGACTCGTTTCGTACGGCATCGTACGACGTACACTCAATGGCCTATAATATGGGCAATATGGCTGTGTGCCTGTGTGTGTCTATGCGTTTGATGTTTTGGGTCTCGACACGAGCCTATGCTGCAAGAAGTGCCCTCTGCTGCGGCCGCCGTGCGTCGGGAGGGGGACGCGCCGACCGTTTACCGACCAGAACGTAGCGACGGTCCGCTGCCGTTACGGGTACGATGGCGGCCGGCCAATGGCGCGCCGCGTTTTTGTTGTCAACAGTCGACATGTTGTTTTCGAACCGTTGAGCGCTGAGCGTTTTTATTTATTTATTATATTTTATTATTATTTCGCTTCAGACTGTTTGTACGTGCGCTCCGTCTTTTCCCCCGGTTTTATTTTTCCCGTCATTTTTATTTTTTTTCGACCCGTACACCCGAAAGCTCCAGTCACCAAACTTCACCGTGAGTATTATTTTATTATTTTATATTTTTTTATTATTTAATTCGTCAACACGGTAGGTATATATCTATGTATACACACGCGCGCGTACTTTATCGCGATACTACGTATACGTCCGATATTCGGCGTCGGTCGCGTTCGTTCCGGCTTGCCGCCGATTAAAATTTATTGTTTTTATATTTTTATTAAATTTGTTTCTCGTTGGTGGTGCGAGCGTACAATATTTTACGCGCCGTCAACGAATTTTTATCTTCATTTCACCCGTTCCCCCGTCTGCACTCTGTACGTCCGCCGCCGCGCTCCCCAATAATGGCGGGTAACGGCGTCGGCGGCGTTCGGGCCCGTACCAGGACGCGCGCGTCGCGTCCCGTCCGGCCAAACGATTTGGCCCGCGGCTGATCATATTTTATCCGCAAGCCAGCCGGCCGATGCGGCCGCCAACCGACGCCGCGTCCCAAACGACGACGGCTACTTCGTTTGTCTTTCGATCTCCGTATTGATTTCTTACCGACGCGCCGCTCGGTATGCACGGGACGCGTTCTCCCCGGGATGGGTGTCCGCCACACAATTTATGGAAATTTTTACGATTTATTGTACGTCAATTGCGATACGATTTTTTGAAATCCAGCGTCGGCGTCCGTTGCGGGAGAAAAAAAAACCACCCCCTCCTCCAGACCGCGTCGTCGTCGCGCGCGTACCACAGTGATTTAACGTTCTTTTTTCTCATTGTTATTATTATTATTATTTTGTTTTGTTTTTTTTCGACTCGTCCAAATTTCCGACGTTCCATTGTTTTGTCTCGTACCTATCCCAGGTTTATGTTTTAGCTAAATTTTATGAAAGTGCTTTTGTTATAACAATAAAATTTAATATTATTCGTCTTATTCGGTACTATTAATTATCAATTTATTTATTGATTATAATAATTGCCTATGTTATTAATTCCACGGCTATCAATTATCATATTGAGCAATAATTAATATTACACTAGACATTTTTATTGCCTATTTTAAGTGTCACCAAACATCATCAGTAGTAAATTTCATTGAAATAAGTTTTTTTTTTGTCAATGAACAGAAATAAAAAAAAAAATTGCTGTTAAATTGATTTTTAATGATATTGAGTAAAAAGCTGAACAATGTATATTTATATAAATTTTTTTTAAATCGGGGATTGTTATAAGCCCTAGAAAATATTATCTTTTTTGCTTATGTGATATAATATTTTCAACTCTTGATGCGATTATGATGTTATTAATAATATAATAAATATTATTTATATACCTGTGTACTATTTTCTTCTGAAAAGTACTGATTTACAAATTGTTCTAAATTATTCCAATTATTTTTGGGTCGATATTTGCTGAAATCATAAATGACAATTGTTTTTTTATTATCCTGTAAATAATATTTTTGATATAATTCAATTTTTAAATTCAAATGATATCATATAATTGATTTTAGTATATCACTCCTATTTCAACAACATTAATGTAGCATTTTCTCCTACTATATCTTTATGTATATCTTTTACTTATTATATGGGGAGGAGTTTCATTAAAATCCAAGTCTTACTGATAATATTAATAAAAGATAAAAATAGTGTCTTTTTGAGATAGGAAATCACAATTTTATGTACCTACATGAATGTATGAACAATAACCTTTTGGTAAACAGCATATTAATAAAATATTTTATCTTGTACTTACCTTATAATATAATAAAATTGATAACATAAAACATGATGTTGAGTAATTTACAATAAATTTCATATTTTAAAACACTCAATTAATAGTTTTATTTCTTAAGAGAGTTGAAATAATATTAACTTTAATCTTTTTGTAAAACTGACATTACCTATCTACTTGTAATTCTTACATTTTATAGTAATCACCAGTTTTGTTAATTACTTGTCAATATTAATAATTTATAATACACTAAATAAATTAAATGCTATTAATAAAGTAGCTTAAGACTATTAAAACATTTTAATTCAGCCAAGTATAAAACTATGAATGCTATATTAAAATTTAAATAAATGTGAATATTTTCTTAATTTATGTTATATTTATAGATGTCTGATTCAGAAGCTGTAGTTGAAAAGAGGCGTGGACGCCCAGCAAAAGACAAGTCTGAGGTAATAAATCCTTTTGTATTGTTAGTTTTAAAAACATTTTAAAAAGTAGCAGAGAACTAATGTATCTTAAGTACATTTAAAGATGTATTTGCATTTTTTTTGAATGATTTATTTCTTATTCATAATTTTTATTCTAGGATGCCGTTAAAGAACCAAAAAAGCGTGCACGTGAAACTGAGAAAAAAGACAAAGATGTAGCGAAAAAGGACGATGAAGTTCCAGCAAAGAGAGGTAGGGGTCGTCCTCCAAAGTCTGGCGCTTCCGGTGGAAAAAAAGATAAGCCTAAGGTATGATAGTACTATTTTACTCTTGATTAAATTTTGTTCATATAATTTATAATTTGGTTTTTATTTTTAGAGCAAGACTGGAAAACGTGGTCGCCCAAAGAAGAGTGACAAAAAAGAAAAGGAGGAATCTGCTGAAGAAGAAGACAGCAAAGAAGAAAATGAAGACGAAGATGACGAATAAGATACTACTTAGGATTAATCTCAATAAATGTGTGTTCCGTGTGCAGCGTGTCCTTAATTTTAGATTGCATCAAAACAAATTTACAATTTTACCTAGATTAAGTACCTTATTGTGTAACTGTATGCCCAGTATTTGTAGCTTATAGAAACTCATTTAAATTTAAATTTAAATTAAGTTAGTATTGTTAATCATTACTATTTTAATTTAATAATTATGTAACCTCTAATTTTACTTAAAAACTCATTTCCTAAATGGATTTCTTTTTTTTATTTTGTACCATTTATTTGTAAACAAACTTTTTTTACTAATTTATATCTGGATTGTATCTTTGTTCAAATATAAAAGTACTTGAATATTCAATAATTATTTGGTAGTTTATTTTGACTCCTTTTTTGAGTTGGTTTTTTGTTCTTAGATACTCATCTAAACACTTATGAAATTGTATGGTAACTTTACTTATGTTTTAAATTATTTTAATGATTCACAGGAATAAATTGACTGGTTAACAGTAATTATTAAAAAATTACTTTTGGATACAATAAAATAATATCCATATCTGATGAGTTGTTTAAAGTGGTTCCAAAATTTATATACATTTATAAATATATAAAATAATTTGTATGCATTTACTTAAAGTAGCCAATATTAATAAATTCAAGATTTTAAATATTATGTAGGTAAATACGACAGTTTCAATATAATATATTTGATACTCAAACCAGAATATTTTCATATTGATTTTGGTTTATTAACTAAATAATTAATTTCTAAAATGTAAGTTTTAAAATAAATAGATTTTCAAAGGTATGTTATATTAATTGACTAATATTTAAGAATTAATACAAAATCCGATTTTTTATAAAGTATATCTAAAAATTAATGTTTGATTATAGATTTTTTCATAAGTCTTTAAAAATCAGGTGAACTTAATAATAATATTTTTAAAAAAATAAACAATTTTCAATATTTTTTTTATAAAGATTATTAAAGAATTTGATGTATCACTATGATTTTGATTTATTCTTATGTAGAAACATGGTGTATTCTATTAAAAATATGCTCATACTTTAAAGTAATAAAAGTTTTTAAATTCATACAAATATACTTAAAAATTATAATTATTATGGCACTATATTTATGATATGAGTCATTAATTTGTAATATTTTTTTTTCTTTTGGCTTGTTCATTACAAAATTCTACTAGTTTGATTTGAAACAAATACCAATTTGCATATTCTATACAACAATATTGAAAATTAATGAAGATCTTTGGTAACCTTTATATTAAAATATTAAAAAACAAATTTTATGCTGACACCTATCTCAGAAAAAACATCGCATTAGATAGTTGTATATTTTGTAAATGATATTTAGAAGATTTTGTTCAATATATGCTATTTTATGTAGGTACATATTTGAGTTTTTTCTGTTATTGACAGTAGGTTATTTGTAATCAAAACCTTATAAAGTTTTGAATGCTTAATCCAATTCAATGATTTGATCTACCAATTATTTTAAATAAACATTTAAAGAAAGAATATGATGTAAAACATGGTGATCTGTCAAAATTATAACGCTTGTATGAAAAAAAAAAAAAAATGATGAGTTACAATTTATTTTCAGTATTATTAGTTTAAGTAATGTTGAATTACCTAAATTGTCAGGTCTTTATATCAAGAAAAAATGTATTTAGTATAACCTTAAAAAAACTTGAGAATAAAGAAAAATGATCTCTTCAATATACCATCCACATGTATATAGTTTCTGATCTATAGAATTGCAGAATATTATACTTGGACAAAAATTAGGATATGAAAAAATGATTCTTCAAAAAAAAAAAAAAAAACCAAATAATTTCCTTATTTTATTCAATTTCTAAAGTCAAAACTATGCAAATACTAATAATCTGAACACTAGGTAATCTTTACTGTTGTAATAACAATAAAAATCATTTTTTCATTATAATAAATTACTTGTAGATAATAATCTAAAATATATTCGTATAATAAGAATAGAGTGATAAATGAAGAATCTGGAAGAATGTTCCCATTTTTTCTATGATTTTACCTTATAAAATTATTAAAATTAGAAATGTCTGATTTCAATCTTTAAGACTTGGAATATGAAATGAATGTACTCTCATTCTCAGATCAAAACAATAATGATAATATTATTATTGTTACATTTTTTATTGATTATAAATAAACTTCAGAAGATAAGATAATTCATTTAATAAGTTTAAGAAGTATATAATAAGTAATAATAATAGTAAGAAGTAAGATAGTTCATTTAATACATTGTATAGGTGGTATTATTTTATACCTACACTAGCTGGATAACCTAGTTCCACTCATATATTCAATAGTTATTTAAATTCTGTAATTTAATTCACTATTAACTGTTGAAGTGGTGTTATGTGAAAGAATTCATTATGTTTTTCTTCACTCCATTAAAATAATTTCTCAAGATGGTTTTTTGGTTAAAACTCTTAAAACTGCATAGCGATAAAAAAGCTTTAACCGACAGAATCTTTCACAGTATTGCCAATACTGAGAATTGTATGAATTGAAAATTGATTTTTATATTTTTCTTTACATCTTATAAACATATCATACGTTTTTCAAATAATTTGAAAATTAATTTTAATAAAATAAAATATTTTTCAATTCATACGAAAAAAAACTATATGGTTGACTATAATATCTTTGTTCCAGTAACTATTTATTGTACATTGTTATGATGTGCCCTTTTTCATTAAACCATAATATGATACCCAATGAAAATCATAAATTTGAAGGAGTACTTAATAACCACGTAAACTTAATTTTAATAAATTATTTAATTTTTGTTATATCTGTTTACAATTAAAAATGTTATAAAATATTAATTAACATTTATTAAATTCCATAAACAATAGGTATAAATATATTACACAGTAGCACATATAAGGGTTAGTTGATGTCGAGAAATGTGTAAATCAAAAGTTAATTTGTATACCTATATTCCTTTACACTTATCTGATAGACATTTTCAAAAAACTCAAATATTTAATCCAGTAAAATACATTACTTTTTATTTTAACTTAATTAATTAAAAAAAAATAATAAATATTTTTGACTGTAAGATTGTTCACTATTTGTACATTACAGTGACATTCCATTTTCTATTAAATCATATCGATTTAATGTGATTAAAATCTCAAATTGTTTACATAAAAGAACTTAGATGTTTTTAATTTGGAATGTATGTCAGAATTCACATTTTTACACATCAAATTTCGGAAGTGTTCAGGCACTCCTTTTTTTTTTATATAGTAAATTTAAAATTACATTTTTAAATGAAAAAAAAAAAGTACAATGTTATTAGGAATAAGACCTTTTCAAAATAAATCTTAGATGTGAACTTCAGGATGGTTAGTCATTTGGCATCATTTGGGGGGTTAGGGTGTACGGTTGCACCCCTTACTTTTAAAATAATCCCAATTGGCCTGCCATAGTAATGCGCCATTTTTTTATATAATTAACATTTTATATACCTACTGTTTTTACTTTTTAATGTACCTACAGTAGAATTTCGATTAACCGTCACTGTCGGGACCAGGGCTATGACGGTTAACGGAAATTTTGCAAAAAAAAAACGTGTACATACATATACACTCATTTATTATATTTTTTACGTGTGTGTACTTAAAAAAACAAAAAACTTACATATAACAAATTATAAACATACATATCACACATATTATTAAAAAAAAATCTGTAATTTTAGTTTGGTTTTTGATTCTCTAGCTTTTTTAGCAGCAATATTACGTATTCGACGTAGAAGTAGGTAAGACATGCGTAGCATTTGATTCTTCTTTTACTTCAAACCAATCAATACACTTGGATAACAAGGCTTCTGATTCTGAATGGCTAGTTAGTGGTTTTAAGTCAAGCCCTGAATCTTCGAAATCCTCATCAATTTCTTCTTCTTCAACGGCAATGACATTCAAAATAATCTGTTCTTCGGTCACTGATTAAATTACAATACATACTTACATAGTACAATACATACACACATAAGTTTATAGTTCGTTTATCACGTTTATCGCTTATATTGGATATGTACAATATATTACAAACTATTTTTATACACTTGATAGTTACTGTGTTGGGCAGTGGGCACCACGACGAGTTTATCACGATCGCAGGCGCGGATCCAGAGGGTGGGCCTGGGCCCACCCAAAATTTTCTACGATCACGATTTTAATTTTTTGTCATCCAACGTTTAAAAATACTTAATACTTTGTCAACTATAGTATTGATCGCGTAGAAGAGTAAGAAAACAAAAGTTTCTCTACCTCCTAAAATATCACGTAATTGTTCCATGTGATAAATTTGTTTTTATTTATAAATATCGTTTGTTGTTCGTATAGAACGATTAAACTCGGGTAAGAATCAATATTAGTGTATGCGGTAATGGACTCCAATACTCCATCGCTTCTATCGATGCTGTACGACTAATATTATTCAGTTGCTGTCAACTATAATAAATATTATGTAGTATTTATATTATATATTCACATTTAAATTTCGAAATCAAATCTTACACAATCCATAATTAATTACCGGTGTAATTTTCATTTTAACTTTGTTTTGATACTAAAAACTGAATTAATATTATTCTGTAGTTGATTTAATAACAATAACAATTTTTAATTTCACTGTATTAACTCGTGATTCAATATATGGGCTCACTCAAAAAAATATTCCTAGATCCGCGCCTGCGCGATCGTCTAATGGCCTAATTATTTTTTTTTTTCGGCGGTGACCGATGACGGATAACAGAGAGTGACGGTTAATCGGGTGACGGTTAATCGAAGTTCAACTGTATTTTAGTTATTTTTTAATGTGTCAATAAACAGAAATCAAAGATGTTTTAAAAGTTTTGACTGTCCAAGATGATCAAACAGCTAAAGCTATTAGTTTACTTGAAGAGTTTTCTTCATTCCATTTTATTTTAATTTTGCATATTATAGTATATAAATTTTAAGCGATGTTCATTGTTTATTGTGTGAGCTTCAAAATTCTAAAATTTTGCTACCGACAGCAATGAATTTAGTTAATTCTTTAAAAGAAGTACTTATAAAACAACGATTAGAAATATTTTGAATTTATTTATGAAAAAGCTAAAATATGTTCATTAAAAAATAATGTATCTATAGAAAGAGAGGAGGAAAGAAATAATCACTCACGGCAAAAATATAAACCTTCAAAACAATTTGAAGATTACTTTGTTAAGAGTACTTTGGGCAAAGCAAAAGTAACCAAGTCAAAGAATAGTATTAAAAATACAAAAAAAATGTAATGGACAGGTACCTAAATATTAAACTTAAAGTATAATTTTTTAAATGTTTTTTTTAGTAGGTATTTTTATTTTACTCATATATTTAATATTACATAATAAAATTAAAAATTTCTTGTATGTAGGTAAGCATAGTGATATTAATGCTTTATGGCTTTTGGCACTTTTGCTATACTTATGCTGTAGATTTATGCATACCTATAGTAAGTTTTTTTTTTGCTTGCATTCAATTTAAGATTTATTATGCAGATAGATGAAAGATTTTGAGTTGTTTGAAATTTTTGACTGTTCTAGTCCAATTTTTTTTAACCCTGAATGTCTTTATTCAAAATTTTTCATACATCATTATAGTTATTTTAAATTCAATGAAATACAAATTGCTTCCGAGTTTTCTTCAGCAAAAGCACTATTTGATGACAAGCATGATGTTAATTTAGATACTATAGCAATATGCCTGAAAGATTTTCCTATCGCTTTTACTGAAACATTAAAAAAGATTTCATTAGTAAAAACTTTACCGATTACAACAGCATCAAATGAAAGGTTTTTTTCATCGCTCAAAAGTCATATTCACGCAAATCTATGGGAGATGAAAGACTAAACGACCTCATGGTACTTGAGGTCATATGTCAAAAAAGAAGAAGTTAATAATATATATCTAGAAAAAGCTGTGGATATATTTTCTATGCTTAAAAATCGCCAGTATCCGCTTCTTTAAAACATAATATTTTTTTTTTAGAACTCTGCTTGTACAAAAGTTATTAGTACCTATATAAGTTATCACAATTAATACATGTAATTATAACGTGATTTTTTTTCTTTTCTTTTTTTTTTTTTTTTTTTTTTGCTGCATTTACCAACTAAGATTTTATGAATTACTCATTGTTTCCACAGATAAGGTACCTATTAAATTACCTATTTATTCTTTTTAAATTGTTTTTTACTATTTATGTTGATTTTAATTCATAATCAATAGAACAAATTTAAAGTAATACAATTATGTAGGTAAGTATATTTATTATTATATGGCCCGATGAAATTTCCAAATGGCTTGCTTAAAACTTCGCACACCAAAAAAAAAAAAAAAATGAAATGACACCTCTGGGTCTGGGTAGTTATATCAAAAATTATAAAAAAAATGTGTTAGTTTACTTAGTTAGTCATCTAGTAAGACTGTGATTTCAAATGAAAACATTTAAGTTAAAAAACTTATGGGATGTGTTTAACACATCTAATCAAATAACCATAGATAACATAATGTATATTTATACATATATATGATTTAATGTAATTTAATTTAGACATAGATATGCCTTTAAATTGGTTATTTTGAAACCGCTTATTGAGCAATATTGATGCATTTAAAACAAGTGCTTCATTGCAAAATATTACATATTTATTAACGCCTTTATATTCAGTTAGACGGTTCTCTACAGGATAAAAACTGCACGTGACTTTAGCCAATAGTTTTTAAGTTTATCCTAGACAAAAAAAAAGCTTACTATTTCATATAAATATATAATATGTTTTTTTTTTTAATGTCCAGCATCATTATTCACAGCTCTGTGAGGTTTTAGCACTATTTTAGCATAATTTAAATACCTAAAAAAATTATACATATTCATTATCAATACCTAAACTTATTCATTTTAATATTCTATAAAATCTTAAATGTATTTAATTACTTGAAAAAAAGCAAAACATGTATTTTAAAATGTTGTACTTGAATTGATAGTGTTGTGAAATGCATTTCAGTAAAATTAATTCTACACTTAGAACAAGCAAAGAAAGTATGAGAATGCTTTAAGTTCATAAACATGATTGTGCAAATGTTTTATTAGTTTATTTCTTGTAATTCAGTATATTTCTTATTTTGTAAATATATTTGGTGAGCAAAATAAATAAATAAATAAATGAACTATAGTTCAACTACTAACCTATTTACAACAGAAAAAATATGTATATTATTACTGACGTTTTTGAAATAATTATTAAAAGTTGTTATTGTCTGTTTAGGTCTGACACCTGAAAATAGCTAATAATATCCAACATTCATTAATGCTTTCTCATAAAAACAAAATAAAAATATTAATTACTGTATGTAGTCAGATTTTATTCTTTGTTAAATTTTAAACATCAAACACATTGGTTTCAACTAAATCTAAAATTTAATAGCCAGTGATATAAGTGTTATATTTTAGAAATTGATTATGTATTTTTTTTTTCATTTGATTTAAATTCTAACTACATTAATATTAAAACAAAAACTAATTAATATTATCATTAAAAAGAGTTGGTCGCTAACAAACCAATGGTTATGAGCAGGAATATTTAAATAACATCGCTATTTTTAACTAGTTTAAAATAATATGTGAATATAAAACCTGAAAAATAAATAATTTAAGTGAAGAATTAAATAAAAAACAAAATGTTTAACTGTTTTAAATAATTGCATTAAAATAATTCAATTTTTCGTAAATTAAAATCCATTTATCTAAAATATATTTATACCTAAATATTATATGCTTAAAAATCAAATATGAATATTCTTATCTAATAATAATTACTTTGTAGTAAAACTATTATTGGTATTCAAAATAATTTTGGTTCAAATAGTTCTTTATTTAAAAACCATAACACAAACACTAGAATCCAAGAAAATACATACATACATACATACATATATCATTTTATTATGAACTTTTGAATTTTGTGGAAAAATATTTTTTTATTCTTCTAAATGATAATAAGTGTACTTTAAAAAAATATTAATATTATAATTATGAATTATTCAATACAGATTCAACTTTTTTAACAATGAGATCAAATTTTTGAGCAGGAAATATTAAAACACGTCTGTAAGGAATCATTTCAGAATCATCTGCTTCCCATTTACCACCCAAACCAGATCCCCTTTCATTTTGCACACAAAATTCAAATTTGTATTCAGCTTCCTGAAACAAAAGTAATAATATTATGCCCCAATTAGGTTTGTTTAAAAATAATTTTTAAGAGACATACTTCATCAAATATTTCTTCTTCAGCATTGGACCAGATTGTTTCAGTTTCATTCTTTTTGTTACCTTTCTTACTATTTTTTGTTTTATAAAGTTTACATATCAAAATAAGATAAGCAAAATCATTTGATGGGTGTTTTGATTTCAATTTGGCCATTTCTTTGCTGAAAAATTAATAATTAATATATTATTTATAAGTAGTGATAACTGAGACATAATATGATTATTTTAAAATTTTAGCAAATAAAACAAGTACATATACTTGGGAAACCAATTTATAATTGAAAATGTATTCATTTATAGAAAAAAATGTTTAAATACAAAAGAATATAGTATAGTTGAGAAACACAAAAAGTAGTATCACACTGATATTTGTTTTCCATATTTTACAATTGGTTTTTAATCCGCCTTGTCTTTTGCACACACATAACATGTAATACATTTAGAAGAAATTTTAAATTAAAAATTTTACATTGATAGAGTTAAGATACAATATGTATATATATTTTTATAAGAAACTATAAAATGCTTTTGAACATTTGCGTCATTAGTTTTTAGGATTTTGACAACAAATTAGGACACCAGTTTTTGTGTTTTGATTAAAGATAAATTAAATTATCTATCTTTTTAATATTTATGGTCATATAACAATGAATCATTTTGTATAAAAGAGCTTTTTAGTTGAAGGCATGTGTTGATAGAACAAAATATTGTAAAATAATAATAATATATAAATAATTAATACCTAACAGACTGAAATAGTGGGACTGATATTGGAGGTGGTATATTGATATACCGTTCATTAATTAACAATCCAACTGGTTTCTTTTCATCATTTAATAGGTTTTCAATGAATTCAGATGTATTTGCATCACCATGTTCTTTACTCAATACCAACAATAATTTATGTAACTGATCAATACATTCAACTTCCTGCAGTGCGTGTACAATATATTAAATACTTCAACATTAAATAAAAATAATGCGAAAATAAATGAAATAATCATACTTTATCAGTTAAATTGAGGACTGTCGTTATTCCAAATCCTTGACTGTCATCAACATCATCATCATCATCGTCGTCATCATAATTCTCATCATCACAAACTTGCTGTATCAGATAAATACATTCATAATAAAAATATTAGAATCAATATTAAGAAAATATTTGAATTTTGTATAAAATATTTTCTTGATGAAACTTATATTACTACAAGTAATATATTTTTACTTAAGTAATGCAATAATCTGATGTATACCTTGATCACAGTGCCAATTCCTTTTTGATGTATCAATAATTCAGCCATATCAGATAGATTTACATGGGCTTTGAGGAATAACTGTTGTAACAATTGTTTCACACTGTGAAAGTCTGTGCTTTCTGGATTACGGCCTTCAAAATCAAGGTTGAAAATCTGAAATAATAGCAAATAGTATAAATGAGTAATGATACCGATGTAATAATAAAAAATAATACAATTCATTAGATAATCATGTGCTGAAATGAAATAAACTATTCATATTAACTGTTGCATTATGAATAGAATTCGCATGAAAATTCTGATAGAAAAAAACTATTGAAAAATTGTTGGAAAATAATCATTATTGAATTTTTATACACAATCAGATTTTTAGCACACCATAATTCTTCAAATTCTAACAATTAATGAAACAATTTAAGAAATATTATATTTTTGTAAAAGCTGTAGATAAAGTACAAAAATAGTGATTCAAAATAATTATTTAGTTTATATTAATTTAATAACATGGTTTTTAAGCATGAATATTAAGTATTAATAACATTTGCATTTTGTTCAAATGAAAAGTGCAATCCATTTTTGATCAAAAGACTTTAAAACATGGTGAATTATTTCAAACAAGTTTACCATTGGACGTAAGTAAATATAAAACATTACTGGAGAACTTATTTCATGACTACTAATTGATCATCAAATATATCACTATCAATAGTCATACCACAATATTTAGAATTACGTTGCATCCCGCCGAGTAACTAAGTTATAGTTCATTTAGTTCTAACACTGGCCAATGGTGACCAGACGGATTTAAAAAAATTACAAGTAAAAAAAATTTATCCAATACGATATACAATTATCAAAATTGAAAAATTAAGCTATTTTCTATAGTTCAAGTTGGTAAAAGAAAATTTTCTTTTAATGAAACATATTTCAAGAAAAATTTTATTCATTTTTTGAAAACGACAGTCGCTGGAACAGATGAACCGGACGAGTCATATTATCATTACAATAACAGAAACAAGGGAATCTGATCTATTACCATTCCTTCGACATTTTCTTCTTGGCCGTTTTCGTTGGGCTGTACCGACCGTCTCTTCGCCGGAGCTGACATGGTTGTGCGACGGAACCAGATTTCACGATCTAAAGTATCCTTGGAAACGATTTTGAAGTAGCGTATTACGGTCTAACACCAAAGAAGAATTCGAATTCGGCGTAGGACGTCTGAAATGAATACTTGAACAAGAACTCGTGGCCGGCGGATCCGGGCGAGAAACACGCCGTGACGAGTTGCCGGAATCTTTCAAAGCCCAATCACCAATAGAGGGCGTTGATTCCTAGACCGTGTTTGTAAGCGGCTATGATAAGCTATTGATAATGATAAATGTTTTTTTTTCGTGATAACGTTTGTTTATTGTATTTGAAAAATGGAAACTAATTTCGCGGATCATCAATGCGCGTAATAAAATATAAATTAGCCTGTATCGCCGAAAGATCAATTCAAAAGTAGCCCGATTTTGGTAAAACTGGTGGTGGTCATCTAAAGACTCAAAATGATAATTCGATTGGCAATAAGTCGCACGATATGGCAATGCGAGGCCATTCCACAGATAGGTATCAATGATAATTTTATTTCTATATTGACATCTGTGCTAAAATATCTCTCTCTATAATATAAAAATGAATCGCATAATGTGTTGGTAAGCGCATAACTCAACAACGCCTGGACCAATTTGGCCAATTCTTTTTTTTTAAATGTTCGCTGAAGTCAAAGGATGGTTTTTACGGCGAGAAAAATCCGAGTAATTGCTGGGAAAACTCTAAAGGCTAAAAACAACCCTTTTCTTTTTAAAAACAGCCCTTACTGTAATGTGGATAATATATTATTGATCGTCTCTATGGCAATTTAATCACTGGTCAAGAACATCATCTATGGCGGTCGAATACTTGTGAGCGCCACAAGTATTAATCTCTGTTAATGAACGATTGAAATTTTAACGATTTGGTAGATGAACACTTTATAATGCCATTACATTTTTTATTCATTATTCGTGTATGTATCGTATTATTATTATTTACCTATTTCATAAAGACGTATATTTTTGTTTTTAACTCCGAGAAAGTGTTATAATATTCATAGAGATATATACGATTTATTTACAATGTGTTTCGAGTGATATGTACGATTCATTTTCCAACGGTAATTTCTTATATTAATACATATTATATCATTAAATATTACGTTTAAATTAAACTCATATTTTCTTTGTGGATACTTAAACTGCCTGATTTTGGCATAAAATATGTTTAGTACATTATTTTATACATAATTATATTAAATAACAAATACATAATTTATATAAATTTATATTAATTTATATTCGATATACCTCCTATAAGACGAAGCAATTTAGGTAGAAGAACCCGAAATGCTACAAACCAAATTAATTGCCGATCAAATCATACTGCGCAGGAACGTGACGACCAAAATGAACATGAAATAATTTTTTATTTTCGCGGTCGCGAGGGGGTAACGTGATCGGGCTCGCGAGTGGAACTACGGCGGTGTTCGACACGATAATTAACGAATATAATTCAAAAAAGCGGCCGAACGATGGACATACGATAATTCGGATGTACGCGGGAATCCAATAATCACATTAGTGTAAAAAACACGTCGGTGACTTTGGTTTCTTGTCTCTCGGCAAGTGGCATATTGTGTTCATGAGTATAGTTATGCTTGTGAACATAACGAATTCGTTTTGTCGTGACTGCTGGCGTAGAATCAACATTTAATGTAAACGTACCAAATTAATAATTGAACGCTTATGGTTTTTTTTTATTATTATTTTCCGGATGGCTATATTTGAACTAAACCATCATGTGATAATTTGAATTTGAAATATGTTTTCTTAATGTTTTTCACGTTTACTAATGGTATTTTTTTTAGTGTAGGTCACAAACTAATCTAAAAATGTGTGAAAGGTCATGTGCTAAACGAATGCATGATAATATCAATAACTTGGTTCTAAAAGTGACTTGCAATGGACGAAACGGAGTTGTGTGTTTTGATATCGGTTAAAAAAACACAAGCATAACCGTATAAGTATGTATGTATTTAATTTTATCAAATCAAACATACGCATTTGTTACCCAAAGGGGTTATACGTATGAAAATCGTTACACTATAAAAGTATAAAATACAGTAACCAAACGGTCGTTTATTGTTGTCTTTTGACCGGGAAAATTAATTAAAAACAACATTGTTATATTTTCCGAGGTTACAAGGTATTGCACGCAATTGGTGAGTGATATCGCGCGGCGTCTAAAAACGAAAAAAACGTGGCGCTTTTATTACTGTATCGTGGCATCGACATCGTGAATCGTGATACATAGTTACAATAATGATACGACGACCAATTTCTAATATTGTTATGTCATTTGTTTAATGTATATAAAAAAAAAAAATCATATTGTTTATATGACATAATTTCATATAAATGATTAGTAAAGAATATAATATAATGTACACACAGAAATAAACTACACAAAATCGTAAGTATTGTTATTATTATCATTACTTTCTTTCATTAATTGTTTATGATGAACGATACAACAAAAATACATGAATGATTTGTTGAAGAAGTTACACATTAGGTTGTAGTGTATTGAGTATTATTTAAAAGCGTTAAACGTTTAACATAATAACGAGGTATACAGGATACTCCTCACTTAAAATTACACGATGTGATATAACTCTAGGTAATACACAAATGTGAATGACTGGATGATCCTACCGAGCTATGAAAACATGCACTATATACTAACATCAATAACTACTCGTTTATGCACTACGGTTAAATACTTACTGCTAATCCATAATATCATAATTCAATACTATAACACGTTTTTTGAAATAAACTCCGTTTAATGGGTCTGTTTCGTTAGAGGATAAACTAGTGAAAGAAAGGACTGTTACGAAAGTGTATCTCAACCGGAAATCATAAAAAATCAGTGTGATAGTGTTAAAAATATAGATATAATAATAATAACTTTATTGCAAGAGCAAAAGATGATAGATTTTAAAATATTTTACTTAAATGTAATATTGCAGCGCCGCCTATAAAACATACAATTTTACATAAACGAGAAAATATTAGTACTTAATACATTACAAAACCGTCTTGTCGTGTAATTTTAAATAAAACAAAAAAAAAAAAACTTAAGTATACGTATTCACTATCCGATTTAACACGTTTGTTTTTGGGCATTTTTATTGTAATAAATATATTTTGTTGCTTGTCCGACAGCGTAAAATCAAAGTTAAACTTCAAGTTCGACAACTGACCGATTTCATTTCGTCGGGTTCACGAACAGTGATGAAAAATCGATATTAAAAAAAAAAAAGAAGACGTTTGTAACTCCGTTAAAAACCGGGTCGTCATGCGCTTGCGGTGGAAGGGGCGGCTGCCGGTCGGCCGGTCGTTGGCGTTGGTCGGCACCGCGGCCGTGCTCGTGTCGTGCGCGATCAACTTCGCGACGGCGCCGTACTTCGAAGGCCAGATGCAACGGAACGCCGGCGGCGGTGGCACCAACAGCACCGCGGACCACGGCCGCAGCAACCCGCTGGCCAGCGTCGTCACGCGGGCCATGAGCGTCGCGTGCTTCGCGTCTACCGCGTTCGTATGGTCGCGGTACCGCGTGGCCACGGCCGCGTACCACGCGCGCCTCCGTGCCCTAGACGCGTACTCGCCGGCCGCTCCGCGTGGCCGCGACCGTCACGCCGCGTTCGCCGCCGCCGTGTTGGCCGTGAACGCGCTGCTCATCGTGCCCGTGGACGCGTACCGCCTGTGGGCCATGGCCGCCGAGGGCCGGTCCGGGCCCGCGCTGTTGTACTACAAGTTCGCCCGGTGCGCGCACAACGCCGTCTCGTGCCTATGGGAGTGCTGGTTCGTCGCGCTGTGCTACGCGCTCCGCACCGCGTTCGCCCGGCTCAACCGCGACACGGAGGCCGTCGGCCGGCGCGTCGTGGACCCTGCGGCAGCCGTCGGTGACGAAGAGGACGCGGACCCGGACGAGGACGGGAACGACGACCGGTACGTAAACGGCGTCCGTCGAATCGGTTAGCTTGACGTTATGGGTTAGGTTAGGTTAGAACTCGAAACGTAAATGTTGAAAAAGCATTGCAGTTCACTATAAAAGTTTTAGCGACACTGTGTCGACTACTGGAAATTATCTAATCTTTTAGAAGATCACGGGTGTGATTCCTTAGGACGCGACTGTATACAGACGCGCGACTCGTGCGGGGCCGATGCAGTGCGACCGAAATTTTGGCCGCACCAGCCGCACGGCTCAATGACGGATTCCGTACAACACAAATTTTGACACACGAGACGCGCGGCTGCCGGCTAGTCCAGCATTCGTCCAAGCACGTTTGATCAGTTAACAAGTGCTTTATAATACATACTAGTGCAATATTTTTTATTATTTACAACCAGACATGTTACGAAGTCATAAAAAAAAAAAAAAAAAAAAAAATAAATGCTCATCAAACTACTTCTTTTAGAAGAAATCAACGAAGAAGAAACAATACTCGAACATGCAATTAAAATATATAACACGAAGAAAACCCACAATTTGTTTCTCACTAGAAAAATTTAAGGATTTTATAGCACTTTTAATTGAAAAACATTTGCTTAAAGATGAACAAAAATTAAGAGAATTTTTTCGATTGAGTTGCGATCAATTTAGCTATGTATAATGTATGTTTTAAATATTATCGAAGATGATATCAAAACCAATCCTTGGTTGGTCTTTATATTCTGGATGTTTTAAGTCGAACAAGCATGGATGTTGATTTACACATTCAGCTAAAACCGTGTCTTCCAAAGAAAATGAACTTTTCGAGGACATTAAAAAAAAAAAAAAAAAATGCAAAACATACAATATTGAAAAAAAAGTTGTGTGGTCATCAGTCCCGCGGCTGACGCGTTTTGACTGCCTCCGAAGCGGTCGCAGTCGCTCGTCGTCAGTCGCATGCGATAGTCGCGCGTGGCCGCGGCGGTGTAGGGAAACTATACAATATGAAAATGTCTAAACCAGTACCGTCAGCCGCACGAGTCGCGCGTCTACAGTCGCGTCCCAAGGAATCACACCTTAAGTCGGTAACACATTCAACGGTCACAGCTATCGGTATTTATACAATTCGACTATTACTTATATATTATTATTTCAAGAACGTACTGTTGAATTAGTTCTCGAACACTTGACAGACTATGAAATTTTTTTAAAATTTTGATTCAATATGATTTATGATTTTATAAATTATTTAAATCATTTTTAAATGCGGTAAAAATGTATGACAGCCGACAGGTATCAGAAATGAATACTTATCGAGTGATTTCATTTTTTTTTTTTGAAATTTATTCATTTCTATTTTGGTATACCCACCTAATATGTTTGTTTTATGTAAATCTATTTTCAGGTACGGAAACCGATTCGAGAGCAGCCACGGAGACGATCGCACTGCAGCAGACCACCGTCCCGTCGGTACTACTCGTACAACTGTCGATCGTCGCCGTCGGGCGCGGACCGTCGACGAAGACGACTACGGCCGTCGGAAAAATCGTGATCACGGAGACTGTGATGACTGCGACGACTACGAAGACTGTGACGACGACGACGAAGACGACCTCTGGGTGGCTCGGTACGACGAGTCGGGAGACTTCGTATACCGTTCACGGGCCACGGGACGGTCGCTGACAACCGTGGTGGAATGGTTCAAGATCCGGCACCGGCTGATCCGCGAGGCCATGGACGCGCTGAAGTACGCGTTCACCGTGTCCATCGGCGCGTCCCTGTGCAACCTGTGCATCATGGCGCTGTACGACATCTACAAGTACAGCCAGAGCTTTGTGGACGAAGGGCGCAGCTACGTGTTTATCATGTTGTGGCTGTTTCAGTACACGTTCAGATTTTTCATAATCGTGGCCACGGCTCACGCCACGACAAAACAGGTGAGTTATCAGAGCGGCGGCCGGGTGACCAGTGTGTTTTTACCCTATACTCTATCTGATTTAAGAACACACCGGTTCGCGCATGCACGAACGATCGATAAACATTGTCAGACCCTCCCCCCAACATTCACTGATCGAAAATGATCGTTAAATGTCGCCTTACGATCGTACGTCAATGTTATCGTCGCTGTCGTCATACCTCGTACTGCACGCGTAGTCCTCATTAGCCATTACTCATTAATCATTATTATCAATAATTATCGTGTTTACACCGAAATGATAATTTATGCGTGAACCGTATATATATATATATATATATATATATATATATATATATATATATATATATATATATATATATATATATATATAATATTTAAGTAAAATAATTTTTTTATATATATTTTGAATTATATTTTGACACCTTATATACTGAAATCATGAAAAATAATAATATAATACATCATAGTATGGATTGGCGTATATTTTTTAGCTGACTAAATAATACCAGTAGAGTATTTACTTATTGTGGTTCAGGTTCAAAGTTGAGTAGAATGGGCGAGTAGAGTGACGGCAGCGTCGCCACAGATTCCCGATAGCGGGAACAGCTGCGTGAACACGACGCGTTTCCGTCCGCCGTCCGGTGTCTTCTTAGATAGAGATATAGTATAGATGCCTACTTGGATAGAGTATAGATGCCTGCTGGGATTATTTGCGGTCGAAATAGTGATAGGAAAAAATAGTGGATGAAAATTATTGACATCAGAATCATTAAAATAAATTTAAATATAACGAGAAAAATACTTGGCAAAAAAAAAAAAATTATACATATGTATAAAAATTGTATATATTATATTTATTTATATTTGGTCAAAAATAATTAATGATGTAGAGTAATATATGAGTGAAGAGTCGATAAATAAGTTACTTTAGTAACGGCTGACGTGTGCTGCACGAGTGGTGGGCCAGTAGCGCTTATAGGACTTCATTATGCCCAAAACTGAAATTTGTCACCCGTTCAAGCTACACACTTATACATAATATTATTTGTTGACATGTCTTTCATCAATACTACCGTTACAAAACATTGGTGATAGGTGATTGTATTTTAAACAAACAATAAATCATTTCTTTCGCAAAATTGTTCTGAGATTCTGAGGAAACCTTTAATGAAATATTAGCCTATGAATTAGAATTTTAACCTTAAATGAATATATTGGTATATACAAAAAAAATATTGACTTCGGTTTTTGACATTTTTTCAGTGAGTATATTTTTGTTTAATTTACTTATTTTTATGAAGAATTTAAAATTTATAAAAACGATATGATTTTACAATTCTATATTTAGCCTAAAAATAGTCAAGTACATTTTTATCTTTACTTTATTTTAAACTAAATAGTAAAGAGATAATGTTTAGTAATATTTAATATTTAGTTCATTTATAATTTACGGTTTATTCTGGTATACACGTCATAAGCTACATTTTGCTATACTAAGTGTATTTTGTGTGGTAATTTCTTTCTATTTTTAAAAAGTTTTTCAATATTTAAGAAAAACAAAGTACTGAAAAGTTGAGTTAAAACTGTAAAAATCGTAAATGAGATTTTCATGAAATTGATTTTAGTTACTTAGTCATAATTTCAAAATAAATGGAAACTCGAAAGAACATTGAATTATTAATATCCTCTTAAACAGACTTGACAAAAGTTTCAAAATTGTTTTACAACTTTTGAGATGATTATAGATTTTTGAAAATGTAACATTATTTTAACTTTAATATCTAATAGAATTCAACGTTTTTGATGTTAAGACCTGAAAATGTAACACAGTGTTTTTGTTAAATATTTTAAAATTATTATCAATAGTCATGACTTTTTTTTTGAGCATTTAAAATTGTAATTATATTTTTTATCGAGATTTTTTTTTATTAACTTAAAAAACATAATCTACAAATAATGTTAATAAGCATATCTATTATTTATTGTGATTTATAGTGTTTTTTATTGAAATTTGTATTTTAGGCACTAAAATCAAAATTGGTAGTTTCGTTCATGATTAAAAATTGTTTGGATTCTACAACAAAAGAAGAGGTAATTATTTAAGTTATTGGTTTATCGAATATAGTACTATACTGTTTGAAAATTTATTTTACAGCTCGATCAATAATTCAATTAAAATTTTTTCAGCTGCAAATTTTCCTTGGTCAGATATCAAGAAATTCATTGGAATTCTCGATTTATGATCTTTTTGTTTTAAAAACACAACTATTCACGTCGGTAAGTTGGTAAAATAACAGTGAACAACTGTTAGTAAACTCTCGGAATGTCAGAATTGAGATATTTATTACAAAGTTTATGAACACTATTTAACGTGAAAGAGTATTTGTATGGTGATTGCCATACACAACATATCAATGTCTTCCCACCAAATGATGACACTTGTATACGTGTTTGCTACAGTTCAAGCCTTTTCTATATATACTATAACATTATTTTAAAAATAATTGGAAAACAACGATAGGTATATTATTTTACGTTAGTTAATGATGTAGACATTGCGACAGCCGTTTAAAATTCGTATCATCGTTAGTATTGAGGATATAGTACGTATAAATACGCATACTACGTAAATATTTAGTTTTCAAGAATATTTGTATGTATTCAAATGTATTGATGAATCAAGATAAACATAGTTTTACTTTCAAATTTATGGGCATATGACGCTCAATATATTATCTCGTTTAACCAAATAAACGTCTATACCTAAGTTTTGACAAATATTTACAGTTTGTCAGTCTCGAATTACGATGCATCTCTGTAGTATTTAAATTTAATATTTTGTTTACCGCCAGTTTTTATTTATGTTCATTTATACAGGTTGGTTAATTGATTATCATCGTTTTAATTTTTTTTTTTTTTTTAGGCAATCGGAGCATGCATAACGCATTTAGTAATAATTCTTCAGTTGAAATTTGATTATGAACAAAAAAAACATCCAGCATAGAAATATCGGCAAGGAGACGATTATGGTCAACGAATGTTTAATAATTGTAATTCGTAACTATACTGTTAATATTATTATTACTGTGGGTTAGTAGGTGTTTAAGTCTAGTTAGTGTTTAGTTGGATCTTATGATAATATCACAATCGTCATTCGTCTTATAGAGACTTATTGCCAAAACACACATTTTATTGTTTACATGCCGTAATAGATGATATTTAAAATTTTCACTAAATAACATTGATTTGCTAACACTTTTTTTAATAATTTTATTGCATGGAATATGTATTCAGTTGCCTATTGTGTGTAATCAAAGCTATATTTTCTATTAGATCTTATATTTAGAATATTTTAAAACGTGAAATCGTTAACATTAATCGTACACCCGTATTTTTCGATAAAAGTGTAAAGGTAAAAAAATCGTTGTTTTTGTTTACGAGGGTGTACCTATTTCTTCCACATATGCCTTACGCTCTCGTTTGATAACTACACTACAGTTATAAATAAGCCACTTTTTATAACAATAAAACTATTGATACAATAATACCAACACTAACAACAACAAGAGCGCCCACAGTAATATTTATGGTGATTTGTTGCGATGACGTGTGCTCGTGATCATACTTTTCAAGTGTGTCTCCAAATGACATCAATAAAATGCCATGTTTTAGTGCGTTCACAATAAAATATCACTCAAATGCGTCCTTAAAAAATAAAATGTTTTTTTTAGATAGCTCGAATGCACCTTGGTTCAATTATAATTACCGAGAAAGCACCACAAAAAGATTAATACTTACTTACGTCGTTGTTTATGTATTCAATACATTTAGGTGAGTGATACATTTAGAATTTTATAACCATTGATGCTATAATTACGTATAGTCAGTATCAGTCTGACTCACTTGGCTACTCGGTTATTGCTATAGTAATTGAAAATGTCGTAGGCAAAGATTACCAAGCTTTGAAGTTTAAAACATGATTTTTACGTTGAAATTGTTAATTTTTAAATTATGTTTTAATACTAATTATAAATAAATAAATACCTATAAACTGTTGCTCTATTTTATAACTACTGTGCGTGGGTAGGTGCTAATGCTACGTAAGTGTTTAGGTAGATTATACTATAAATACAATTATACCTCAATATTGTTGTGTAGAGACTTATAGTATTATATTATATTCATACGAAAAATATATGGTATAAATAAAGATAACTATTAGAAATTTAAGTTGTATGTTTTATCGGGTAACGGACATTATTAATATTTGTATTCACTTCGTATCTGTCTAGCGATCGCTTCGAAAAAATCATTGTATAGTTGTGCTCAATAATTAACGTTTATATTATTATGACGTGACCTAAAACGTCAACTTATAATGTCGAAAATTACACAGTTTTCACTGATCAGTGTTATCGTAACATGTTGAACAATTTAGTAAAATAATAGAATAATAATATCTTAGATTGAATCTGTCCCCCATCTCAATTCAGCTTTAGAGCCAAGCACAGCACAATCCACCAAGTGCATAGAGTAGTAGACGCCATCTCAACTTCACATGAACGAAGCAATATTGCTCCTGTGTCTTCCTCGACATCTCTCAGGCGTTCGACCGCGTTTTGGCATGAAGGTCTCCTCTTAACTAAACTGCGAAACTGCCTCCCATCACCTCTATTTATGCTAATCAAATTTTACCTAACAGATAGATACTTTCAAACTCGCGTTGGCTCTTCCATCTCAGAAATGACTCTAATCCAAGCAGGAGTACCTCAAGGCAGTATTCTATCTCCCCTTCTATTTAACATATATGCCTCAGACCAGCCCATAACACAAGACACCCTTATAGCTGATTTCGCAGACGATAAAGCGATAATAGCAATACCTACATGAAAATCATTTAATTGCCTTGGCCAATTTCCAAATCCACCTAGACCTTATTTCGCAATGGTACTCTAGATGACGAATAAAACTAAACCACAACAAGTCGGTACACACGAATTTTACGCTAAAACACGGAATTTGTCCACCTGTGTCTGTGGACAACATTCCTATTCCGTCGTCTGACACCGTCAAATACCTAGGCCTGACCCTGGACAAAAGGCTAACTTGGAAACAGCACATAAGGTCCAAACGACTAACTCTAAACTCTCGTTCTCGCACCCTTAAACACCTCTTATCAACAAAATAAATTCACTAAATTAGGAACTAAACTTCTCATTTACAAGTCATTACTAAAACCCATTTGGACTTATGGATTAAAATTGTGGGAATCAGCCAAAAAAACTAATATAAATAAAATCCAGACCTTCCAGAACATCACCCTATGCAGAATAGCAAATACCCCACCGTACGTATCCAATCTAACCCTCCATAATGACATGCGCATGAAAACAATCGAAGAAGAATCGGTAATTTACTACAAGCGATTCTTTTCACATCTAGCTAATCACAAAAATCCACTAGTCAGCAATCTAAATACAGTAACTTTTCCTGAAATACCTCGTCATCGACTGAAAAGGAGATGGTGCAGGGACCTCCTAAGCTTATAACTTCCAACGATCTACTCCTCGCTATTAATCTCACTCTTATTTTCCACTAAGTCATAGATCAACATAATCCGTGCTCATGCTAAGTGTTACTAATGGGTGACTTCTTACCCCCGTATTATCTTGCTTGTTTTTCTCTCAGCAAATACTCTTATTGTACTGTTAGTATAGATTGTGTAACTTCTTATAAAAAAAAGAAAAAAAAAGATTGAATCTTTTGCTACCATTTGATGAATACCTATGTTTCCTAAGGTAGGTAATATAGTTCAAGTCTTCTATATAGTAACGTTTGAAATTCTAATAAAAAAAAATCGAAAACAAGAGTACATTATTTTAATTACATGACATAATTTAATGATAAAATATGTTTTGACAGGTGCTTAAGTTTCAAGCGTTCATTAAAGTGTGTAAATAATTTCCAAGAATACTGCATACATTCAAATGTATGACAAATATAATAATGCATATTATTATATTACAGTGGTCGCCGCTTATAATGATCACATCCGTCCGAGAGTATTTTGATCACTATAACCGGAAATCACTATAAGCGGCGACTCAAAAAATATCGAAAAAATAACGAAATTTTTTTTAAATACATATTTTATTTTGTAAAAAACATTAAAAATACTGTGCAAAATATCAAAATACAGTAGTACATATTAATTAAATTTAAATTTAAAAATTAATATAATAAAATAATATACATTCATACATACGAAATTTAAAACTTAGGTTCTTTTAAAAAAGTCGGTAATTTGCCCCTGTTTTTTTGGTATGGAAACCATCATACTGTGCTCTAAGTTGTTCAATGTATCAAAGTAATTTGTACCTATGTCATGCTCTTCAATAGCTCTTCTCAGTGTATTAATTGCATTGAATACTTCACTCCTGGTTACTGGTACTCGGTCCTCTGCATATTCAACTTCGTCTTCATCATGCACTTCAACATCATTTCCCTGTTCCTTATGTGAAACTATTTCAGCAGCTATTTCGTCATCATTCATCACTTGAAAAACTGGTAAGTCCTTATCTACATCCAGCCACTCATTGAAGGTTTCTTTGTCTATCTGGAGTCCTGAAATATCTACTGGTACATCGGGTAAATCGAGTTCAAGGGCTTCATTCGTGGTTATGGGAACCATACCAGACTTTTTAAAGCAATTCACTATACATGAAGTTGTAACTTTCATCCAAGCATTGTGTGACATGTGAATTGCCTGTAGCACTGTCATGTTCTTAGCTATGTCGTTACCATTCCCTTGTCCGTCATCGATTGCGTCAATAATTTGCCTTCTCATATCGGACCTGTAAAAAGTCTTAAAAGCTTTGATGATACCCTGATCCAGGGGCTGAATTAAAGATGTTGTATTGGGAGGAAGAAATACCAGTTCAATGTTCTTTAAAGAAAAGTTGGGATGCGCTGTACAATTGTCCAAAATTAGAGCGATTTTGTGATCAAGTGTTGAATCCCATTTTCTCAAATAACTTTCAAAAATAAAAGAGGTCATCCAAGCATTTGTATTGCTGAAGTAGTCAACGGGTAAGTTCTTGACACCTTTAAAACATCTTGGTTGCTTACTTTTACCAATGACTATTGGTTTTTTTTTTACAGTACCCGTCATATTGCACGTCAAGGCCACAGTGATCCTCGCTTTATTCTTTTTCCCTGCAGAAGCCGGTGCATTTTTTAAAACCATGCAATAGTCAGGTGTTGCTCTATAGTACAGCCCTGTTTCATCTAAATTAAAGATGTTTTCCGGACCGTATTTATTCAGAACAGTTGGCCACGTTGTTTTAATCCAATAATCACCACCACTCGCATCTGCGTCTTGTTTTTCTCCATGAAGTTTTTTGTAAACAATATCGTGGCGATCTTTCCACCTAGTCAACCAACCATCAGTTGCATTAAAATTAATTTCTCCCATTTTTTTGGCCAAGTCATTGGCTTTTGTCATTAATATACTGCGATTTATAGGAGCATTCATAGCGCTAGCTTGCTTAAACCACATGAAAAGAGCTTCATCGGTTGCCTTACTTTTGCTCTCACGCTTACGTTTTCTACTTTGAGATTCAGTGCAGTCACTTATTTCGTTACGGGATTTCAGTAACTTATTTAATGTTGACTGCGGAATGCCCAATTGTTGTGCTGCTAATCTCTGATTCGTGTTCTCGGGAAGCTTGTCATAATCGGCTAGGATACTTTTTTTTTCACTTATTGAAAGCGCACTTCTACTAGCCATAATACACTATACAAACAATACAGTGTACAAACAATACACTACACGCTAAACATACAGTGCACCGAACAACACGACGGACGAAAACAAACTGCGTATAGCCGGTTACACACGGAGCGGTTCGTCCGCGCGCGGTAGCGGTTTTTATCCGCCGCGGTTTTTCACCTAAAATTAAACATCTATATTTTAATGGGAATATTCAAACGCAAAATATCGACACGCGGACGACCGCGGACAAGCGCGGTCGACCGCTTCTAATCGCGCTTGTTCAATTTTCAGGCGGTCGACCGCTTCCGCTAGCTATAATTAAACTTAGTATTTCCAATGATCATATTCACACGAAGCGGACTAACCGCCAACCGCCGCGATTTGAAAGCGGATCTGCCATTCATAAATTAACAATTGTTGAGTACGATAGATTACCATACATTTTACGTTAATTAATTTTATTTTATTAAATATATATTATATTATAATTTTATTTATTTATTTCAAATATATATATATTTAATTAAAAATGACTTTTGATACCGAACAATTTATTATCGAGATACAGAAGAATGACTTTATCTGGGACAAACGTAAGTATCCCATCGTTTATATAAATAATATACGAATATACGATAGATCGTGGGGGCTCAACTCTCAAGCACGTAGTATGGTTGACTGATTGAATATATCTCAGATACAAAATAGCACGAATTTCAATAACAATGAATTGGCGCGAAATATATTAAATTATAAAGAAACCGCGTTGTTAATCCGCCTCGTGTGTAAGAAAACAGCGGACGCGGACGCGGACACAGTCGCGGAAAGAATCCGCGTCCGCGCGCGGTCAATCCGTCTCGTGTGTAAGAAAACAGCGGACACGGTCGCGGACACAGTCGCGGATAAAAACCGCTACCGCGCGCGGACGAACCGCTCCGTGTGTAACCGGCTTATAAGTCTATACGTACAAGTATACTGTCATCCGTTTACATATCGGTAATAACGGGAACATAAACGGTTTCAAACATATACAATATTACGATATGAAGTACACTCATTACGTGGGTCACATTAGATAAGATTAGGACGGCCGTTCGTAATCGTTTTATAATCGTTTTACATAAAAATAGGTAATTTTATTATAAATTTTATTTCCGACATGATTATTTCTGATCACAATAACCGAAAACCTGATCACAGTACGCGGCGAAAAATGCACTGAAGACAGTTGTTTGTTCCGTTCCTGACATTTTTGATCACTAAAAGCGGCTGATTCTTATAACCAGTGAACACTATAAGCGGCGACCACTGTATTACATAAATTTGACTTGAGTGAGCACTAATTAAAATAAACACGGTTTTTCGTTCAAACTAACGGGTCTAAAACGTACACAATTCATCGTCTAATCAAATGTACATAAATATTGAAATGTTTTTGTTTTTCTGCGGAAAGAAAAATAAAGAAACATATTTGCGTTAGTCAGTCATGATTCCGCTCCTCAGTATCATAACATTGTGTAAGTTGCAAAACATGTTTATGCAATTATTTTGTACCTAATAATAATGTTTTGTTTGTCTGTGTTCGTTTACCTTCATTTTTATTGCTATACATAAACATTTTTTATTTATTTATATGATTTGCGTGTATGATCGACGTATTTAGTACTTCTTTTACACATCAAATCGTCTAACGAACAAATGGAACCTATTACGTAGGAATATCGCTAAGAATATTTGTGGGAATTTGTAAATATAAAATCATTTATTAATACTGCGTGAAGGTAGGTTTTAATTTTTATACAATTATGATCGCGTAAGTATGAAGTTAAATTTATGACTGTAACTAATTTTTTTTCTAGAGCATTACTATGACCCGTATTAATGCTAAAACTTTTCTCGTTTAAATAATGAAAATAAATACGCACTTAGCTCACATGTCTTTAAAATACTTATTTTCAATATTCTATACTTAGTCCAACATTTTTTTTGAAACTTCTATCAAATATGCATGAGTGTGTCATCAATATTATAATGGTGATCATTCAAATTTTCAGCACCATTATTTTTGGATTTACGACTTAATATTTAAAATCTAAATTCATTCATGATAATCTCGTTTACGGCACTTTTTACCGCTTTCACTCAATTTTTGGTAGTATTTTCAAAAAAGTGGAAAAACTTTCGAGAGTAGAAAAAATGCTACAATATGAAAGATAAAAAAATGTGTGAAATAAAATTATATGTGTTTTGTAAAATTATTTTGACGTGAAATAAAAAAAAGTGTGAAAATTCGAAAACGTGATTTTTTTATTACAAGATAAACGCATGTGAGGAAATCGCCGATTGGAGCTAAACATTGTTTCTCGAAAACGTGAGGTTTCTGTTTCCGTTTTCGTATAAAATGTTTTGCACGGCAAAATTATTCAGTGAAAATCACCGGCCAAAACGATGGTTATAAATATTTAAATTTAAAAAAACGGACGCAGAAACCCCGTGTTATTACTACTGCAGTGATATGTTTGACAACGTGCCGACATCGGCTTTACTAGTGTCAACTCACTTTCATCGCATTTTATTCGATTGCCATTTACGAGCACAGGGATTTTTTTTTATTCCGTCTGATTTCTAAATGATAATAATGATGCCATTTATTGCAACATTAGAATAGCTTAAAATTATTTTACAAAATATAAGTTAATATTGCAGCAACTCCTTTAAGCAAAGCTTGTGCTGGGGGCACGGTTTTTAACGCTTAAAAAATGTACAAAGTAGATATAATTATTGATTACTACTTAATTAATAGAAACAGAATATACAAATTTAAAATAAATGTTATACATAATAATTAACAATAGATAATACATAACATGTATGAAATATAAATTCATAATGTATTGAACTCAAACTTATATACCCCCCACTAAACAAGCTCTACGCTTAAAGGGGAGTTGAAAACATGTATCTAGTATATTTTTAATAATTACAAGTGTAAAATTGGCGTATTATTCGCTAAATAAAAATTATTATTAATATTGAAGTAACAAACTAGACGGATATAATAATTAGTATTATATATATATATATAAATTAAAAACTGATGAAATTTCTCAATCCCGGTGATTTCCATTTTCCAGATCCGACGGGCGCGATGTTCGAGCCGCTGCCGACGCCGCAGTGGCGGACGCGCGCTCGGGCCGCGGAAAACGTGGAGACGCGGCGCGCTCGGCGGCCGGACGACCGCGCGACCGCGGCGGCGGCCCTGGACCCGGCACCGCGGTGGCTGGTGTCCGCGTGGAACGTGCTGAGCGTGGTGCCCGCGAGCCGCGGCGGCCGCGACGACTGGCGGATCATGTGCTCGACGCTGTTGGTGGTGTCGTGCGCGTACGTGGTGTACGCGACGCCCGACATGGTGTGCCTGTTGCAGAGTAACTGCGACGCGTCGCTGTTCACGTTCGTCGAGAGCATGTTCCCGCGGACCGTGGCCGTCTCGTGCCTCGCGTCCAGGCTGCCCGTGCTGCTGGCCGGCGCCCGTACCGCCGCGTACGAGCGCGCCGTGGCCGCTTACCGCGCGCTCCGGCCGGTGACGCGCGCCGAGGCGGACGCGCTGCGGCGGTTCGCGTGCCTGGTCGCCCTGGCCGGCGCGCTGCTCGCCGTGCCGTTCAACGCGATGCGCACGTACACGGTCGCGGCCTCCGGCGTGTCCGGCCCCGTGGTGACCGCGTTCGTGCTCATGTACGCGCAGAACCTGAGCGCGATGTGCGTGGAGGCGCACTTCGCGGCGCAGTGCCACGCGCTGTGCCGCATGTTCGCCGCGGTCAACCGCGACCTGGCGGCGGTCCGGGCGCAGGAGACCGCGCGCAACCGGTACCCGGCCACGTTGGGCGCGCGCCAACGGTACCCGGCCACCGGAGCCGACGACGACTGCGAGGACGCGCGCCCGCCGCGGACCGCGGCCCGCGTCCGCCGTCTCAGGACCATGCACGGGCTGGCCACCGTCGCGTCCGTCGAGCTGAACCGCGCGTTCGGCGTCCACGTCGGACTGTCGCTGTGCGCCGTCTGCGTGTACTTCATGCTGGACGTGTACTATCGCGCGATGGGCTCGTGGGCCGACAACGCCAGGTGGGACCTCATGTTCTACGGCTGGATCTTGCAATACTTCTACCGGTTCGCCGTCGTCACCATCATGGCGCACGTCACCTCCAAACAGGTCGGGTTGAGATTTCTACAATTATTACTTTTTAATTAAAAAATATTCAGTCATCAGTTCAAAATTAATCATATAGATCGTAGTTATTATTTAACCAATACTTATTACTAAACCAATATTATTGAACTAAAATACGAATTGTTCGATCATTAATGTCCAACTAAGCACTCACCGTCTTAAGTCCAAAACCTGTAATTGTTAAATTAGAAACGTATCTATCTACGTATTGTTAAAGTTGATTATTGTTATTACAGGCAAGTGAATCGAAAATTCTATTAACGGATATAAACAATCGTTTTCTCGACAAAAATACAAAAGAAGAGGTAATTATAATTTTTGAAATCATATTAGTACTTTTATTAATCTAGTATACATTTAATGTTCGTAATTTTCATGTGATTTTTAGTTACAACTGTTCCTTAATCAAAGCCATAGTCGTACGATAAATTTTACAGCTTGTGATTTTTTCACTATAAATATTAATCTGATAATGTCTGTAAGTTGACTATATATTATATACTATTACTTCTTATAATCTATTATTTCTTTTAGCTGAAGACAATATTTTACGATCTTAATGAAAGTATTTTGAGTATAATTTAAAATTATTTTTGTGGTTTTTAGGCGATCGTTTTTGGCACAACGTATGTAGTGATTTTATTACAATTGAATGTATCAAATAACTAGTGTTTTCATTAGAAAAATACTTTTGAGCTAGGATTGCAATATTCACTTGTGATTCAATACATGTTTTTAAAGAGTAAAATAAATAAATAAAAATTTCTAAGAAAATAATATTTTGTTTTAAATAATTCATTTTTGTATAGCTTATGTACACGTATACTGACGTATTTAATTTTCTATATCTGAACCAGATGGCATAACTATCTATTATTATTTTGTATGTATTACTGTGTATAGATTATTAACTTCAATGAAAAAAAAACACTAATCCTAATTTCATTGTATAGAGTTTTGTAAGAATCAAATGTACGCTATCATGGGCGCCGACTATTGGGGTGCTGCGGTGCTCAAGCACCACATGAATCATTCTATGGGGTGCTCTGCACCCCGTGAAATAAAAAGATAGAGCAATACGTAATTTAATACGTTTATAATTTTTTCGTTGTATAATATTTATGACAACAATATATTTTGGAATGTTTTGATAACTCGTTCCTAACATACGTATATGAAATGAATATAATTTTATGTATAATAATAATTAATATGTATTTAAAAGTTTTAATATATGAAAAAGGTCGTATTAAATAAGGTAACAATTTATGTTGAAAAAAAATTATTATTTATTTAAATTGACATTTATTAATATCTAAGGATTTTAGGCACCCCGTGAAATTTAGGAAACCCGGCGTCCATGTACGCTATTAAATAACAGCAAATATTGTAAAATATTAACAAATTACAATATAAATTGTTCTAAAACACTACGAGTATATTATAAAAGATAATACTTAATTATGATAGTAATAAATAAATTAATAGATATTCTGATAAAATAATAGTGTTACATGTATAATTAGAGTATGTTTTTATTATTTTTCTATTTTTTTCCTACTTGAAAAAAAAAGACAACTTATACATCAATTTTGCACAATAAGTCATACTTTTAAACTGATTACAGAACCAGATAAACATAACGTAAATCATGCGATAAGGGAAATTAACTATAGACAATACTCTGCTTCTTAAAATATATCAATTATTTGTATAATATGTGTGTTTTGCTCCCTAAAAGTAAGTCACAGTTTCACTTCTTTTATGAGAAGAGGTTCATCAGGGTTAAAACTGGAAAACGTAATTTTTATTTGGAAATTAATTTTGAGGAAGATCGTTAGTCGACAAGTTTTTCTAGGCCAGCAGCTTACTCTTTACGGACAAACTACTTGGTTTTTTTTGCTTAAATCTTTATTGAATCAATAAATGGTCTTATAAATTGTGTCGTCACTGCATAATTTTTAGATGATATTAAAGAATGAAAAAATAACTTTGAAAACGATTCTAGCATTTTGAAATTCAAACTCGTGATGTAATAATAATATATTCTAATAATGATACTAACATGTGTATTTAATTCTCTTCGAAGATTATAATAAAATCATATATTAAATACAGATCATATTTTTATAATATTAGTGATTTTAGTATGTTTTATCAGTTAACGAAAATTATTAATATTTGTATTTACTTCGAAACTACGTGTATACTACAGTGACCGATTAGAGAAAATCAATTAATGGCTTGGCTCGAATGTTAATGTTTAGGTTTGATATTATGACGTGACCTCAAATTTCAGCCTGTGATTTGATATGTCGGAAGAAAACAAAAAAGTAATTAACGTTATTTCAACACTGCGAACAGGCAATAAAATTATAGGATAATATGTGCGATTGTATCTTTTACTGCCACGTGATAGCACCTATATTTCATTACTGAAGATAGTCTTTTTGATGAGGCATATAATGTAATTCGTTCATATGAAATGTATAAATCAAAATAAGAGTATGATATTTGTCCCAATCAATGATAATAGACATTTTACAAGTATTTACGTTTGTAGTGGTTTGGTAAGTAAAGTATGTTAATTACAAATTAATAGAAATTTGAATTAAATAGGTAGTGTGTTAATTGTTCATAATTTCCAAGAATATTGCAAATGATCAAACGTATAGCAATTATAATAATGTATGTAAGATTATTACACGGAATCGACTTGAGTGAGCACAATATTATTGGTGATAAACATTGTTTTCCGTTCAAATTGTCGAGAGTTTAACGTACACTAGTGACTAGACACACACCGTCAAACCAAATGTATGTAGAGATATATTAAAGCCTTCGTTTTGCTAAAGAAAGAAAAATATTTTTCGATTATTAGTCGCTTTAAACTATTATGATTTAGACCGAATATTCGGTTAGTTTGTAAAACATGTTAATATTATTAATTCATTTTTAATTTATGGTAATATTATGTCGTGTTAACCCGTATTAATTTACGTTCATGTAACATGTTTATAGGGTATATTACATATTTTTCTATTTATAATAAGGCAACCGGCGTATACATTACCTACGTGTCTAATAATATTATTCTTCTGATGAAATCGGATTATTATAACTCGGTAGAAATATCGCCAAGAGAATATTTTTGACCATTCGTAACTAAATACTTTTATATTATTTGTTATTACTGTGCAAAGGTAAGTCTTAGAGTCGTACAAGTGTTTATTTGAATGGCATCGTTACATCACGATATCTTTGTTGTAGAAATCTATCACGACTAGTGTAGATTTGTTAACGCTAAAACCTTCCTTGACCAAATAGTTATAACTGAAAAGTAAATACACATCTACTGGCTAGTTTGCATGTCGTGACTGATGATGTTTATAATTTTCACTAAATAACATACATTTCAGATTTTTTGTTATCTATGTGTTTGGTCATTTAGTATTACATTAACTATGTTTAATAACATTTTAAAATCATAACAATTTTTTTTTTTTTTTTTTAATATTTTTGAATCATCACATAACTATGTTAATTTGTGTGTGCAACGTTATGTGCTATAAATTATGTAACCAATTATATTGTACTTTTTGAAAAGTAAAACAAATGTATATGATGATAACTAATATTATTTTTAGTATCGTTATGATATTATAATTATTCTACAGACGATATATTATAAAAATAAATAAAACTATCAGATTTTGAGTATAACATTAGTTTCAACAATATTACAACTTTTACCGTTTACGATGATGTAAATATTTTTATGTAATACGACTGTATAGTGTATACGCACAACTTCGGATAATTTTTGTAATACTTATTACTTACGTCTTACACGTACCTACCTATTATGGTATTATGTGAGACACACTTTATTTCACATTGTATTTATAAAGATGTAGTCAACTATGTATGATTTATTTAATATTATCGTCCGATAAAATATTGAAAATATTCGTTTGAAAATAAAATATAGCCCGCGAAATTGTTGTATGCGAATTATCTTTTTGTGTGAACAACATTTAAAGAAATATGTTTCAGAGCTAAATTATATAACGATTATTCGCATCATACCGCCTGAAATAAAAATGTATAGTTTTGATTCAAATAGACAACTATGCAAAAACTTTGATTCGTTATTATTAGCCGCAAAATAAACATTGATTAATGATTACTAATACAGCAACACGTTAGGTACTCCATGATATTATAATACAATGCATAAATACGTGTCTTATTATATTATACACTCTAACTGAGAGAAACATTTTTTTTTTTTTAATTCCTCCAACAGGTTCGTTTTATATCATGTAAAACGTAATGAATAACAATGCTTTCGTTCGAAATTACCGTCGCGCACTCTGTTCCACGTAGTTACGTACAGTCAACGTCGTTTATTCGACGTGAGATTCGGTTCGACAAAAATGATTTTAAAAAAATGTTCTCACTGCGCGCGGAGTCGAAAGGAACGCGTGGAATTCGTGTAGGATCAACGTACAGAAATTAATTTACGCGTGGCCGCGTATCTACGAGCACGGACATGGTATTATTATACTCGATAAACGGTAGATGACCCGTCGGTTCCCGGTAGAAGCGGAATCCGTCCGAAAGCCTTTTCTCGAATGGTCCGCGCGAATATCGTATTTTGATATCGACATATTATAATACGCGTGACTCACAGCTGTTTGTGTGCACACTGCACAGTGCTGCGAGCGACAAAAAAACCGTGAACTCCGTAATTTCCATTCTAAAATATTTTTCGGAAAATATTTTAAAAATAATCAATACTCGGTGCCTTTAATCTTTGCATTTATGTCGTACGACGGGTATTGTATTTTCGTGATTAAATCATATGGGATCAGTGGTGTGATGAACGTCAATATTAGTGTACCGAATATACCGGGAGAAAGGGCACATGATTATGCAGCGGTCTCGTTGATTCGAACGCCGGCTGATCCGAAAGACGCAGTGATCCGAACGGGCTCGAGCGCACGTCGCCGTATCATTAATTAGATAGTATTTCGAGACTTGATTATGAGGCATTGTACTCTAATGAGATCCATTAATCAGACGTTCGAGAGACAAGGCGTTCTATCTAATGATTGAACCAATAAGAAATCATTTTTAAGTTTTGATTCCAAAAATACTGTTTTATCTAAGTCACAGATGATTCGATCAAATCGGTGGAACTGAACGCGGGCTCTTTCGTCGATTCCGTTCGGAATGACGAGACTATCGTAGCCAGAAGCGTGCCTGTGCTCCCCGAAAAACGCATAGCTCTCCGATTTCATAACGTGCGTTTATTTTATAACCTATTTTATCTTATTCAAGCGTCGACTATTGTATCTCGTATTGTATCAGTTTTATCAACGATACAGTGTTGAATAGAAGGTTTCTATCGAATCAAAGTGTAAAACGAAATTCTCGCTCGGCGTCGAAAAGAGAAAGACCGCGGACAACAGCCGATACCATCCGTGCTCGGGGGTCGAGTGGGGGGGAGAGGGCTCTCGTATACGCCGCCGTATAGTGTTCGATAATACAGTAGAACCTCGATTATCCGAACTAATTGGGACCACACCTAGTTCGGACACGCAAAAGTTCGGATATTGGAAACACATTTTTTTTTTTTTTAACAGTTAGATACTCTATATTTATTATTATTATTATTATTACTACTAATATTTTATCAGTACTACATACATTACATTATTAAAAATACATTATATACATAGGAACATATTATATATGACGTTTATCATATTTTTTTGAAAAAATTATCGATTTTTATTTGACGACGAGCTGCAACGCGCTTTTTTGCAGCCAAGTCTCGCAAACGTTTCAGACGAATTAATTGATAAGCCCGTTACGTTTTGATTATCTACGTACTAACGATTCACGCACGTATACGTTCATATACGTGTGTACTGTAATAAACCAAAAGCAAAAGTTATGATGTATTCAATAAACCGGCCGCGGATACGAGTGCTTCAACGAGTTTTACCGTTCGGATAACAGAACGTTCGGATACTCCAATAATTGTAGTTCGGATAATAGAGGATTCGTATAACGGAGGTTCGGATAATCGAGGTTCTACTGTAACAGCAACATATAGGCACGTTATCCACACACGCTTACACAACGGTGACGTCGAGCCGGCAATGATAATTTCGACCGTATCCGCGGCCGTTTTCGGCGTTTTCGCCGCGATCCGACGCTCGGCACACGAATTACGAAAAGACCGGAGGAGTGTGAATCCTCCGCGCACGGTTCCCCGGTACGATCGCGGGGCCGTCGACGTGTTTTCGAACGCGTTACGTCATCAGACCGGTCTCCCTTCCGCCGCCGGTTTTCTTCGTCTGGAGGTACCGCCGTCGTGCTTCCTCGTCTGTGCCGCCGAGTGACTCGGTTACTTTCACCTGTCCGCCCGGCACCGACGTCCGCACACTGGCCCGTCGACCGCACGCACGTACACAACACGCAGCCACGAGTGACCCGGTCGTCTGACGTGAGTAGAACAACATTTTTTCCAAACGTACTTATTTATGCCGTCGTAATATCGTCGTCGTCGTCTCTTCGCCAATGTCTCGTGCATCCCGACGACGATTTCCATTGTTTTGGAAAACGTTTATGTTCTAAAAACGCATAATACGCTCGTCGTTTTACTCGACCCGATATAATCTTTTCGATCGGACTAGTAAGCACTTTCATAATAATAATAATAACAACAATAACACTTTTATGAAAATATAGTGCGTCGTTGTCTTGTACGAAACGTGATGGTGGCATGTACAGTGAATGTTTGAAATTGTCGCACGAGACGTTAGCGTCGTAACGTGAAAAAGTAATCGATTAATTAATATAATTTTAAAAGTACTCATATTGATGATTTAGATATAAACTTACGATGAATCAATAAACAGTATCGTTCGTTTGTAATGACTTTACATCGAAGTCATCAATATCATGAGTATTTTTAATATAGTTTCACGAAAGCACGATGAATGGTACATTTTAAGTATTTTTTGCGTACTAAAAATAAAGTTTGTGAACGATTTTGTTGATTTGAGCCACGGTATTAATGAAACCATTAAATCTGCAATGTAGTCTTGTGCGTCGAGAAATTGAGTTTCATTTAAATTGTTATTGTCTGAATTAAATTTCTCTAATTTCTAAAATATGCCCAGTCTTTGTAATATCTATTTATATACATACTTTATTTAATTGTATAAAATATACATTATAATATGAATTTATAATACTAACCTTAAATATAATATATTTAGTACATATTTTTGTTTTTTTGAACTGATTCAAATAAACATCATATTTTAATTGCAATATTAAAACAACTAATATATTAAATAGTTTCACCGCTTTGACGAATAGCTCAGTACAAAAAATGAAATCAGCAAAAAAAAAAAAATAATAATAAAAAATGTATATAATAATGTTCATGATTTGATATATTTATATTTATATCATTAATTGCCTTTATTAGTTATAACTTTTACTATCTAGTTGGTTATAATAATAATATGTAATATCCAGATACAAATATATAAATTTCATCTTAATGCAAACACCTCAATCTTCCTAATCATATTTATATATAATATTTAATACCACATTTAATGATGTTATTATTATTCGAATACAGTAATTAGTTATAATTAGTGGCTTTTTGTGATTACTGTTAAAGCTATTAAAAAATAAATAATAATGATTTATATTATACTGTGCGTCTGTGTCACAAAGTATGTCTATTCATTGCACAAATTATTTTTGAAATTATTTCCTTGACAATCCTAATTTATTATAGTCGAGGCCACCGAAAATTGCATTCCATTTTCTATGTAAAAGTTTGCTTGACGATTAAAACATATCTATCAATGTCTGTTTCGTCATTTTACTTATATTATGGTTATATTTTTGTTATTGTGTTAAAGAACAAAATTTAATTTATCTTATATCCGTTAATACACACAAGTAGGCAGGGGGGAAGTGGTCACCTGTATGAGTAAAATATGTTTAATATGCGCTCTTACGAAATATAAAACTTAGGACTTGATGTAGACAACCATTATGAACGTTCAATTTTATTATTATACATTTCGTGTCGTACACAATTCACTATCTGTTTTTTTTTATAGTACTGTACTGGTCATTTTTCCTTAAGGAAATGTTTGTTAAATTTTTATATTCATTTATTCATATCACGAAAAGTTATTTATATTATTACATCCTTTGTGACTTGCGTACAATACTGTAATAATTTAGTGTACAATTATGACCTACGGGAATTCGCTGAATGAAATAATTAAAATATCAGAGTCATGTGTACCTACATCTATTCCAGCACAAACAAGAAATAACATAATATTTATGAAACTACTGTTAAAATGTTTTCACGGTTTTCGGGTTTAATTTAAAACCATTTTGTAGTATTAGGTTTTTTCGAGGCCCTAAATTCGGAGTTTTTAAATTAACAATTTTATCACTCTGAAAGTGTGACGTTAGTTGATCTTCAACGAGCGTTAATTTGTAGTTTATTATTCTAAATAATAATGCAATTAGAGTAGGATAATCTTTTTTTCTTACACAACAAAATCATTAATAAGATACATTTTTGGGATTACCGAAAAATATTTCCAAGGATTTTAATAATCATCATTTTACACCCAAGGTCATTTTGAATACTATTATGGCCAAAAACACTCACTGTGTAATTTTACACCATGATTGATGTGAATTTACTTAATAGATCTTTGTCGTATGTCTTTTATTCATTTTATTTTATTTTTAATTTGTTTGTATAGTTATAATGTGGTATTCTGAGACTCTCTCTTACCTTCACACCACCAATCTGGTAGTAATTGCCGTCTATGCCGCTGTGGTATCAATCGTATTCTTGGCCATTCTCAAACTGTACACTTGGCTGACTACAGGCGTGTACCGCGGAACAACAAGCATGAAAGGCAAAGTCGTAATCGTCACTGGATGCAATTCCGGTAAGAATGTTTGTTACGTACAATTTTAAAACACGAATGAATTGTATAACACTAACTGTGTTTTTCTTTTCTCTTTAGGAATCGGCAAAGAAACTGCAAAAGATCTGGCTAAACGTGGCGCCAGAGTGATTATGGCTTGTAGGAATATGGAAACCGGGTCTAAAGCTAAAGGTAAATGTTCGGATGCATTATAAATTATTACATTTTATGTAAATGTCAATTGGCGAAATCATTAACCATTTTATCGTTCTATTAATAAAATGAGCCAGTTGTGAACTCGATGTTTCTTTACAGCCGATAAATGCAAAGCAAATTTCAATGGAAATCAATGGAAATGTATCTTAAAAATAAAAAGGAAGAATCTACAAAGTACTGAGTTTTGTAAAACGATTCGTGTAACGAACGCATTGTATATGCAGACCAATTTCAAAAACAAAGTGTTTTAACCTTTAGAGATTTTAACAAATAACGGTGGTCGTAGATATAATATACAATATCTATTTTTTTAAGTCTTCTTTTTCATATATATTCTAATTTAATTAATAGATATAAAGCATTATTAGTTATGTTTTATTTGGTTTGTTTCCTGAATTTCATGCAGCCAAGGAGTTGACTTGTTTAAAGGTCTCGGAAAAATGTTCAAAACAGAATAATAGTAGAAATGTATGCCTTAATAGGTTGAGATAATTTTTCATAGTGAAATGATAATTTCATATCGAGTTATTGCAAATTAACTCATTATAATTACCTAATTATTACTCACTTACCATACACACATGAGTGTGCCAGATGGTAAAATCAAATTTTCGAAAGTCCTATTAGAAACGTTTGTATGTTATAGCATTGTTACCTGATGGCGATTTACTGACCCGATTATAATATAAATATTCTAATAATACTCATAGTTGATTGATTGATAATTCTATCAATATTTTTTTATTTTTAATGATTCATTTTTTTGTTGAAAATTATGATTAAATTAGTTGATTTTAATTCCCTCGTTTTTTTGTTATTTTACAATGCTCTGTTTTAAAAAAAATAGAGAATCAACAATTGATATGTAAAAACTGAACAATGTAACTCATTTGAGTGTGTAATGTACTACGTGAACTTTTTCTATATAGATACAGTCCATTTGATTCTTTTGATAATCGATTTAAATAAACAGTGATGATAATTATAATACGTCTCAGATTTCGTTTTTAATGCACTGTGCTATGTTTCGAATGATTACACGTGTCGTCGGTGAATACCGTTAAAAAAAATAAAATTGTTAAAATACGTACATATCATTTAAGCGCGCGTTAAATTAGTTTAAATCGTCTACTATGTTTTCGATTAATTACCAGATTTCATACTGAATTATAGCGATAACTATAATATTGTATTGCGAGTTGTTTAGAGACGTGGTCACCGCTTTAGTCATAGCAATTCAAACAAATTGAGTTTGTTTCACCTGACTTAACATTAATTATCGGTTGTAATTCATCTTAAGCTCCATAAATTACGCACTAACATAAACCACGATGTCAAAGCATATTATACTCGTTCGGAGTGTTTTTTATCACTTGTTTTTTTAACAACCCGGCATTTATAACTGTGGTAATAACTCGTTTAGTTAATCATTTGATGTCGTCAAAAATATTGATTGACTCGATTTACCAACTATGGCGCGTATACGTACACGTAGGAATGTTTTGCCTACAACGCGCGTGTATCCTTTTGTGTCACGCGCACGTCGCATATCAATATTAAAAGTTTTCGTCTGTGATTCAAAAATACATTTTTGTATCGAAATCTCATTGTTATTGTTTTTTCACAGACGAAATAATAAAAGACAGCGGCAACTCCAACGTGGTCCTCATGACATTGGACTTGAGCAGTCTGAACTCAGTACGTCAGTTCGCCGCCAAAGTAAACAAACAAGAATCTCGATTAGACGTTCTGGTCAATAACGCTGGTGTAGCTAACGCTTTTGGAAAGAAAATCACCGAAGATGGTCTAGAACTTACCATGGCCACCAACCAGTACGGTCCGTTTTTGCTGACACATTTACTTTTGCGTAAGTCCACACGAACACAATCAATTATCGTGTTCATAGTATGTTACGTTTACGATGCATACCTGAAATTCTGTAGAACCCGAAATGGTTATATTTCATAATAGTTTTTTACGCACCCGTTGATTAGCATAGAATTTGTGATACGTTGTTTAACAGTTGACAGTAAAACTGGGTTTAAAATTTTATATCAACTTAAGCGCACGTAAAAACTTTAAAGTGCCTTCTTTTCAGTCGTGAATTTAATCATAAATTTAGTATTATTGTGAAATGAGACATTTTTAAAAGTCAAATGCACTCATTTACAGCAATGCAGAACACTAAAAGTATGTTTTTTTGATTTAGCTTTGTTGAAAAAGACCCCCTCCAGCAGAATTGTAATCGTCGCATCCGATCTATATAAATTGGCCAAATTGAATTTGGCAAAACCGAATCCAACCAATCAATTGCCCGCCTATTTATATTACGTGTCTAAATACGCAAACATTATGTTTTCAATGGAATTAGCACGAAGACTGAGAGATAGCGGTTCAGGTAATATTCCCGTCATGTTCTGTGATAAGTATCACAGGTAATGACATTTTCACGTGGAAAAATAAAATGCTCAACTAATCCAATTTTTTTCCCAATAGATGTCACTTGCAATTGCCTCCATCCCGGTATCATTGACTCAGGAATTTGGAGAAACGTGCCATTCCCGTTAAACTTGGGTTTGCAAGTAATTGTTAAGACTATGTTCAAGGTATGTGTAGTCAGAGTTTGTTTAAATTTAGTACACACAGAGTGTCTCACGAAAAATAACACAATGCAATTTGACCCTGGATAACGAATATATTTGAATTTTTTCATTTAAATTTTAAAACAACAATAGAATAACATTTTATCAAAAAATATGATTTTGCCACATCATTTTTTATTATACATTTTTTCGGAGTACCTTTATTTCTGTTTTCAAATATTTTCAACTTTAATTGCTTACAAATCAATCACTAAATTCAATAATATAAATAGTTAATTAACCAAAATTATAAAAGCAAAAAAATATTTTCTTTTACAATATCATGTTATAATTAGTGGTTATAATTTAAGAAAACTAAAAAATGTCGAAAATAGTGGAGATAAAAAATAGTAAAAATTTTCCATTTTTTCTCGCAAATTTAGTTTTTTAAATTGCGCACTAAGAAATTTAATATATGCATGATTTAGAGCTAAATCGTATTGCGTAAATGGTCGTGGGACACTGTATATTGCTGCAATGCATTAAATTCGAATATTTTGTGCACAGTATTTACTTATTACCTACGATTGTACTATCGTTGTATTTTCTTCACGATTTGATTTTTCGCCCGACGGAAAGTGTAATAATATAATATAACGTGGAAAAGGTCGCGTAATACGTGGTCACAACAACATAACGTGACACCGTGACACCAATATGTAGGTATGTGACGAAATTACGTAGCATAATAGTATAGATGTGTGTGTACTGTAATTAAGCGATACTATTCAATGTTAGTCGGTATATCAATAAACTGTTGTGGTCGGGTGGTTTCTTTTATTTAATAATAATTTTCATGTTTTTCTATTATATTCCCGTATAAAAGTATAACATCCGACAATTGTTAAATATGTAAAACATTTGTGTTTTTTTTTCCGTAACCGATTTGACAAAACAGTAGAAATATTATTTTAACACATGTCTCTCATTAATTATGCAAACGCGTATGTTGATTTCAATCTATATGGGCAAAGAATCACGTACCCCCGAACGGTGTAATGTTTCAAAACATTAACGTCAAACAGTTTATATTTTGGTAAAAGAATTGTTTTAGACATTTTAATGTGCAGTTCATAATACACGGTCGAAGAAGCAACTCGTAATATTATCGTGTGCTACCGTCTTCCACTGTACGTACATACAATAAGACTGTCCGCGCGAATTAAAACCCTCGTTCACCCGACCGACCGGCAAATATTAAAAATACACACAGATCAATAGGAAAACATCGAAATGTACCTCAAATACATGTTACTGGTCACGGTATTGAATACGGTTATCGCGATTCTAATTTTCTTTCTGACCAATAACAACGCGAACACTCGAATTCTATCTTGTCGTTCGAACGGAGTAGGTATATATATAACGTGTCTGAAATATTTAAAAAAACATTATGTCGTCATACTTAATAATGTAGTACGTATAATTTTTGTTTTGTTTTTTTTTTGTTTTTCTTTTTAGTCTACTGAACAAGGTGCACAGACTTCGATCTACTTGACCGTCAGCGAAGACGTGGCCAAAACCACTGGAAAATATTTCAAAGATTGCAAAGTGAGTTTACCATTATTTCAATAAGCGTACACAATTATACTAATGAGTGAACCTATGTATACAAACAAAATCACAGTCTTGAGGTCGTATGTCTGTGTTATTAGATAAATCATACATTCATAATTTATTTCAGCGTCATTTATACGTTCTTTGATGTTCTCTCAAGTTCGTTGCTTTTCGCCATTGTCATTGACTCGCAGGCTGTCTTTTGATTTCTGAAAATCTTTCAATATATATTCCAACATATTCGAACGAGAACAATAATATTTTCAGTCAAAAAATCTTTAGAAGTATCACTTTTAGTGAATTCAAGCCAACGCTAACCACATTAATTTCTAGTTAAATACGTAAAATGAACTCTTGAATGAATAATTTACACGATTGGTATTTTTTTAAGCGAGTAACTTTAGGCAAACTGGTTCATTATTAAGATTATTTGGTCATCTGAAAAATGTTTCTCGTTTTCATTCGAATTCAGTAAAGTGTTACTACAATAAAATAAATGTGACTTTTTTTTTGTTCGTTAATCGCGAATGTGCCACTCAAAATTCTTTCACGTGCTCCTAGAGGCACGCGCGTTCTGTGTGTTGACTGCCACAATGATGGTGTCTATTATAGGAATGTCAAGTGTCGGATTAAATTTTAAAATAAAAATACCCCACTAAGTCAGTATATCTGGTAGAAAAAAATGGCATGAGTGTCGAATCCATATAATAACTTCTTTAAATAGAACCGAAGTATTTTAATCTTTTTCGTATTTATTTATATTGTTTAGAGATATTATTTAAGTCCCATTTTATACATAGGTTTCAAAATATAAAGCCAAAAATAATTAAAATATAATTTATCACTTTTAGGAAGCCAGTTTGAGGAGTGATGTCTTGGACGAAGGAAACGCAAAGAAGTACTGGGAGATTTGCGAACAACTTGTGAAACTACAACCTAATGATCCGAGACCATGAAAATCTAAACATGTTTAATATTGATCAATTACGATTGATAAATATTTTTACTTGTGTATATACTAATATTTCGGTACAACTTTATTATAATTTTAGTATGAATTGTATGTTTATATTTTTATATTTTTGAAAGTAGATTTTAGAACGTATTTCCTGTACTTTAAGTGTTTTTGTTGACATTTTTTATAAGCTTATAATATTATTTATGTATAATATTCAAGAGGAAACAATGTACAATTTATGTTTAATAACTTTTCAGCTAAACATTTTTCAAAAAGAATTCATTTACTAACTGTAAAATATGTCATTGAAGACTTTTAATAAATCCTACAATACATTTTCAAATAATGTATTGATATTTTATAATCTGTTTAAGTACTTACCTAAACTAAAGAATACTTACACATAGTACAAGTATAAACTCAATATTTTCTTATAATATGTATACGCAATATATTATCTTTAAGGACTCTTCTTTTGATAGCTTATTTTTGATTTAATAAAGCAGGAAAGCAGCAAAAAAAATAAAATAAAATAATAAATATATATAGAGAAGTGGTAACATAGACCAACTATATGGCCTGTATATAATAGATACATCTATATTTTATATTATACACAAAGTGTTTTAGGTATTTCCGTCAAAACATAAGGAATGATCTTAATTTGATGAATGAAGAGGAGAAATCTATTTCGCATTTTCGATTGAAAGCTCAAAAATCACACAAATAAACTTATTTTTCAGTTTCGCATCAAAATTAATATTAAATTGTTTTAAATATCTTTTTAAGACCTGTGTTCGCAAAATAAGTTTTTGATTTCATTCGTACATTTGGAATCATTCTCAACGTTTGTAGGAATAACTTGAAACACACTGGGTATTTCTATAAATCTATCCATTAATATATCTGTACAAAATACATATTTTGTAAATACTCAATAGTATTATTGAAAATTAATGTTGTTATATCATAATATTGACAGATATGTACTAAATTAAAAAAAAAATAATTGAATAAACTTACTTTAATGGAAATATATATCAATGCTTTAGATTCAGTCTAAAGTGGTTGTGTTATTGGCTGAAAGATGACCATTGCACCAAACACAACCAAAACGCTGAAATGTATATTGATTTCTTAATATTGATTTGTATTACACGTGCTGTTTCACAAATTAGTTATATATCTTTTTACGTTATTCACGAAAAGTTATAAAACGTATACAGTTTTAACGAAAATAGATTCAATTTAATAATTAATACTGATTCTTAATTAATTATTTTACTGAATTTCGTGTCGAATATATATGAAATTACTTTCAATTAACTCGGTAGACTACCAGTGGCGTATTTAGGGATTTTCCACCTGTAGACAGTTTCCGATGCACTGCCTCTCTCTCCCCTCCGCCTCTCCTAAAATTATTCACAAAACACATTCGAATCCACAGTTTGAGAATTCGAACCCGCGTTGAACGTGCGCATTTTTTAGCTACCCACACGCGTACTGGTTCGTGCCGTATCGCGTGTGCGTATTGTAATATGTAAGTAACTGTTTGACTTTGAGCTAACGGACGCACACGTTTACGGTCCTAATTGCAACTCTAAATCATAAAACTTTTGATTTTTAAACGAATTTCTTTAGTCGAAAAATTATTGAAATTTGATGTCATCGAATGTAAAATACTTTTTGTAATTCTGTAAAAAAAAAAAATTGTTGAAATTTGCCGCCCTCCAAATTTCGCCGCTCTATAGGCCCGTGCCTACAGGGTCTGTGCTTAAATACGCCACTGGAGACTACAGTAAAGACTGTATAATAGTTTTCAATCAAGGCAATTGGTTTTATGATTTTCAGTATCGTGTGTGACACCCTTGACACGAAATTACCAAACAGGATTTTCATAAAAAGTCAGTTATATTGCATTTTGTCATGTTATAAAAATGTTGTTTTATGTATTTATTTTATCAGCGAGATTTATAAATCGACATTGAAATAAAATACTTATAAAAACAATTTTTTTTTTTTTGTGTCGAGTAAAGTTTATAACGGTAAAAGGTATATCTTATGGAATTAAACGAACAAATTGAATTACCGATTAAAATTCCATCATTGGTTGACGTTTAATTTTGGACTATTGAATCGGTTAATTTTTATTTTTCGAATTCACATAAATCTGCACGTCGTTCGCAACCATTAGACGAAATTTCGAAACAAAATAGTTTTGTCAACTGTATCTACGACGCACTTATGTCCTTTTTTATGTTCAGTGAAGTTATTGATGCAGCCGTACTCGGTTAGTTCTAATAACACCTAATCACAATTCGAACGGGTGGGGGGAAAAATTAAACAGAAGACGATTTTGATTTCGAAATCATATGTTCGTGGTTTTACGGATTCGCCAGTTTTTTTTTTTTTTTTTTGTATGTCGTCTCGAAAACAAAGTTTAAATTTACACGTCATTATCATGGATAATATCGTCCGCGCGTTCGTTAACTATAAAAAAAAAAGTAATTCGGACCCATTGTAAATTAAGGAGCATTCATTGAACGACACAATATGTGGACTCTTAAAATATCTATAACGAAACGGTGGGGATACGAAATACAAATACACATACGTACGGCGCGCGCGCGTGTGTGTGCACGTCTGTCTCGAGATGATAAACGCGTATGACAAAACTTAAGTAAAACACAGCGCAAGTGACCGTTGTAACGGCCGTTACCAGCCCTTACGTCGAACCCGAAGGAAGCGAATAAAAACGATACGCACGCGCGTGTGTGTCTGTATTTGTGTGTGTGTGTGTGTGTGTGTTTGTGTGTTCGAATTCGTCCGAATTTATGTCTGTGCGGTGAAAAACGGTTTTTGACAATCGCACACGCGGGCTTTGACGCCCCAGAAGTTAAATACAGTTTGACGTTTATAACGTCGGTTTCCAGATCTATAGGTGTATATCTATCGCATTGGAATGGCGTTGTCGGGTAGTCACGAAAAACCGAGAGTAGTAAGTTTTTCGATTTAAATGTCAATTACAGTCGACTTCAAATGGATTTGATTTGAAACGACCATTATTCATTATAAATTATTGTATTTACTTATTTGCTTTTTTGTTATTTTTTTTTGTTTCTTTTATGTATTTTCAAAATATTTTCATGCCAACGTTTAAATATTGTAAGTCTTATAACAGATCATCGACGATTTTTTTTTCAGATCACGTTGATACAGAATCTGACAGGGCATACGATTAATCCCCAAATCATCGTAACAATAATCGGTGAGTACCAAATCAATGTCGAAGTAACAGAATATATTGTACATTAAAAAATATAAATTTTTCGTTCAAAAATTTTGAACAAACCGTTACTCTTAAACATCGCAATAACTGGAATTCATTTCAATTATAATATATTGTTCATTCTTGCGAAAGATGCGATATAAACATTAAAACCATACAATATTCAATTTCTTTAGACTGTTTGTCTTTCAGCAAACAAATATTTCTAAACAATCGTTTAATTTTAACGACTTTTTCATAAAACATATTTAAGATTACAAATCAGTTTTATCGTAGTATTGCGACGGAAAAAAAAATAATCTGAGTTATTATGAATAACGAGTTATCAAGAGTGCATAGTATAAGTAATAATTTCAGAGAATTTTTTTTTTCAAGATATCAAGGTTCGAGACTTCGAATTACCAATGAGAGTGAATAATATTAAAATATTATGACATCTATTTCAATGAATGTTTGATAGTTCAATGATATTATGTTTTACTTTGTTATGGTTATGGCCAATGAACTTGAACGTATTTCATAAAATGTCCTTAAGCGTTACGTTGTGTTAAATATTAACTTTGGATAATATAAATATACCATTTTATTGTATTATTTTACAAAATAGTGACGAAATAATAGATAAAACACAAATTTTAAAAATTAATTAAATTTTAATTTAATATTAGTTTTTACAGATTTTGTATTTTTTTTTTTTTTTTTTTTTTTTTTTTGTAATTAATGAGTTATCATTTAAATAAATCAAATTATCATTATTAATAGGACTTTAAAGGAATTTAAATAAATTATATTTTAGACTTATATTTTTTTATGAGTTCAGGAGTTAGTACATGTCAACATGCTAGATCTATTTTAAATTAAATACGGTTACATCAATTAGTTATTTTTACTTTTTAAATTGAAAAAAGCTTAATATTATAATTGGAATGATGATATATATTAAAAAATTAAAATAAGTTAGCTGTTTGGTTATTTGTCATCAATTTAGATACATTTTATAATAGTAGTATTACTTTTCTTATTATTATTTTATATATATATATATATATATATATATATATATATATACCTATATTAGATTTTGTAGCTGACGGCTAGGTTGTAAATATGTAAATATTATATAACGGTGACTGCAAATTCTTCATATTATATATTTACTCAGAAAATTTAAATCAATAAAATATCAATTTAAAGCTTATGTGTAACGACAATTTGGAATTTGTCTCTATTAGACAAATAATATGATTAGTTAAAGTCTCGAATAAGAAATTGGTGGGGATTACGGAGCGTCCAAATACCTACATATTGTTTATTGTTTTATGTATGTTTTTTAAATTTTTGTCAAATTCCTTAGTGTTGTAATACATACATCTTTTATTGAAACTAAATTTATTTAAATAGACTATTATAAGTAAATAGAATATGAAGAACGTGATCAGTATTGTATATCATGTAAAATATTTTTACAATATTAAAAAAGAAGAAAAAAATACTCAGCTGAATAATTTAATTTTATCACCAACTAAAATAAATTACCAATGATTTTAGGATTTATTTGTATATTGCATATGTGAAGTACCTTTAATATTTCTCACATTCTCCTCTTCTCTACAAATAGTCATTTTCATATAATTACTGTTAACAATTATTATTTTTAGTTTATAACAATATGAAATTGTATTAAAGAAGTAAGTAAATGAGAAATCGTTTCAAATATAATAATTGATCAACATTCTATACAAGTTACTATACAATTCATGATTTTATTATTTTTGGAACGTCGTCGTGCCATGTTCATTCATTAATAAAAATTATAGTTTAGAACCAATTAATAAGAATAAAATATTTAATACACGTGTACTCCACTAAAACAAGTTTTATTTAATTTTAATTATTTCTTCGAAGAAGCAAGATAAATATTTTAACAGAAATGGAATTGAAAGTCGTCCTTGTCAGATCAATAATCAATGTAGGCAGTTTGATCTTTGAGTACTTATACAGTATCTACAAAAGAAATATTGATATATTGCTTTTGTGATTGACGTGATTTAACGTCCGTCAAGAATTCTTAATGTGTGGTAATTTTTTCAATCTGATATTTAAAAAAAATCATCACTTCGTTCAAAACTTTTTATAACACTAGTCCTGAAGTTTTTACCTTTTATTTACTTTTTTCTTTTTCTTTTTCTTTTTATTGAGTTTTCTGCAGAAAATATTGCAGTTCGGTGATAAAAACTAAATACTACTGGTTTGAATTTTTTTTATTTTTATTAATACTTTTTTTATCCACTTGATTGAAAGTTCAGGATTGTTGATTCAATGTCTCTGAGAATAGGTTAAAAGGTGTCATATTCTGAGCTGTTCAATCATCGAACTGTTTCATGTCTACCACAACGTCCGGTTCTAAGTGGATTCATATGAATGCGATATGATTGTGCGAGACTACAGTGTCAAATAAGTGGATAAAAAAGTGTGTGTGTGTGTGTGTGTGTGTGTGTGTGTGTGTGTGTGTGTGTGTGTAATTCAAAAGGATCCAAAAGGATTAACATGAAATAAGGATGCAGTGTTTTGACTGTGCAGGTATAGAAAGTTATATATCAATAACAAGGCCACTAAACTACTAAAGTTTTTTATAATTCTTGCTATTTTTTATGATGGTTCATAGAAACGAAATTGCATAAAGTAATATGAACTATACTAATTAATATTTTAAGGGTTTCTGCGATTGTTAAATAAATTATAGTTTTGTACGTAATTTAACATTAAGTTTTATTGTTTAAATAGTTTAAATATTGATTTCCAAATTAGTAGATATAAATGAACAATACTAGCTGGACGCTACTTTAGTGGGTATCCGTTTTTCACCACTTCATTTCTCGGAAACGACGTACATAAAACACATAGGTAGATTCTTTTGACAGACGTATTGTACTTAAAATTATGTTCGGATAGATTAAAAAAGAGACTCGGTGTTGGGCACACAATAGAATAATTGTTAAACATTTGAATAAAAATCGATACATCGTATTCAAAAAACTTTTTTAAATGACGAAAAATCATACATCACGGTATTTAAATAATAGTTTTATGTGATCATAAAATCAACAGTTAAGTAAAAAAGATTTTAAGTAAACTAATTTTCATTGCAATGGACGATCATAAATATAATATATGATACATTACTATTAGACGAATACGCGTTAATATTAAATATAAATAAAAAATGTATATATTACGTATTTTGTAGAGTTAGAATCTTGATCAAACGTACGTATTACGTGATTGGATCTCTGATTTTTTTCAACGAGTAAACAAACATGGAATTTATTTCAACATCAAATACATTTGCACAAGCTCAGACATTGTGGTCACAACAAAATTGGTCGGTTTTCGCTTGAAGAAAAAATAAATGCATATTAATTTTTTCTTATATTTTATTAGAGAGCCTATAGACATATTTATGCTCTCTATATTTTACTAATGACACAAAGATTGACTTAATTATACTTATATTTGATTTAGAGATACTTCTCATATGAATAAATATGAACCATTTAAAGATGTAACGCATTTTAGAAGTGCTTTGATATTGTATGATGTAATAAAATAGGTTTTTATCATATTTGGTCAAAGGTATATTTGATCAAGCACTATTTTTCCTGCATCTACATGCTTTATATATTTATGTACATAAATTCATGAATTTCACGGCATTAATATTTTGCGGATATTTTTTGAATGATTTTGAGAAAGAAAATTGTGCGTATCATTAGAGTACATTATTATACATGTGTTGTCTTTGACTTTTCGAAATACTCGTCATACTATTTTATAGTGAAAAAAAATTCTTAGAAGTTATGCTTTTATTGCTATTAATTTTTATTATTTTTTTAATTGAAATGATAAAAAAATAAAAAACCTACTTAAATTTTAGTTTTGTTTTAGTCTTAATTTGTATTGTATGGAATTTTAATCGAGTAATTACATTCAAATCATGACAATGCTTTTAAATTATTAAATATTATATTCAAATAAATAAATAAATAATTAAATATATTTTATTATTATTAAATAATAATCAGATTTGAAATATTAATCAAGGACATAATTGATAAACGTGAATGATTTGAATTTTTTATGTATGTTGAATTTTGTAATCTATAGGAAAACTATTAACTAAGAAGTGTAATGTTTGGACAACGGTTGATGATAAACAATAGACAATTTTACGTGATAATAATTCTTAGAAAAAAAGTGTTAAGACTCATTTAAATTTTGATTGAAAAGAGTTTGTTGTAATTAAATGTCAAAATAGTAAATACTATTGAATATAATCAGTCATGTTTCATTATATAATGTCTATTAAAATAAACGTACGAATCTTCCCGAAAATAGTTGATGTTACGTAATATTTTTAAACAATTTTTCTTACTTTTGAAGTGATTTGATTAAAATATGAAGTAGTCAGCAGTTGATGTAGTCATTGTAAGTCTAAACTTAATTTAATTGTACTATATTAATGCGATCGAGGAAGCAGTCGTAGAAAATCTTTCGTTTTTTAATCTTGTGTAATTTTATTTTAAGTATTACCATCACGAATTTTTAAGCGAAATAAACTCGATGCAGTGAAATTTGTTTTAATTAGGGTTCTTAATTTGAAATATTTCAATGAAATTATGAAATATAATTTTTTTTTTTAAATACATGACATGATGTTCATGTTGGTAAATAATAATATTATATGTATTAGTGAAATGTTATCAATCAGATTTTGGTGTTGTGCGTTAAGCAAATGTTGCGAAAGGCACACCAAATGAATCCGCGAGCACGGACGAGTCGAGGTAAGGTCTCACGTGAAAGAAGGTACTCGACAAGAGTAGAATTACGCGAAACGTTTATTAACAACAAAAGAAAGAGTACATACACGAGGGCGACTAAAATCGTAGGCGACTGGTGCGTACCGAAGTCGAGAAGAGAGCGAGCGTCGGCCCGGTCGCGATCGGCGTCGTAGCCTTTTATCGCGGGCCGACGGTTTAGGTACAAAAGAAATATAAAATAATACACGATGCAATATAAAATAACAATTACAAGACAATGACAATTGAGAATACAAAAATAATATACGCGACAATTCGAAATGCGTGGTTGCGCGGGGGAATGGTTACGTGATAACAGTGCGTCCACTGCCACCGCGTAACCGGTAGGGAGAATGAGTGGTGATAACACGTCTGTTACCGCCTCAAGATTCTATCATCCCTTGATTATAGACTTACAGTTTGACCATAATATAAACTAATAATTATTTTGTTGCCTACGCACTGAATTTATAAAAATCTATGCGACACGGCGTATTGTGAAGGCTCCATGTTTTATACCAGATACCAAATCATAAAACATATTGAGTTTTATAAATTTTAGGTTGTAACCACGGCCTTACAAGATATCTTCTAAGACCGTGGTTGTAACTATTAATGATTTTTGGAGCTAGAAGAATTTTATTAACTTGATAATAGTTCGTTATTTCGTAATGATTATTTATTTATTTTTTCTTGTCTTGTGTTGTAAATTGTAATTTGCAAAAGAAATCTTAAGTGTCTAGTTACAAATTAGATACCCGTCTAATATTGTATTTTTTGTACTTATTTAGAGATAATATCATTTCATAAATAATTTTGAGAAAAAAAAGTAAAATCTGTAATAGATAAATAATATTGTTTTGTAAAAAATAGATGTATAGATACCATTCACAAATGCAAGGGTTAAAAATGAATAGTAAGTATGTTTTATGTATAAGTATAACTGTGTAAGTGTATATAATTTGGTTCAGGCTATATTTAGGTATCACCTTTATTTATACATTATAAATTGAATAAAAAATTAAACACTGTAGAACTAAAAGTAACATAAAAAAACATAGGCATTGGGCACTTGGTGCTTAAAAATTATTTATGTTTTCAATGTTTTCATAGAATAGAATAGATATACTACCTAATTAAAACGTGTTTTCTCATCATTATTACATAATATAGCTCTAATATGTATTAATTGGAAAACAACCCGAGAGTCGCAGCTACTACAAAACAGGCACGATTTTATTTGATAATAATCGCGATAGTTGTTTTATTCTCTTGTTGACGAGCACACACTATTGAATATAACAGCTATTATTCTACCGGATCATTTGTTGTTACAGGTAGTACACTATAAATGCACGCTGGCAAAATTCTCAAAGTAATGTTAATCTTAGGACACATCTCATTATTGTTTTTAGTGTCGCGCATATGTACACGAAATCGATCAATCCAAACATAATGAAACTTTGAATAAAGATAGAACAAGAAGTTTTGAATCTTTTCTATAACAAAAATTGTCTTCTTTGTAAAAACAAAAAAAATTTAGATAATTTTGACAAAAAAACCTACCGATAATTAGACGAAAATAATGAAATATATTTTTATATTTGATGAAAACTTCTGAAAATTGAATACGACCTTATACTCTTCACTAACGATACTGAAAATTTTTCAAATATTATGACTAAAGATTTTTTTTTTATGGGCGTTTTAGCAAATTATTTTACGATTTTTACGTAATAAACTGTTTTTACGTCAATTTCAAACTTGAAATATTTATTTGAAGATATCAAAACGGTTTATTTGATTCTGAAACTAAGCTCATAATCATTAACCAAAGAAATGACCTATCATTTCTTTAAAATTCAATACACCCATCCTCATTAACTTTCCCGGGGAATGAAGAATATCCCATGGGGCTAGTACGTACTTACTAATTTTTTTTAGTAAAATTATTAAATTCAGTTGAGTATTCATATGATTTTGAAGTTTAAATTTTACGATAAGATATACAGATAGAAAATCAGTTGATGTCAGAACTATATTACTAGACTCATACCAACTACTAATCATAATTTGTATACAACTAACAACTCTGAGAATATTCAACATGAATTAATAATTTATTTTTAAAATACTTAGGAAAGTCGGACTAAATAATAAAATACACACGTCCTTCGAATGCAACTAATATTTTCAAAAACCTTATACACAAAAAAAAAAAAAATAAAAAAAAAAAAAAAATACAAACAAATACATAAAGAGTAATGTGATTGTTAGAGACAAACGCGTCGAGACGCGCTGTGGCATACGCCAGAGGTTTTCATGAGTTTCAGTCGTTTTCAGAAGAACGATGTGATCTAGACGGCGAGAACACACGCATAGTGCGTATAATAAACGTATTAATATTGTAATACGAATGAGTGTTACTTATTTATACGGTTAACCTTGTTTATTGTGCGGTCGACGAAACAAATGTTAAGAGGTATTTGGTACGCGCCGCGCCAGTCATTAACCATATAATATGAGGACGATTACGGTCGAACGTTATTTTTTGTTATATCATTAGCATTCAGACCGGTGTCGTTGGCCACGGCACGGCGCCGAGGTTCGCGCGAAATCAAAGCAAATCTAAACAGAAGTGACGTTTATAATATGTATACGTCCGCACTTTGGACGAAGTATGATTTAGAGATTTGTTATTTTCTTTTTCGCGTACTCGCAAAACGATCTCGAATGGATTTACCGACGCGTTTTTATTTTGTACGAAAACATTTCTATAATTTTTTCAACACATGGATAAAACCAAAGAGGCGGTAAATTTATTGATATGATAAATTATTAAAACGAGTATAAATTTGTGTCGAAGTCAATACGATGCCATTTTTTGAAATTTGAACTCTAATATTTTTCTTAAATTTACTTTTGAAATCATTTTACAACTTTTATACAGTGAATATACCGCACCGAAAAAAACAAAATCAAAAATCGCGATGATCTCAAGTAAAGCTCTCGATGAATTTGAATGTGCTTTCGCATTCTTTATCGCATATGGGTACTAAGTTTAATCGATGCGATGAACCGAAAGTAGTATGCTCTTATGTGGAGAAATAGTTCCCGTTTTTACGCTCGGCTGTGCATAATTAACGATGTGCCAGTGCGCGTGCGAGTGTGTTCGAATCCACATTAAATACAAACACACACACACACACACACACACACACACACACACACACACACACACACACACACACACACACACACACACACACACACACGATGGCAAAATTAAATTTACCTACACCGAACTCTTTAAAAACGATCGGTATTAAATCCCCTAAATTCCGGTCGTGCACGAATCGTTGTTATACGATAACGTACACGGTGCGTCTCCTGCTGCATCTGTTCACTGACCCCGGTGTCTTATCGGAACGTATATTTTAATATTCGTCGACAATATCATCACTCGCGTACAGCCGTAAACGATCTGCGTCACACGATTTTCTTCGAACTGCGTGAGTGCGTGACGACAAAAGTATACAATATTATTATATTATACTACGCATAATGTTTTATTGATCAGTCTAAATACAGTGATCATCGACTTTTAATAACCCGTCAGTGGTATAATATCGTTACAGTAACCTTTTCACCGTCAAGACCACCAATGATACTATATAGGAGATAAAATCTTTAAATTATAATTGTGTTCAAATAATACACATAATGGCATCACATAAAACGGTACCGTTTTCCGTTTTCCTCGAAAAATAAAAAATTAAATAAAAAAATAAATGATGTGCATTTTCCGTTTCCTTCACACATTTTCAGGACTTTAATCGTTTGTTTATTTTTCTCCAAATGATAAAATCAAGTTATCAAAAATTATACATATGTTAATTACTCTTTTAATATCATCCATGATATATTATGATATAAATATAAATTACTTGATGTACACTATTATAACATCATCCAAATAAAAAAAAAATATATTATTCAAATTTGAACATAAAAATATTAATTTGAAAAAAAAAACTAACTGTACTTTATTTCACTACAACGATTTTCAATTTTAATTTTGTTTTTCAAACATGATTACATTTGCTTATCGTACGTAATTTTTAGTCTCGATTGTAAATTCTCTGGAGTTACAACAATAAAAAGTAATGTTCATAGGCGTTTTGGAAATATTTCAGTTTTGGAAGAAAGTGGGTACGGCCATTATACTTGGGCTAATTACTAATGATTCAGTAATATTATTTTTTAATGTAATTAATTTGCTCGACGCAATTGAGAATATTTGTTAAAACGATTTTTTCAACTAACTACAACGAAACGAATTCTTCACCAATCGACGCAAAAGTCATATTCTGCATCAATAAATTTCATAATTTTACGAAATCCCAAAAGGTATTCGCGTATAATGTATGTTTATTTTACTGTAAATGATATACCACGTTGTGGTGGTGGAGCATGACCTTGGTTAAACTGACATGATTATCGTATCGTTTTTCATCACAGCTGTTTACTAGGCATTAGGTAAGTAATGAAGTTGACGACGATTAATGGAATATATATATATATATATAATATATATATATATATATATATATATATATATATATATATATATATATATATATATATATATAATATAGTGTATAGACGATAACGAAATGATCGGGTTTAAGGTCACTAATTAATATTGTCTACCACAGCATAATGGCAAACACGATCGAATTCAAGTAAATACAATACTGATTAATTTTTAATTTGTACAGCGATTGTTTTGGGATATTGGAATTTTATTATAAAATTAAAATTAAACCCAATTTCAATCATTTTATTTAAAATTTTCACAAGAAGAAAAATTATTGAAAACAAATTTTGATCCATGAAATAATAATAAATTATACGAACGAAATACGAATGTATTTTCAAAAATGTTTTCTTTTATCAAAAATTAAAATTATTCCCTCTATTGGTGGTTGTTGTATGTAAGTGTATATCAAGTGGTATGTACGGAATCTGAAGTTCTTCGACATTTACCGACTAGTCGAGTCTTTAAAAGGCTTTAATGCAGACTAATTGTGTTATAATTTGCTCTAAAATATAATAAAATAATAAAAACAAATGTAAACGAAAATTTAAATTTCACAAAGTGTGATCGTAGATTGGCGGACGTTTTTATTGAAGACGTTTCAATTAGTATTTTTCACGTGAACATTCTAAGCCAACGTGAGCATTAATACAGTTGTTCGTTTTTTCTATTAAAACGAGGATTGGGGGGGGGGGGAGTCAATGATTTCAATTAAAACTAAATCGTTTGTATTTCTTTACGAAGACACAACAGTGATTTGTGCGCGTGAATTTTGTGTATGTACATGTTTTATATCTATGATAACGTGTAATATTTATTATTTTTGAATTCTTGTCAGTATACCCTATGGAAACGATTCTGGTTTTTATCAACATATTGTGATGATCATCGATTGACAATAATATTATAATATATAGGTTTTGACGTTATTGATTGTTAACACAGTTAACGTAAAAGCAATGTGAGAAACACTACATGACATTACATTCGAGTTGCGACTGACCGACCGAATCATAACACTGTTAAAATAGTATACCGTGTTGACGTGATCGTATATTACAGTTATTAGCTTATATCACCGAGCGATTCACACCAGTGGGTACGGAAACTAGAAATTTAACTAAACCAGTAGTTAAGTGATAATAGTAAACGTTTGCGTTAAAATCAAATAAATAAAACGTTATCTAAACGATATTAATTGTAATGTTGGACGGTCTATGCACGGGTTTCCAAGACGATAACCGTTAAGATAAATCGGAGGGTGTAGTCGTGTTCAACGGGTATCAACCGTTTATTATGCGCACACAAAATGGTATAACATATTATAATCGTACGTCGGTGCTTTTGTATTCTCGACGTATATCCCTCGCGCCCCACTTCACTCCGACGGTAGTCTGTGTTGCGAAAACGCACCAGACGATTATCAGTGAAACATTTTTTTGGTACGGGATATGTTCTTGTCCTGCAACCCATGCCAGGGGGTAGTGAATTTCACATGTTCGTAGTCCGCAGACGTCATCGCGTTTAAGTAATAAAATCGGTGTACATTTAACGTGAAATACCCACGCGAAATAGATCGTTTTTCAAATCTTTTCATCCTTTTTTTTTTTTTTTTATATCGAATTTTATTCATTTATATAAAATATACAAAAAAATATTTTTGAAACGTGAAAACAAAACAGTGCCCTTAAAAAACGATTAACGACTGAAATCGAAATAACAAAAGTCGAAAAAATCGAATTCATCACGAGAATCGAGCGATAAACGCGTCACCGGAACCTGTGTACACTGACTGTTACGTGGGGCCCTCGAGCGTTTTTCGGATTTTCAGCGGTCCATCTGAAACGGAAGCCTGAAAAACGCGGGCGACGACGAGTGCACAATACGTCACGGGTTATCGTTTCCGCGATGACGACATTAACACGACCCATAGGTGGAAATCGAGGGGGGGGGCTTGAAGAGACCAAGTCCCCCAAAAGTTTAAATTAGAGGTCTTAGCCCCTCTAACGACCTTTCTATGTTAAGTATTGAAAAATATGTCGCTATAATGATAAATAATCAGGACATAGTATTGATGGTTTTTTAAAATAAAACCTATACATCATATTGAAGTAATTAAGTTCTGAGTAATTAAATATCTGTATTAATTTTTTAAATTAATTTTATGGGGATATAATTTAAAAATGTATAAAGTTGATTTTTTCGTATTTATATATTATAATATATAAATAAAATTATATATAAAGAATTTATTTTATTTATTTATTTATTTACTTTTTTAAGAATATTTTCCCCTGCAAATTAGCTAAAATAAAACAAATAAAAAGAACTAAGTAATAAATGTGAAAACCGTTTGATCTATGGCCGCGTGTGGCTTTGGTAAGTATAGGTCCAAAAAAGCGTACAAAACTTAGCCCTCCCCCTCCCAATTTTTACACCAAAGTTCCGTATTAAAACACGGTCGTTCGTGTCCCGTTTCAGCGACGCTGGGCGCCGTGGCCACCGGCACCATACTCGGCTGGTCGTCGCCGGCCCAGGTCATGTTCGAGTCGGGCGAGGCGGACACGGCGTTCCGCGTGACCAGCAAGGACGTGCAGACGTTCAGCTCGGTGTTCGGCATCGGCGCGACGGCGGGCGCGGTGCCGGCCGGCTACGTGTCAGGCGCATTCGGCTGCCAGACGAGCATGATGCTGTCCGAGGCGTTCCTGTTGGTCGGCTGGATCATGCTGGTGGCGCCCGCGGCCCCGTGGATGCTGTCCGCGGGCCGCGTCATGCAGGGCGTGGGCGTGGGCGCCCTGTGCGCCGTCATACCGTCGTACGTGGGCGAGATATCCGAGTCCCGGCTGAGAGGTAATAACGTGTTTTTTTTTCTTTTATCATAACGATTCGACGGCGGCGACAATCCAAAAGGGCATAAATCAGTGTTATATACTCAGCTCTCAATCGACATGAATCATTAATCAAACATTATTGTCGAAAGATCGTTGGAAACAGATTAAAATCCAATTTTGATTTTAATGAGTAATGACATTTTTTTTTTAATTAAAAAAATATTCAACGACGAGTTAAGTCGTTGGTAAAAAATTGTTTTTTCGCTCTCCTGAATAATTTCGAAAATTTCGCTTATGCTCTTTTGGATTGCTGCCGTCGGTATATCGTAATATCACATCATGGGTACTGTGTACACACTCACACCACGCCGGACGAGACCCGTTAGGACAGGTTTTTGAAGATCGCATTCTCCGTTTGGGCAGACGACAAAGGGTAACACACCCGTTTCCGTCAAAATAACATTGCTCGTTTCCTCTTCACGCCGCCGTTTTCACCAAAATATTAAACATCCGATTTCCGTTTCCGTAGAAGAAAAAATTGAGAAACCGAAACAAATACAACTTTTAAAAATCGTTATTAAATGTATTCATTTGTAAGTATACGGCTCGCAAATTTCTATACATATTTTAAAAATTTTTTGTTCGTACTTACATGATCACTAATATGTAATTATTATATCCATTATACATTTTGTAAAAAATAGTTTCTTTTTAAAACTATACTATTTTTATTTAAATTCATTCATTTTTAGGTACATGACTTATATATAATATATTATATACAATTTATAATTTACATGAATAAATTTGTGATATTCAGAGCACATTAAGTATTATTATTATACATGGCTTTTACAGTATATTTGGTGGAAACGGGCTTAACTTAAAACAAGAAACGGTTTATGTTAACGTTATATTTCATTGAAGATTTGTTTGAGCTAACAAATATTGAACGGTGCGTTTGGACAGGCATTTTATTTCTCGTATTAAATTTTTTTCTCGTTTTAACTTAATTTGTCTATCAACCGAATGTTATCGAATTAATCTGGTTGCATTATCTGCAATAATCACATACATTTTAGACACAAACAAGTTTATTGAATAAATATGTGTCATGTGCAATAAAAATAAATATGTGGAACCGTACGTTATTATTTTATTATTGATATTTATCGTGATATTATAGTTGTTTGCAAGTATACTTGAAAAACTTAAATTTGATTGAAACAGGTCCACTCATATAAACCTAGTCCGGGTGGGTTACGGTGTTGTGTCTGGTCCGAATGTCCCTTTGACTTGCATGCGCGTCAACGTCGTCACTGTCACACTTTGTCATAAAGATCGTCAAATCGATAAATAAATCGAGCGAATAAAAGAAAAATACGAGACGTTTTTATGACAATTTTGATAGTGAAGATTCAAAATTGATTCGGCAAGTCGAGTTGAAAAGTCAAAACCAACTCTACTTTCACTGGTCAATCCGAACACTATTGTATGACGAAACGTTTTTTCGCTTCAGGTCGTCTGGGAACGATGTTTCAGTTCTTCATTGTCATCGGCATACTGTATTCGTACACGCTGGGCGCCTTCTTGAAGTACGTGCCGTTTTGCGTCGCGTGCGCGGCCTGGGCGCTGTCGCACCTGTTGGGCGTGCTAAGCATTCCCGAGTCGCCGTATTATCTGTTGCAAAAAAACCAACCGGACCGGGCGGCCGCCTCGTTGCAGACCCTCCGAGGCTCGGACGACACGGCCGCGGAACTGGCGACTATCAGAGTGAGGCCATTTTTGTAATAGCAATATTAATGTCGTAGGTGTAAACATATGCTAATATCGTCGACGCATGTGTGACGAGAAAACGGGCGAAAACCGTTTTTAGCGAACGCGAACTCGTGAACTTTTCCACGGCTTTCGCTAATTAGTCGATCACCGTTGTAGCGTTTCGATCGACTGTTGTCGCGGGCGTGTGCGTTTTATTTTCCGGTCCCAAGACCCAGAGACCCAAGGCCGTCCGAAAACCGTTTCAATGCGATCGATAATCCAATGACCGTCCAAAAAGGATGTTTCACGCACATTTTGCACGTAAATCGTCCACTGGTCGACATGAAAAATGTGCTGCTTAGAGTAAATCGACGAGATTGTTTTAACCACAGTCTTATCGAGTTTCAGACATTCAGTTTATCGAGAAAGACAAAAAAAATTCAAAATAACGTACTGATTTGTCATAATAATGTTATGTATTATTTAACTTCGAAAATTCGTTCCGATATGATATCACGGTCGGAAATTACTAGAAAAACTAGACGTGTCAACTGATAGCTCGAGTTTCATAAGGACTTCAGAAATGACGAGAACATTGTGCCGACATGTTTTGTCCTAGGCTTGGTTGGTGGTGAAAAACCGCAATTGCTGCGATTTAATTTGCCGCCAATGTCGATATAGTATTAATCTGTCTTTTTTGCTTTCCGTGAGGCGTATGTCGTGGTCACAATCGATTCGCAATGAAACTGAAATCAAAAATAAAATCATATTTGTCATAATATATTACGCGTGTTGTATGCGTTTCAAATTTTGCAACTGTTTTCCACAGTCGTTCGTGGAACAACAAAAGTCGCAGAGCTACACGGTGTCGGAAGTGTTGTCCGACAAGGCCAATCGCAAAGCTCTGTTGATCAGCATCGGGTGCATGTTTTTCCAGCAAATGAGCGGCATAAACGTGGTGATATTTTACATGACCGAAATATTCCAATCTACCGGCAGTGACATTAGTCCGGGCGCGTGCACCATAATCGTCGGCTTCGTGCAGGTAAGTAGAACTAGTGTGAAGTGTGAACACGTCGTCGTTTTGTGCGGTGGATCGCAAACAAATAAACGGTTTCGTGCGATGTGCATTATATTATATGCTCGCCTTTGTTATTATAGTTGAGCGAAACGGCGGGCGTGATGATAATTATTAAAATTAAAAGAACACGATATAGGAACGCTGAGAATGGCGGTTAGTACAGTTGCCCTTTAAAACCGAAGGAAAAGCTTATAATTCCCTCCCCTCCCCCCGAGTAAAAATTATAACTATTTTATTAAATTTTTCCAAAATACCCACGTATATTTGCATCATTAGTTTAATAAAAGAAAAAAGTAGAAACATCAATATTTCATTCAGATTGGAAAAAAAACACCATAAAATGGCTATCTTCGAATTTTTCAAAAACAATTTGAAAAAACATGTATTTTATTAAATTATTTTAATAAATTAAAATATTAATTAATTTTGATCTTTATTGAGCTCCACGAGCCTTCTAAAAAAACGGAATTCGATTATTTTCATTATATCTGTAGATATCACTATAAGACCAAAATCTCAAAGGACACCCTGTAGTCTGTAGATCAGTGTATACGTATTACATGTGTTGTGAAAATACTGCCTAATATTTATCTATTTCATACAATTTATATTTTTATAATTAAGATTAAATATTTTCTAATCAAAAAAAAAAATAATAATAAAATAATAATAATAATAATTATGATGTAATCCAAATATGAGTATTGCAAAATTTAATCTTACACGTCATACTCATAATATGTCCATTACGACGCTTTCGTATAATCAAAACTGTCGAAGCATATTATAATTGGTACGCGGTGGCCAAATCACGGCTTACGTCATATTGTAAAACAAAAACATTTTTACTAATATAAAAGCATGAACATATTTATTAAAAATTGAATCATTATCAAAGTATAATTTGTATTTTTACTATTTATAAAATGTATATTATATTATATATATATATATATATATATATATATATTTGAATTTATTATATTTAAATAGATAATTTTTTAAATTTCAAAATATATGTACTGGGCATAGTGCAGTGTTATTATTATTATTATTTATTCTTTTGTAAGTTTCTCAAAGTCTGGATTATGTTTTGTTATCTCTGCGTAATAATAATAATGGATGACGCATACTTATTTCTTTCCAAATTTTATTACATTTGACGTGATATCTAATCATTCTAATCTATAATAATAACTGTAATTCGAACGTTTGGTACGATTTATTGTGTCGTATTCTTCGACAAGCGGGGACTATTTTTCTTTCTCGGCTCTTGCATAGTTGACATTTCGTTGCGCGGCTAACGAATCTTTTCTCGAGTCACTTGGTCACTTGTGTTATAGTAATATACGGCCTTTGCCAACTCGACGAGAAAACCATCCGTGAGACATCGACCCGTTAATCAGTGCAGAGCTGCGCATGCGTCTACGTCGGATCGCTATTGATATAACGTCGTTTTTTTTCATTCTATTTATTTATTATTATTTTTTTTTCTAGCTTTTCGCCACGTTAGTGGCTTTTTCAATCGTGGACAAGAGCGGCCGCAAGGTGTTGCTCGTGATCTCGGCCCTGCTGATGTCGATCTGTTACGCGGGTCTGGGCGGGTTCTACCTGATCAAGACCCACGATCCACGGCTGGCCGCGCAGGTCGACTGGTTGCCGTTGCTCTGCATCACCGTGTACATATCCGCGTTTTCCATCGGCTACGGTCCCGTGCCGTGGGTGTTGATGGGCGAGATTTACTCGTCGGAGGTACGCGACCGTGTGGTCGGCCGTTTTAGCGCGGTCAACGTTAAGGGCGAGGTGTGTCGCGGAGTTGGACGGGCGTGTGGCCGATTCGGTATATCCCTCGTACGCATTTCGTCGTACGAGCGACGAGACGAGACGTGGGAGGAATAAGAGTTTTGGCCGGCAAAAAAACAGGAAATCTCGTCGCCGAATAACGGCTTTAAAATTACAGACACATCCGTTTATTTTTACCGAGCGATAATTAATTGAACGACAAAGATAATATTAATCACATTATCGTGGTAGGTCAGCCGTTACCGCTGTGTGGATTTCCGCCGACACGAGAACGAAGTTGCCCTAAAACTCGATCCAACCACCATGTCATAATCGCATACACACCGAGTACGTCCGCAGGATAGAAACTCACCCGGGGCCAGATCAAAGTTTCAATGCTAAACCAAAATGGTTATTTTAAATTTTAATGCATTTCCAGTATCTCCTTTCGAAAATAGCATTGAGTACTAAACACACTAAATAAAGTAAACAACACCATACCATCACATAACAATGCCCTAATACCAATAGATTTATAACATAATATCGACGCTTTTTTAATTGCACGATTATTTCAAATTGTCTCACGGTTAATGGACGTGATATAAAATTACTAATAGGTTCAACAAATTCGCAGGGGGCAATGGCCTTTTTACTCCCTCCTCTGCGGGCGCCCCTGTTACACGCTGATGGCACGACTATAAAGGCTTCATTTTCGAGAAAGGGGGTGGGGAGGAGTTAGACATTTCAAGCAAATCTCTTGGAAAGTGATTGGACAAGTTTACAAGTGAATTCTCGAGATGGTAGATTTAATTTGATTGCCTGTTTTTTTTTTAATTCTGCAAATCCCACGCCACATTTTTTAAACATTTTTACACACACTCTGGGCCATATATCCCCACCGAAGACATTTTTTTCACTCTGCTATAATCGTACTATAAGAAAAGTATCTCAAAACAAGCTCTCAAATACAATATTATAATAATAAAATCGTCATGAGAATCACGGTAAACTTTTTATAAATAATAATAATAAAAAAAAAAAAAAATGACTGAATCAAAGTTAAAATTATAAAAAATATCGTCAATATTTGAAAATTCAAGTTAATGAATCTCCAGTGTGAGATCGATGTGTATTTTACTTTTGATCAAACGACAGTTGTACTGTTGTATGTTTAACGTCCAACGCTTTTTTTATGAAAAAAAAAATGTCTGGCTAAGCAGCGTGTCGGAAAAAGATTCCAGCGAGAAAGGACATTACGCGCGTTCGTAAAAATAAACGATCGACGATTAATATGTGTGTTCGCGTATAAGACGTCATACAGTTTCGCATCGATGTTTATTGTTTATTAATTAATTTATTATTACGTTACGACCGACCGCGATCGACTATTAAACTTCAGTGCGACTCGTGCACATCTCGCGAGTGGCGTAATATAAATTATACCGTCTTTCACGGTCGGATTCGGAGTAAAATAAAAGACGACGGGACGCGATCCGAGTAATTTGGACGCTCAGACGAAATAAAACGACGTCCGTACGAGTGCTTGTCACCGTCTGTACGTATATTTTTATGTATACGACCGTACTGCAGTTATACGTCCGGCGAGCCACGTGCGTGTAACATAAACGTATTCTGTCCACCGCTAATTCGGTCTCCGGCGTATATGTTTATTGGGCAATTAGAACGAAACCCACTTAACCGCGAGAAACCGCGTGCGTACGCGAATATTTACGACGGACTTTCGGCGAATACGACGGCGGTAAAAGTGTGATACGTAAACGTACACGGCTGGATCACGGGTCGTATCAGTAATTATTCCACGGCGCGATCGCTTACACACTTTATACGGTCGGAAAAAGCGTATCCATTACACATTTACACGTCAAGTTAGCAGTTGTAATTATTTAAGAAAACTAAAGTAATTAAAAAATCACTTAAATAAAAATTTATTAAAGCGTTTTTTTTTTATATAAATTTATAAAACACAGTGTAATATTTATGAAAAATAAAAAAACAAAAAATGTGAAACAAAAACTATTCCATTTGTTATTAGATCTGAAATCGAAATTAATGCCGTTCTCGCTATAAAAATCAAGTTATCGAGAAAAAACGTACCTCGACTAGTACATTCTGTTTTTTTATACGCAGTTAATTTCAATAATTTTTTCTTTCATTTTATTGGAATTTCAATAATTGAAAATTGGAAATATCATAATAAACTCGTAGAATGTAATTATAACCATATCGGTTTACGTTACATGTGATGGATTTAATTATACCAAAATATTTGATGTTTTTCTTTTCACACGTACAAAATCGTAAAAATTACAAATATTTTTGCGTCAGTCTGATCGATGTAGTAAAGTTATAAAATTTCTGAAAATAAGTTTTAACTCAACATCAAATTAGTGTGAAAATGGTTGGATTAAAAAATATTAAAATTAAACTGAAAAAAAATTACCTAATCGTTCTCGTTGAATTTAAATTATTTAAATTTATGTTCAGAATTCTCATCGTATCATTATTTCGATTGGCCTGATATAGGAGGAAGACGGGTAGTTTTTAGACTTAATTATATGCGTGAAAATCAGAGGCAGTCAACCCAACCACCTGAAGTGAATTTCGCAATACCTATTTTTTAACATGGCAAAGAGGTCTTAGATAGTTAAAAATTTTAAAGTTTAAAAATCACTTGTCATGTTCTTGAAAATAATTTTATTTCTTTTCGGTTCAACAATAAATATCTAATGTTTAATTCTATTGATTTGAGTTTCAAGTATCGTCTATCAAGCATACGTAGTAAACGTTTAGGTGTGATATCGTATTTACCTCGTATTAATCACGATAGTCAATCAAAATGTTAATTAACTTGTGATAAACATAAACAAACACAGGATCAGTGTCTGCTCAATGATCTGAAAATCATGATTAAACTTCGAATAACGCACGAATTTGTATTTTGTTTGTTTATGTATGTATGTATTATATTTTTAAAAGTTTATATTTATGTGATTTTATGGGCTTTAGTTTTCTCTAATGACGATCGCTACTCACAAAGATTATTAATCTTCGACTATTGATAGAACGATAAAAATGTAGAATACGGACATTTTCAAAATTAAAAAAAATATTTTTTTTTCACACTACCGAATAATACTGCAATAAAAGTGGTTACCATTCGATAAAAGTAAAACAAGTTGAAAATTTTGTAAATTATTTAAAGAAAACGAATGTTTTTTTTTTTTTTTCATAAAAAGGTAGGTTAATCAGTGCGGTTTTCAACGATACCAGGAAGAAATGAATAAAAACGTACACATCATAATTGTACATATTATACAGGGTTAATTTATCAACAACAGCCAGGTCGCCGCGAGACACCTTGTACAATAACAGTCAGTGGCGCCGAAGTCGGTTTTTAGAGGTATCGCAAAGCGTTACAAGCACACACCTTTAAAGCAAGTATACACATCCACTTAACCGCAATAGGTCGGGCAACTGCCCCTCGTTTTTTTTGCTCCCGTCGAAAATTCTCACTTAGAGCGTTTCGCAGCCTCACCACACCCACCCCTAACGTAATCCACCCTTAACGGGTATTGCAACTGCAACACCTAGACGTAGGGATCGGCGCCACCGACGAACAGTGCGGCCACGCGATATCATCCGTGACACGTCGTAACATCGCGGGCCCGCCACAGAAGCTGACCTAACCGTTTTTCCGCGTTTCAGGTGAAACCCATCGGCACCAGCCTGACCACGTGCACCAATTGGTCGCTGGTGTTCGCGGTCACGTACGTGTCCAACGAACTGATCCGGTGGCTGGGCCGGGCCGGCTGCTTCCTGACGTTCAGCGTGTTCTGCCTGATGGGAGCGGCGTTCGCGGCGGCCGTCGTGCCCGAGACGAAGAACAAGACGTTGGCCGAGATCCAAATGCAACTGGTCGGCCGACACGTGGCCGCACCGGTGTCGCCGACGCCGCCGCAAGTCGCGACGATAACGGCGACGACGACGATGGATCTGTAGACGCGCGGCGGCCTCGGTGCAAACCGTCGTCTCCTCTCCCTACCCCCTCCCCCCAATCTCGTTTCGCGAATACCGTTTTTTTTCTCTTTCGCAAAGCGACCGTTTTTCCCGCTCAGAAATCTCAAAAATCTCCGTTTCTTCGAGAGATCGCTCCGTTGTAACGATTTATCCACGTTTTAGTCGTTTGCCTATTATGAATCAGCCGTCGTACACACACCAGACATTCCAATAATGATCATTTCGTCGATTTTTCCACAGAAACCAAACGATTAAACATAATATTATTATCCCAGTTTAAATATACATACGACGATTGAGCGTCGTCGGCGACTTTTTTCGAGACGATTTCGACGAGTTGCAGTGTAGTAAAAAAAAAAAAAAAATGGTCAGCTCCAGAATCCGAAAAATAATTTTAATTCGTTTTTTTTTTTTTTTTTTTATTCTAAGAAATCCTCGTAGTTTCAATCGCATCAAACTATATCGATACTTCGACTTGTGCGAATTCACTACATTTCTTCGGAAAATTTATCCCTTCGTATTTTCCGATCGACGGCGTATTTATGAGATTTCTTCGTCGGGAGCAGATATCGGAAACTCACTCGATCGTGGATACTCAAATTTTATAGTAATCAAATATTAATCAAATTTTATAGTAATCGCATCACTTTTGCGCGTATTCAGTTCACATCGCTCGTACGTCAATACGAATCACACGTTATTATCACACGTCTGTGATGTGACGTTTGAAAATCCAATAGTTAACAATCATTTTTCCACTGCTAAAGCGAAATAGTGTCTCTCGTCGATTCGCCACCGTTTCCAATAGTGTGTGTCACGTGATAACGGTATTCTTACGGTAAGAAATAAATTAATTTTTCACTCGGGACAGGAAAAAACGTCGTGTCGTGACGTTTTCGTTCAAACACCGGGTGTTTGCTTTCCCCCCCCCCCCGGAAGGAACAGTAAATTGTTTTAACGATTCGCCAAAAGACACCACAGAACTTAAAATACTGCTCGGATAATAGGCGTCGCTCACGCGTCTTGTGCTATTAATTTGTTCGTGTCCGTCGTGTTTCGTCCGGCAACCGACGTAGTAAGTGACGGGCACCGCGATCGACTGCGCAAATTTTTGTAAACGATTCGCGTGAAGGTAAAAAATTTAATGTGTTATTATTACTTCCTTTTTTTTTTTTTTTTTTTTTTTTTTTTTGCTGACCCGACATCTGTGTGTACACATCGATTCTAAAACGGTCGGTCAGAACGTCGAGTGATATATAGGTATTTTTAAATGTCACGAAACCACGCGCACGCCCGTCTACTTTATTGACGTTTTTTTCCCTTCAGTTTTATTAGTATATGTATAAGTGCACGTACATCAATTATATGATTCCGAAGAACTTTAGTGTTTTATGAAATAAAAATAATTTAAAAGTAATCGTTTTTAAAAACAAATATTTGTTTTTTTCAATTTATACAATAACGTGTAAAGCGCTAGTACCCGTATAATACGACTAAGATAATAATAAAAAAAGAAAATAACGAAATTTTATGTACATTTTTAATGATTTCTTTTGATTATCTATTAAATATTATTTTTACTGTAAAAACGAATGCTGTAACGTGTACTCAAGTTCAATAGAGCTCACTTTTTGTCGCGGTATTTTCAAGTATTACAGAACAAAAGAAGTAATTTTCAGTTAAATACAAAATAAAATACTTGTTACTTTATAGTTTGAAGAGCTATTTTTTTTCTATGGATCTTTAAAAAACACTAGTTTAATTTGCATTCATCCATGTTTGGAAATAAATCGTCTGAAAAAGATACTTATTTTTCTTTAATTTTAACATTTTTTACATTTTTCATTTCTCAACAATAAATTGAAGAAACAAAAAGAATGCAATTATGGAGCTAAATAGCAAATAAATAGCTAAATTTAAAAGAATAGCGTCAGTGTAGACAACTAAAATCTAATATGAATTACTTTGCGATGATAGTGAACTGAAAAAAAGCCAGATTTCAAAATTCCAATACAATATTCCACTAAAAACCGATGTTTCTATTAAACCTCTTAGTAAAAAATCACTATTATTCACAAATCACAGTAAAAATATCAATAAAAACGTACAAAAAGATAATTTATATATATTGAAAAATCTTCAATACCCGTGTTTACATTGCAAATAAGTTTACGTTTACGTATTTTTAATAATCAACAAACCGTTAACATCTTACAGGATTTTGCGCGAAAAATTGAAGTGTTGATTTTTTATAAACTTTGTTAAATATGATTTCTTCAAACCTTTTAAAATATAAAATTAATATAAGTACCTACCTAAGCACTTAGTTTAGTTATTAAAATGTAAATACAATTTATTGTGTACTAAAAACGTATTTTAAAGATATTTATACACTTACAAAAGTAGTTATGTACTTATTAACGTTTTTATGACATATTGTATTTTTAATATATGTTACTTTTAAATTTGTCTGCCATTTTAGCCAATGATAAAATAAAATATTTTGACTATCAAATACACATATACGTTTTTAATTTTTTTATGAAAACAAAATCGATAAATTAATGAGGTCTTAAAACGGTTTAATATTTGGTGATAATTCATGTTGGTTCTGTAATTACATTTAGTCACTTCCAAAAAAAAAAAAAATAATAATAAATAAAAATATTACTAAGAAGAACTGTGATTTTATTCACACTGAAATAATTATTTTAAATTTATTAAGATCATACTAAACTCCGTCGTTACTAGTGATTAATCTGAAACAGTGAATTATCCAATGTGAAATATTTCAAATGTTCTGTTATGAACCGAGTGCGGTAACTGATAATATCTTATCAACAACATCAGCAAATTAAACGTATAACTTTCAATTCGTTTTATTTAACTTTAGTGATAAGAAATTAATATGGACTTGCGCCAATAAGAATATTCACACAGAAATATTAAAAATTGTGTTTATTTCAATATGGTTTTCCGTTAACATTGGCGATTTTATGCAAATACAAAAATATTGGGAGTGTAAAAAAATTAATTATTTCTTTAATTTTGACACTCCAAAAGAATATTTATTTCCACCTGAATGAAAGGTTTGAGATTATAATCACCTCAAAATAAGTTTGTCAGTTACCAAAAACATAATCACAAAAACATTACAAAAAAAGTTACCTTTTTTAAAAGAATGACAAAAATCTGTCATAAAGCTTTACACACTTCAAAACAAAACAAAAAAAAAACTTGATGAATTAGAGACGAGAGAAACACGTTCCTCGAAAATAATGGTACTTACGATTTCTAATGGACTAAAATTAACAATTGTTTGTAACAACGCCGTAAGGACATTTAACGTATCAAATCGAAATCGTACCTCCTAATCGTCAGTAATCGTAACAAAATTATGACATCACGTGGATTAGCAATGAAATAAAAATAAACATTGTAACTATTATCATCTACGCAGAGTGAAAATCTTACGCATTCCGGGTTTATATTAAATTAGACGACGTACAAACAATTGGAGAAATAATCTAGATACTGAATCAAGCCGTGCACGTTTTCACGTATTTGTACTACGATCGCAATTAAAATTACGTGACTAATTTTCTTTTTCAGCGTTATATTGGTACACTTTTTTAACCTTATCAATAAAAAAAAAAAAAAAAATTGTTGGATTTAGAAAAAATGTCGCGATATACAGGTACGTTTTTGAAATAAACAGTGTGTAATATTTGATATTCTTTTCCCATGACATGACAATGCGCACGTCACGCGGACCACGCGGTCCGTCCGCCGGCCTATCAGCCGTACGCTATTATGTCATTATAATATTAACACAAACGGCTGCTAATTTCACGAAATATAAATAACGTAACATAATCGGCGCCCGACGCAGCCAACGCACAATGAAACACGAAATTTTACTCTGACATATTATTCCGAGCGAGGAACACGGAAACGGTGTTATTGGAAATAAAATGTACGTTTTATTACAATCTGAAGCGCATCCGTTCGCACGTGCATCGGACTGACGAAATTAACGATCTTTTTTCAGCTGTCGAACACGAGCGATCATCAATAGAAACCGGCGTTGTCGTCACGTATCGACACACAATCGTTGTCGTATTGAAAATCGATAATAACGGCTAAGCGAACTGGGTGCGACCGGATACCGTCGACTCTCTTTGAGTCGTAGTCGCGTTTTCTCACGCCGACCGTCGCGTCGTCAAGACGTCTCGCGCGTGTTGCCCGAAACGACGAGAGAACCGAGAAGACGAGATGACCGTTTGTATGTTTATCTGTACAAGTTTATATTTTTTATTTATTTTAATATTATTTACGCACACGCGATGCGTGCCGTTTCGATTTCATCGTTAAAACTTATACCGTACGAATTTTCCGTAAAACAATACGTCTATATTATTGCGAGTAGGAAAATATAAATTTGATTTTTACAAACATCCGATTCTCCAAATTCTAATAAAACAAACACACGCCCGACGATTCGTAGGTGTTCATAAGTGATGAACGAACGTGATTTCATTCTACGTACTACTGTATGGCAAATCAATTCGAAAGGCTCAGTGTATAACACGTGTGCGTGCGTGTGTGTCTGTGTGAAGACGCAAAAATTGTTCTTATTGATAATAATAATTATTTTAGACGAAAATATTCAAATACATTATAGTAGTATACATATTATGTAAATAATTGTCGTATGTTGAAATTCATACTGTTATATAACTATAGTCAAATTAATTGTTTTATGATCATCCGATGACGTATAGATAATTTAATTCGATTGTAAAATAATGAAGCGTTTAACTACATTAAGTTGTGCGTAAAAAATGTATAAATATATATATATCGTTTTCAAACGTCTTAAATCTTTTATGTACAAACACAATGACTCACGAGTTGTATTCGAATAATTTCAATTAATGTATTATTGCATTTGTAGATGGGGCCCGGGTAGAACCGGTGCTGAACGATGGTGGATTATGAATAGTCGTTTAATCGAAAACCACAGCAAAGTGGTTTGGACGTTCTAATCAAAATACACTCGTGGTAATTAACACGGAACATTTTGCACAAAGTCAAGGTCAAAATGAATTTACGGTTGTAAATATGACAGAGTGTTGTACCGACAGAACTGTTATGAGTAATAGCTAATAACTTGACCATTTGTTTTAATGCTTTGACCAATATAATCGATATACTTTAACGTTAATCTTATTGTTTGCTCAAAATGTTATGTGCCTCAAGATTATAACGAATTGTGTGTATTATTTTCTTAACACTTAAAGTATTGTGTTTTCACACTCAAACGACGGTAATAAATGCAATTTTAGGATAGGGCATAAATCGACAGGTCGACAAATATTTCAGTCTCAAAAGAATCCAAGGAGAAACACTCAAAAACCATAAATCATAAAATCAAATAGTCCGTGAACAACAAAAGAATACAATGTGTGTGATTATTATTTAAACATTATTTTGAATTCCTGTATTGTAACAAAATTGTATGGAGTGATTTATAACATCCGTGCCGGCGATCTTGAAATTACTAAAAATATTAGAGCTTATATTTTAATTACTTATTTAAATACATTTTTGTTCTTTTGTATTTCTAATGAATTTTAACTACTATAACTGTTGTAACTAGAATAATTAATTTTCGTTCATGTAACTGCGGTATTATGAGTGATAAAGTAAAATTAAGCAGAATTAGTTTTTGTAAACATTTCCGTGTGGAAAAGTGTAACGAAACGAATTAATAATACAAAATTCATTTTGAACGTACCATGAAATTGCTGTTTACATTTGAATACAATTCAAAAGTTCAATAAAAGTTACCGGGCATCGCAAAAGAGCAATCGATCGTTATTCAGAAACTGTTTTATAACTTGATGATTATATTTTATTCGCTATAAAATGTATTGTGACATCACACGTCAAAACCGATCCTATTTGGTGGATTAACTTAAAATAATCTATTGATTTATGAAAATCGGATTTTTCTGTTCGGACGTAAAGAATAAAATCACATAAAAGGTACGGATTCTCGTGTCGGTGTTTCTCACATCACGACTTGTGCAGTGTTGACCACACAATCAACACGGTCTGGATTTCGGTCCATCTGTAGTCATGGGTTTCCTCCTTAGGTTCCGCGGGTCGACGCGGCCGACGGGATCGCCATAAAACGTGTGATATTATCGAATGACGAGTCGAAAGCGTAACAAGTGCGCGGAAACGAATCCAACTGCCGAATGTTGCATTGAAAATGTGTACTTATGAATACGACGAGAAATAAAAACATTGATTTGTATTCACGCATTATACACACGCGCGTCACTGTGGCCTGTGCGTTTTAATCTGGACGATGAAAACAAAAAACACGACACGTCAGTCAGAAACGAATCGCAGCCGGTGCGCGCGAGCGTTTTGTAAAATATTAATTTTCACTACTCTCCGGGCCCTCTCTGCCCGATAAAATATCATCAGGGACAATGACGATTATAATAATAATCGGCACGAATTAACGATTGGGAACGCGTATACGTCGTCGGCGCGAATCTCGGGGACACGCGTTTTTTTGTTGGCCGTATACAGGGTGTCTCACGAAGATTTCCTCACTCTGCTACAGTATCTTCTGTAAAAAAAAGTAATCGAATATTATTAATGTTATTATTATTTTTTCGTTTAACTCTCAAGGCTAAAGACTACAATTTTTATTTTTCACCAAACACAAATATGTGATACAGTAAACAATTAATTAAAAAAAAAAAAAAAACAATTAAATTTTATATGATAGTTAGTTCATTGCGTTTATTTTTCTGAAAATTTTGATTTGATTGTTTATTTTCTTTTTCTTTTTTTATCTACTTAAAAGTTTTTGAATATTGATTACGTTTAAAAAATTATAAAAATCATTAAAATTAGGAACGAAAAATGTTTTCTGAATAATAACCTCTATGAGATGGTAATCTTTATATTTTCTTTTTATCAAAATATAAACATTTAATTTAATATGAATCTTCGTAGTCTTTATCCCAGTAAGTTGAGCGTAAAAAAAATCCGAAACGTAGAACTTGATTGTCTTCGTTATTTCAGGAGATATCGTGTCATGTGTGTATAGCTCCGTGCAGGACATCCTGTATCTGTATCTTGTGCACGGTCGGCCGTTTCACAACACACAATAACGCAAACTCTGCACCGATGTGTTGTTATCGTACCACAAGAACGGCTGTCGTACATGTGAACATTTAGCACGCATGACAATGAATGAGTATAAATTTTATCGTCATTAAATTCCAAGCAGTTGCATAATTTAACGGGTGTATAATATTTTATGTATCAATAATGCCGCGACCCAACGTCCAATGTATTGATTCATTGTTTTTTTTTTTTTTTTTTTTTTTATTTACTCACACCGTCTAACGGAATTTTAGGCTTTTTTTCAAAACCAATACTTTCAATACGGAAGGAACAGTAAAAATGATGATATCATGACGACCTGGTGAAAAACACCGGCATAATCTCATCATATTATATGAATGCGTTATATCGCCGACACATGATATTATGATTATTACTGATTTTTCTCGATTGTCGTAATAATGTTACATTAAAATAGTGTCGAAACGTAGAAAGATATAAAAATAAACTTATCTATTATTTATAATGTGTAATCAATCTATTGTTATTATATAATATTATGTTAATTGTCTTGTACTGTTATTACAAACGTTAATATGTAAATGCTTTTTTCCATAATGAATATAATATATATATTAGGGTTACCATATTTAATTTGGCGAAAACCGGGACAAACTTCTTTTCGTTTTTTTTTTTTTTTTTATTGATTTTTTGATTATACAATATAATTTTTAGCACACATTATATAGATAATAATTAAAAATTTAAGGAAGCTTCAAAAATTAAAGAATATATAGCAAAATATAAAATTTTTAATCTTTGTCCGGTATGTTCTCCATCGGCAGAAAAGTCTGAGTTGTTTGATACTTGGCTGAACCGTGTATTTTTTTAAGCAATGTTTTGTTGGCAAGTATTGACTCATAAAAATCGACAACAAGACATGTCAAAACTTGTATTAATAATTAATGAAGCCTCAACTGTACTTATATCTAATTTATTTCGTGATTTTGTCCATGTGCTGTTCATTAATGAAAACTAGCGTTCCACTGCTGCATATGGACCAGGTAATGAGAAAGAAAATTCAACAACTATTATTAGACAACTATATCTTGTATGTTTGGTCATAATTATCTCAGATCTTACTCGTTACCTTTTTCCATCAAATGTCTAATAAAAGATGTACATAAATTATTGAAGTCTCATTCCGGGACAATGTGCTGTCTCGAAACACATTAGCGGGACACCGGGACGCCATACTCAAAACCGGTACTGTCCCGGCCAAACCGGGACGTATGGCAACCCTAATATATATATATATATATATATATATTGTTATTAACGGCGTGTTACTCTCACCGGTTCAATAAATTTCGATTTATATAGTAGTATTTTCCTACATTAACGTTTTCTTTGTTTCAGTTTTTCGGGCCGAGAACGAGGAAGCTGTTATACCCATCACGACTGTTGATACAAATACCGGTGTACACACGACAAAGTATTACCGGTACATCATAATAATATAAGACCAGCTATAATAAAGTCTCGGTATAATTGATTTCAGCATTACTGTTTATCGTTACTGACGGATTTACGACGGTGTGTTTTTATTTTTTCACAGAGTTTTCAGAATTTTCTTACAGCACGCGGTTTTTATTGGAACGAAAACGTTAAATCGGTATAATACGGAATTTGCCAAAATTACAAACTTTCGTGGAATTTATATTGAGATTATAATAGGAAAAAAACCGATTCAATTTTGTCGGATAAGTGTATAAACCAAATATCGCGTGTTATTTGTACAAAAAACTTCTTTTGAAAGAGAAAATAACAACTTTTTTAATACAATAACATTACCTACATACTTATTAATATTTGGTCGTGGTTTTACTTACCGAGTTCGGTTTAATCGGGTTGTTGTGATCAAAATCAAATTATACGCTTGTAGTTCGAGTTACCGTCTTAACGAGTCTTAAACGTTCTACTGCAGCTGACACGCTATGCTACTGTATATACAATTTTGAAGATTCAACTTCTTAATAATCATCGAAGAAAAACGTCTATTGAAAATTACATAGCTATTTATACTTTTATTGTTTCGTGTGGATTATTTGTCAAGTAACTACAATTTGTCGTGAACAAATCGCTTGTAATTATATGTGTATGTTCCGAAATCTCTATGTCTTTACATAAAACAATATATCTACGTAAAGTCTATGTACGTTAAAGTGTGAGTTAGAGTTTATTAATAATTATTAATTTAAATCTCATCATCATTGATTTATCGTAGAAACTTAATTTGCGTTAACCACTGATGTATTTTTTAAATATGTAAATAATGCACGTAAAAAAGTCTTGAACTGGTGGGTGGTTTCATTTTCAAGGATTTTCCCAGAAATAATTCAAGTTTCATTAAAAGTAAATTATTAACGAAGTTAATTTTGGTTGTTTTATTTGTCATTTATAAAATGATATACCTTCCTATCATAATCATAAACTTTTCCCACCTTACAGTTTGATCATTTTTGTCTTTCAATATAATTTTGGTCCTAAGTTTATTTTCTGATAAGCTTGCAACTTTAATGTCAACGATTTCAGATTATAATAAAATGAAAACTATAATAAAGACTTTGTTACCCTAAAAACAATAGCTGAAGTTAACTCCCCGATCAATTTTGAAGCAGATGACCCGGATAACTCAATCAACTCTCCTCTCACGATCATTGAACTATATACCTCTCTGAAAAAAAAAACTAGTAAAAGCACCGGCCCAGACGGAATACCTTTTTCTTTCCTCCAAAATCTGTCGCAATCCTCACTTAACATTCTACTCAAAATATTTAACATCATCTGGATCAACTCCATCTTTCCAAAACAATGGAGAACATCACATATAATCCCAATTCCTAAACCTGGCAAATGTCCTTTCGAAATCAATAACTACAGACCAATATCTCTTCTAAATACAATGAGTAAAACGCTCGAAAGCATGATTAACTCCAGACTTACATGGCATCTAGAAACCCATAACCTCCTCTCACCACATCAATTCGGCTTCCGCAAAAACCGATCTACCTTAGATCCTCTGACAATCATCCACACTAACATATGCAAGGCGCTCGAAAAAAAAAACCACTTGTTAATGGTATCCCTAGACATCGCAAAAGCTTACGATACGGTATGGGTACATAGGGTACTTTCTACGCTCCACAAATGGAATCTCAAAGGAAAAATACTCAATTTTATAAATAACTTCCTAGCCGACAGAACCTTTGAGGTCAAATTTAGACATACTCTTTCATCTACGTTCGGAACAGAAAATGGTCTGCCACAAGGATCTTCATTAAGTGTAACTCTTTTCTTAATAGCTATCAACGATATTAGCAAATACATAAAATCACCCGTGAAAACTATATTATATGCCGATGACTGCAGCCTGTATCTCTCAGGATCAAACATCAAAACTACCAACTCCCTCATGCAAAAATCAATCGACAGCATCAGCCGATGGTCCTCAGAGACAGGATTCATTTTCTCCCCCTCAAAGTGCCAATGTATTTTATTCAATCGACAGAAGAAAGCCCAAACTCCCGAGATAAAAATGCAAGGAAATACCCTCCCCAACACAAAAAGCCTCCGCCTTCTAGGATTAACATTCGATCACAAACTTAACTGGAAAGATCACATTAAAAAATTGAAAGCAACGTCATCCAAAAAACTAAATATAATCAAATCCGTTAGCCATTTTAAATGGAGTGCTGACCGCAAAACACTCTTAATCCTATACAATTCCTTGATACAATCGACATTAGACTACGGATCAATCATTTACAGCCTCGCCAACCAAAATACCCTGAAAGCACTCAACACCGTACAAAACGCCGGCATCAGGATGGCCATCGGAGCTTTCAAATCAAGTCCAATCGACAGTATGATGTGCGAAGCTCACTGCTTACCATTGAATATCAGACAAAAGTACCTAATTACAAAATTCGCAGCCAAAAAGATGTCTACTCCCCAAACTGGCTTAAGAAGGACAATCTCAGAACCCTATCACGAACACCTCCTTAAACCGCTTTACATAAAGCTTCACGACATCCTCGAAGAGATAGCTTTCAACATCAGCAACATAAAACCAAAAGAAACGTTCTCAACAATCCCCCCATGGAACACGAATCACATAGAAGCCAACACAGAACTCACCAAATTCAACAAAAACAACACACCACATAGTCTGATCATCAATACGTTCTACGAAATAATAAACTCAGAATTCAAAAATTACTACCACTTCTATACAGACGCCTCCAAAACAATGAACGAAACCGGTTTCGCCATTACCCACAGGGATGAAAATAGTCTTCATAAATTAGACCCTCTCTCCAGCATCTACACAGCAGAAACATTCGCCATACTCGAAGCTACATTAACTGCACTCTCATCAAACCACGCTAGAGTTCTCATCTTAAGTGACTCTATGAGCGCGGTCACCTCAATAGCCAACGTACACACAACATGCAATCTCGCCCAAAGCATACAAAACATAATCCTCTCGACCGACAAATCCATCAAACTCATGTGGGTGCCATCCCACATTGGCATCCCCGGTAATGAACTCGCTGACGAACTGGCGATGAAAGCGGCTACCTCCCCGGACACCAAAACATACCCACATGTAACATACGATGACGTTATCCGCTCCCTTAAAACAAAATTTTACATCCTCTGGCAGAATCAATGGGAAAAACAATCCAATCAAAACAAACTCAGACAAATAAAACCATTAACCAAAAAATGGCCGGATCCTCCAGTCAAGCTTACAAGACATGAAGAGACCATGATCGCCAGAGTACGCATCGGACATACTAGAATAACCCACTCTTATCTTATGAGTAGAGAGCCCAAACCCAGGTGCGAAACATGCAACTGCGAACTCACTGTTAACCATATTTTCCTAGAATGCCCCACTTACCATAACGCCAGATCAAAAGCAAACATAAATACCTCCTCACTCAAAGATGCACTCGGACCAGGACAAGAAAAATCCATAGTAAACTTCCTCAAGATGGCCGACCTCTCAACCAATATATAAGACAAGAACCATTGTAAACCATTGTAGGCTAATAAACTCTGTATTTGAAGCCTTTAATAATAAAAAAAAAAAAAAAAAAAAAAAAAATACAAACTTGTTAATAAACATATTATTATTTCTTAAACTTAATTTCTTAAAAGAATTATAAGTTTGTATGTTGATTCAATTTTCATTGATTAAATGATAAACGTTCTTTTGAAAATTACAAAACCGATCACTTTCGAATGCTGGGAATCCCGATAAGAAACTTTTCAGTATAACTAACAGACGCGATTAATAAATTACATTCGATAAAAATTACCAGTCACTAACAATGATAATTGTCTCAACAAAGAAAATGCTAATCACGTGTTTCTAATTCGATATTTTTCGCGATAGCGGAAACATAGCCGTGTGCGAATACAAATAGACAATTTTTTCTACATGTGTCAATATTTTTAATTAGGATCATTTAAATTTTATCATAACAATATAACAGTCTGCAGGAATATTTTCGATTTAATATTTACAAATCATTTCGATAAAATCAAAAGAAATAATATCAGCTGTTAAGAACAGCAGCATAATTTCGAATCCATTCATTGATATTCGACCGCCAATCGTGAAGTATAATAAAATAACACATATTGTATCGAATGATTTCAAAAAAATGTCATTGATACGTTATTTCGAACGTTACAAAATGAAATTTAACGGGTTACTACGTCAGTAATTTCGCGCTAGAGTTATCTGCGCTCGATTGTTCTCGGTAGAGCGAATTACGCGACATTTAAGTGAGTACTACGTGTACTCGTAGGACCGACGGATATTACATAAGATCGGTTAGCGTGTGTCTAAAAAACAACTGCGTCAGTTGTATTTTTGGGTCTCTGTAAATTGCGTCCCATTTCAAATTTTGTATGTAAATTCCGGCCCGGGTATATTTTATACATACGTAAATTGCGGCCCAGGTATATTTTATATGTACGTAAATTGCGGCCCGGGTATATTTTTGTACATATGCCTATCTAACTATTTCTTACTAATATGTAAATTACGTCTAAGCCTTTTTTCCACAAAACAAATATTTTCCTTCCCATTTTTCAGACTTAGGACTATAACTATAACAGACTTAAAACTATCTATACAAATAGTATTATCATCAAATTTCAAAAAATACTTACACGTTTTAACTGTGCAACACCAACGTTGAATATCATTGTTTAGAAATTTATGAAAACGAAATTTGAAACCATCGACTATTTTCAACGTTTTATTCCTTTCACTTTTCATAACGTCCATTTTTATTAGATTGAAAAAAAATACTGTAAACTGTAGAGCAACCAGAGATATATAAAACAAATAGATAGCCGACTCAACGAATAAAATTAAAGTCTAGAATCCATATGCGAACAGGGCAAAATATGATTGATTAATCCATGACATTTTATATTATTCCATGCAATATAATTTTTCTGTGATTGAAACCAAAGATATAATATAAAATGTTGTTTTATATATAAGTTATCTTTTTATATGGATTCGGATTGAAACACAATTTTTCGATTATAATTTATAAACTATAAACTATAAAGTGCAATTCAAGTAATTCAACATCATGGTGGTTTCTTGTTCTGTGTCTGGTTGTGTCAATAGGAGACTGAAAGGAAACAAAGTTCATTTTTTTTCGTAAGTTACACATTGTTATATCTTATGTAAACTTATTATTAGTTAGGTATGTAAAAACTATAATAAGATTGTTCCCATAAGATTTCCATTCAAAAATCCAGAAAGGAATCAACTGTGGATTACTGCTGTACGTCGGAAAGGGTTTGTTTCTACCAAAACTAGTTGTATTTGTAGTGAACACTTTGTACAGTCTGACTATGACTTAAAACCAGGAGGTAGTTATAAACTATACTTGAAGGAGACGGCTATTCCATCTATGATTCCTGATAATTGTATTCATACAAGTGTAATGACGAAATAAATACTCATTGTTAACAATTGTTGTGTTGATTAGTAATATATATATGCTTTATAATATTATAATATTTATAATTATATGAAATATAAGTAGGCAGGTCTCATTGTGGTGGGTGAAAGTATGTTGCTAAGAGTTTTAAATTTATAGTATAATCTGATCTTTCTAGTTGTATTAATAATGTGATTTTGCCATTTTAGATTAGCATCTATCACCTAGATATTTTACTTTTTGAACTGGATAAAATATAGTAGTCCAATTACATCTACTGTCATTATTAATAGCAATCATTGTATTTATACTAAATTCATTACAGTTTTTTTTGATGAGGCTTGATAGTGTTTATTTTGAGAAATTACACCATAGATATAACAAAAATAATTTTGTTATATCACAGAGTTTGGATTTATAACTATAAGTTAAACATTGATATTCGCAAAAAAAAAATCAATAAGATATAAAAAAAAAAAAAAAAACATTACGTAAAATTCTGTAGGTGCTAATTTGTAACACGGGGGTGCAATGCACTCTTTGGTACCCCCCTATGTGCGCCAGTGGGTCCAGATGGTTTTTTTGTTGTATGTATAAATAAACAAGAAGCCTCTCGGCTCCAATTTCCGTCTCCGCGGCCCTGAGCGTGCACGACAAACACTCGTGTCATGATAATTTATATGCTTGGATTTCTCAATAATAATTCTGTTTACCTATCCAGCCGCATCCGTTTATCGTTGCCGTTCTCGTACCTATAACACAACGCTGCGCGTATACGCGGTCGGGTCGCAGCCAATTGGCAGTGCAGCGCGTATGCGTAAATGTCAGTGTCGTCGTGTGACCAGAAACATTATTTAAAATAAGGTTATAACACACGACGTCCGGACGAGTGGAAAATAATAATTAATATAACAGCGTTAATGGGTTCGATAGCGGAGGGAGGGGAGAAACTAATAAATAAAAAATAAAACGCGAACGGATCGGAGAAAAGGTCGTCTGTGAAAAAAAAACTCTTCGCCGTTCGTCCACAAATACGACGTCACGAGCTTCGGTAGTCATACGTTATAATACTATCGTAATAATTACGATCAATAAGAACATTTTTCTTAAAAGGACTGTGAAATGGTAAAGTTGATTCTCCAACCCTACTGTCCTATTTAAATTTTAAGGTTCCGCAACGTTCCACTCGTTACTCTATACCTTTCCTTATCCCTAAATGCACTATCAACTACCTATTAAATGAACCAATTACACGTATGATGTCTAATGCCAATACGGATCAATCCTTCTCCTTTTGATCAATTACGCAATTAGTTTTTGTTCTTTTGCTTTCTAATTTTTGCCATATCATAATATCTTACTACTTTTTTCTATTCCATAATTTTTATAATTAATATTGAACTTGTATCTTGTAGACTGTACCGAAGGGCCTTGCCCGTATAATGTAAATAACTAAATAAATAAATAAATTACGATTCGTTTATATTCGTCATAAATATATTATATTATATATATATTTATTTTATATTCACGCACCTCTATGAGCTTTACGAATTACACGGTAGCTAATAGCTTTATTTTAATTGTATTATTATTTAATTTGTGATCAACAGTGTACCTTAATCGTTTTTTATATTTTTTTTTCTTTTCTATTACTACTATCCAGTTGTAAGCGTTGAGATGACGTATAGTAATTTATTTTAAAATCTCATTGATAAATAAATAATAAAAAAAATAAAAATATTTGTATACATATTATATTCATACGGTAGGTACCACGGGTATAGTCGTCGACTCACGTCACCAAGACGGACGAGCGCCGCCCCCGTATCCCGTGCGGTTGTTTACACGAGAACGTTTGTGAAAAATCGCCCGGACAATGGGCGCCGGCCGTGGTGTGTTAAGAGCGCACACGTAAAAAAACGTCTGTCAAACGAGCGTAGTATAAAAGGTTACACCTTGAAAAGACATTAGGCACACGCCCGGCACACAATAATGGCCAAATTACGCGAATACGCGCGTAAACAATGACATTATCTCGTCGGCCGACCGTTTTTTTTTTAGTTTTAGTTTTTTTTTCCGAGTAGCCAAACGGTCCGGGATCGCAGATAAAACTTAATCGCCACGCCGTCGCGGTCTTGACGAAGCTGTGTTACAGGTGTGTGCGCGCCGGGACGTCGCACGTTCGAACACATATTACGTGTTATTATTATTTTTATTTTTTTTATTTTTTATTTTTATTTTTTTTTTTACGCCCGGCGTCCGGATAATCTCTCGTCGAACCATGTTCAGTGAAGTCGATAACAGAATACCTCAGATTGTTTTCGCGTTATCAGGTATTGTATAACGTCAAGATAAAAAAAATCTAATAAAAATATACCTGCGCGCGAGCGCGTGTGCGTGTGTGTGTGTGTGTGTGTATCCCTCGTATCGTACGATTTATTACAGTGTTCGCGTTGTCGTGCGGCGGTGGCGTAAATAATCGTATTTTTTTAAAATTTCCTTATTTTATCGTGACCCGCGGAGTGAAAACGCGCGTTTTGCCGCGTGCCGCGCATCGCCGAATACGAGCCGCGAACCGACTGTCCGTGGCGGACGGGTACCAGGCGTACCCGATAATGTTATCGTCATGGTTATTATTATTATTATCATTATCATTATTATTGTCATTATTATTACCATTTACCGAGACAAACCCGCGGTCGGCGAGTCTCGGGGTGTGAGTTTTCAAAAACGTTATCCACACCGCACACGTCGCCGTCGCGTACGAATACTCGGGGAAACGTGATTTATTTTCGAATCGATTATCTCTATCGCATTAAAACATAGGCATACGCGCTCGGAGTATCTTACGTCATGTAGCACTGAATTTTTATTGATTAAAGAATGATAAAATGAAACTTTAATAAAATTAAAAACACGCATTTATTCATTTATTTATTGTTATTTGTATCTGTTTTTTGTCTACGGTTATATAGTTTTTTTTTATATTTTAAAATTTTTAAAGGTGCGGGTGTATCAATTGAAAATTAATTTTTTTAATGCCAATCGTTGTTATTTTTTATTATTTTTATTTTATTTTCATTCTGGTACCTAGTGTTTATTTTTTCTTATAATTTCTACAGACAAATCAACAATTTTTGTCGTTATTATGATAATACTCTATAAATACTAGTTTTCATATACATAAAATTTAGATTTTTTATCACTGAATCATTATATTTTTTAAGGCATTTTTTAAAATTATTTTAAAAAGGCGTACTTTAAATATAAAGAACCATGTTTTTTCTTTTTGACGGAATTTTATTTTATCGATTTCTATTTATTTTTTTTAATTAAAAAATACCATGCATACTCTTACTATCTACATGAACTATATATACATACCTGTATACTATTTATTATACAAAATGTGTATTTACGCGGACGGATTATGAGGATAGATCCGTTTCTGTGAATTTTTCGCCCTTTTCCGAGTGTTCGAGAAAGTTGGGTTTGCTGGCTTTTTGCAATAAAATAATAAATAATAAAAAAAGAATTGTTCAATTCGAAAAAAATTAGGGCACTTTCGAGTTCAATAAAATTTATGAAATGTTTGGTTTTTTTCAAAATAAACTAAAAAAATACTTTTTTTAAATACCTTATGGTTAAGTATATTGAAACGGTTAATTAATGACTGACAGACAACTAGACAAACATTCAATTCCGTAGTTCGTTAATTTAAAAGTATGTGATCAACTACTAGTTGTCCCTAACTGTCGAGATTAATTGTAATACAAAATCTAAATAAAATTAAAAAAAAAAAAAAAAACTACTAGTTTAAAATTACTTGTTGTATCGATTCGTTTTTTTCTATGAACTCGCAACGACGAGGGAAAACATTAAAATTTTTTTACCACTTACACATGAAACAATTATGTTGGAAGTCTGGACCAGAAGTGTATCGCCTCTGTTGCGTTACTGGTCTTCAAAAACGTACATCGGTCGTATTAACTGACGACTGATAGGCATTTAAATAGCGAAGAGAACTGAATGGAACTCGATTACATGTGTTGACCTTAATTTCGAGACATGGTATTTTGAGCCCAGCGTCGCGGATATTCAATTTCAACCGTTTAATCGCAACGCAAGGAGCTGGATTGTTAATAATTACTCGGTCGTGTCGGGAACTACTCGGTGCCGGGTGCTACTGGGGGATGATCGTCCCTCTTTACAAGTTCAACGGGTAAATGATTCGAATTCCCTGCCCTTCCGACTCTCTATTCAACCTAGTCGCGTCTGTAATCGACCGTCATCGGGCCGACGACGGGAAACGGACGGATTAATATTATCGTCGGTGCACAATCGAAATACGAATAACGAAAAACGATTGTTTTTTCCCGGTGCGATAATATTCGCGAAGCGCGCGAGTTTACGACTGCTATTATCATATTATTATTATCGTACTCCGTTCAAGGTGCACCGTAACGAAACCAACACGCGTCGTGACATAAAACATCGTGTATAGGTTTTTGTCAGTCGTCCAAATCCGCCGACACCACAACTCGAAATGTGTGCGCCGGAATAAATTAAACGAACACGACGGTATGAAAATAATATTGACGAATCAAATTTTTGCGCCATCGAAACGGTTCTTTAAATATTAATGACTGTCGCCTGGCGTATCGTCGTCGCCGCCGCCGCCGCCACCGCCGCCGTCCGCCACGCGTTGCGCATCAGTACGATACATTTGTATGCGGTCAACGCACACTGTTGCTTTTATATTAACTCCATTACCGCCGCCCGTGTCGGACCCGTAGAGTCAACAAGTCAATCGAAAATAGCCGATCTGCGCGTGGGTTACACGTGTCCGTTTGAGGTATATTCGACATTGTTCTTGACTGAGGTAGAAAGTGTGTGTATGTGTGTGTGTGTGTGTGTGTGTGTGTGTGTGTGTGTGTGCATGATATATCATAATATACAGAGTGTTTGACGGAAATTTATGCGCGGTGTGGTTTAAATCTAAAAACGGCGTGATTTTCAACTGTTTTTTCCATATTTTGTAATTTTTGAAACACAAATAGAACTACGAAGAAAAAAAATACGTGTGGCACTCGGGGACTGCCGAAAAAGCTATTGCATAGCATTTTTATCAACTTAGAAAGCACCAATTACTTTTTACGTGCGTTTAAGTGTGTAATTTGATGTAAAAATAGGAAATTCCGTCAAAATGCAAACTTTAAACGGTAGAAAAAAATATTGTGACTAATGATTTTCGATATTTTTTCATCATCGGTAGAAATACTTATGAGTATTATTGTATTAAATTTTCAGCTCTTAATAAGATTAAAATTTTACGAAGCAAAAACTTCCAAAAAATGAGAAATGTTCAATATTTTCAAAGTTCTATATATAAATCAAAAGTTTGTTAAATCTTTTTGGAATTTTAATTGAGTATGCGCGTGACTATTAGTAGTAGTCAGTAAAATTATCAAGTTTCTAGCTCTATTATAGATGGAGTTATGGCTAAAAAACTAAAATAGATTTCACGAAAACCAAGAATACGGCATTTTTCCAGTTTTTTGTCAATTTTTCGGTAGTTATCGCCCACGCTTGGAAAAACTATTGAGAAATTCGAAAAATAAGGTCTCAAAAGTACCATCTCGACAAAATTTTCGTTGTAATAAGTTGCTGGACGAAACTTTTGAACCAGTATTGCGATAAGAAAAAGTGCCTCCATACATAAAAAAAAAATGCGTGTTAGGTTTTTTTCGTTACGGAATTTCTTGATTCGGTCGCCGCGCTCAAAACCCACGATTAAAGTTATGCAATAGCTTAAAAATTCACTGTTTTTATCTTTTTCTTAAATTTTCGATTGTTATACTCTACGCCCACCGTTTATAATGCTATATTACGAAACCGAGTCCTCTTTTTGACAATGTTGATTTTTAACATTTATCATGGAATCTGAACGATCGTCTGACGTTGTGGAATTTTAAGATACAACGCTTTGTAAAACTGGTAGTTCGTCAAGCATACACTTCAACGACACATTATGTCCACATGATTATCACGTTTCAGAATTTCAGATTGCTATTCAAAAATGACTATAAATATTCTTTACGTCGTTTTCATTCTTCAAGTACACACAGTTGACGTTCGAACAATATTATGAAGAACTTCCGTTACAAATGAATAGGATTTAAATTACGTTTCGTTAACAAGCATCGGACACGGTTGTTCAATACGTACAAGCAGCGTTTAAGTTTGTGCGACCATCATTGTTTGGCAAAATGGTCAAATCGATTGGTATATACATTGCATCGCACAATCGAGAATATTACTACTCACATTATCCGTCCGTTTATCGCTACCCATTGTAAACGAAAATAATTCAAAAAGTATTATATCTATACGTGACATATATAAATATATAGACATTGTAAATGTTTATCATGACATTTTATACTCGCAAACGCTCTGACTTGTACATGTGACCTTTGTATACGCAGTACTAAAATATTGTAATGAGACGAGGAAAAGATCGATCTTCGGGCGTGCTTTCGGGTTTCTATTTACATATTTAAAATTATCTTTGTGTCATCATTAGTTTTATTAATTTTGTGTTGATGCGACGTCCGTTTCACACGCAATGTTTGAAACGAGTTTAATACGGTGATATTTCATAATTTTGAGGTCATATTCGGTCTTTTTGCGGCATTTTTCAATATTTTGTAACGCGTATTTTACCAAGACATTTACGTTGAATTTTGAGGAAACAAAAATTGAGATTATTAACATTAACTGTAGTTATGTGTCTGGTCGATAAATATTGCTCACTGGCTTTTGGCTTAAATTAGAAAATACGAAATCGCGTTAGTCGCCAATTATGATTTGTGAACATTTTACGTGAATACAATTTAATCTCCTGATAAAATTCTCAAAGTCAACTCATCCTCTTTAATAGGTACTCGTAGTATTTTTACTAAATCGCTTATCATTTTTTCCCCTAAAGTCATTATTTGATATAAATCACGAGGTGGATTGGAATTATCCGTGGCCTCGAGTCGCGTTCGACCGCCTTCAACAAAACACGCAGCCGTATGGTTACCAAACGTACTCTTTTTTGAAGTATACTCCTAGTGTCCTTAAAAATAGTGTTAAGTACACAAATAGGGATTTTTGCGAAAAAAAGTATTTCGGGTAATACATTTTTATGATTTGATGTCATTTGATAATTCATTTATATTTTATCGTTTGACCTATGCACATTGTAATCAATATGCTATTTTGCCACTTTAAGATGCGTTTAGATTTAGGTGTTACGAAGAAAGCACGTCATTTTTTAAAATTTTTTTTTAATGTTAATGAATATTTTTGTTTCATAAATTTCAAATGGTTTTAAAGTGCAAACGTATCAAATTTTGACGTATAATAAGCTTTATTTGTTTCCGTCACAAAGACACGCCTAATAAATTGACGTTATCATAAAAATTATTGAAAATAATCCGTTTTTATCGTTATTTATCGAAATGAAATTATAGAAAAATCAGAAAAAAAACAATTATTTATATAGACGAAGATGACCAATAGTCGCTAAAGACTAATGGCATGGGTAAAACGGGTAGAAGAGTACACAATTTGCAGGACAATTTTATCATGACAAAGGAGGATTTAACCCTTAAATGCATGATTTTTTTAAATTAAAAAAAAAAAAAAAAATGCTAACATCGAGTTAAAATTTTGAATAGTAAGACACCCCGAGTTTTAAATCGTACTTTGTTTTTGATTTTTCATATCCGGTCACCTATTTGGTGTACGTAACTCGTACATACACACACTCAAAACCTGCAGTGCTCTATAATATAGTCGATTTTTATCTGTGTTTTTTTTTCTCTGTTTTCCGACTCTGTCGCCGCAGCGTCACTGGGGGCGTTCGTCATCGGCACCGTGCTCGGATGGTCGTCGCCCACGCAGACGATGCTGGAGAACGGGACGGCGGTGAGCTTCGAGGTGTCGCCCATGGCCGCGGCCACCGCGAGCTCGCTGTTCGGCGTGGGCGCGGTGATCGGCGCGGTGCCCGCCGGCGCCGCGTGCGCCGTGTTCGGCCGCCGCGTGTCGCTCATCGTCAGCGAGGCGCACGTCATCTTCGGCTGGCTGATGATCGCGTTCCCGCAGGCCACGCGGATGCTGTACGTGGGCCGGATACTGCAGGGCGTCGGGTGCGGCGCCATGTGCACGATCATACCAATGTACGTCAGCGAGATTGCGGAACCCGAGATACGAGGTTTTTAAGGTTTTATAGGTTACCACCTTGTAATAAACACGTAGTTTTTAGTGACGCCGCGCCGTCGCCGCACAGTGGTCGGAAATACAATTTTAGACGGACAACATTTTTTTTTTCATGTTTCAATAATAAATGTGTTTGTATAAAAGATTTAGGATTTTCGAAGGATAATAATTTATATAATGTTCAGTTTACTGACAATAATACGGTTTAATTATTAATAAAAATTACAAATTAATCCGAAGACGAATCTGAATTTTCTGAATCAGATTCTATGTCATCATTGCCATCTAATACAATAAGTGACCTCACATCGTCATCCAGATCTTGTAATTTTTTTCTTCTTCATTACTCTGAGACTCGAAATATAGGGATCAGAAGATACAATCAATATGTTAATTAAATCCTCATTCTGCACTATTCTATTTATTTTACGTGTATGATGCTCTCTTATATTTTTAAAATCTTTATTTCGGGTATTAATATTGATTAATATATTGTATAGATAAAATATCACCTATTAAATATTTTATTTTTGTACTTTTTTTTTTCATCATGTCCGCCTTAAGTTTAATTTCGGACCACTGTGCGCCGTCCAAAGGCCGCCCCGGTCTCCGTCCAGAGGCCGCGCACGCTTTGCACACGGCACGGGACGAGGTCGCACGTTTTTGCTGGGTTGAAAACGCGTACGTTTTTTCATTTTTGTTTTCTTCTCGACGGTATTTTCATTCGACAAAAACAGTGTGTTTTTTAAATTTTTTCACGAAAAACGATGGGAAAACACTAGGTACCTTTTTTATATTTGAATAGCGAAAACACGTTTCAAAAAAAAAAAAAAAAAACAAAAATGAATACAAAATTATTGTTATGTTTTTACTAAATTAGTGAAAATTATAAAAAAAAAATTACCCGAGATGTTTTTTTTTAAAAATTTTTCTTATCTAATGCTAGTTTTTTTATCTAGTGTCAAATTATATAATATAAAAATCAATACATTATTTCGCGATTAATTTAAGTCAACACTTATGTCATGGCATAGAACGAATTACCGATGTAAAGTATGGTTTTGTTCTATTATTTTTTTTTTCGAGTTCGAAATAAAAAAACGCTCGGTTTTTGGACGTATAGGTCCCGTACTTTTTGGGCGTTTAAAAAGTATGAAAACGGTTTCCGTTGGCCACAGGGCCGATAACCGGACGGCCGACAGGTTGTGCGTGTGAATCGATTTCGACCGCCAATGTTTCGATGATTCGAAAATAGTTGAAGACCTATCAATGAGATGAGTGTATGTTACAATATTTTCAAAAGTCGTTTTATTATATAATTTGATAAAACTCAGTGTTATCAATATGTTATGGTTCATATATTTTTCAATTTATTTTTTCACTTTTTGTTTTTAATTAAAATTAAAATTTTTAAAAGTGACCACTTCTCGAATAACAACCAAGAAAAATATTCAAATTTGGTGAGACAACAACGCTGGGCAAAACCAAACACATAACATTGGGGTTTTCTATGATATATATCGTAATTATTGGTACTAAATGTGCACATACACCGATCTCGATAAACTGTAATCAGTTATTTGCCTCGTGTGGACTCTTATTTTGTTTTTGTAACATACACCTATCTCTTTGATAAGTCTTCAGTTTATCATCGCAACGAGCAAATTATACTAGATGTACTTTTTTTGTGACACCAGATACAGCACGAAATGAACGACTAACGAGAGGGTGAAATTTAGGTAGATATAAAAGAGCAGCTCTCTAAAAGTAAACTCATGTGAGGTGGTCGTTAAAATATGTAAATTTAAAAATGTACTCGAGAATGCGAAATACATCAATAACGTATAAAAATTAACGTGTTTTGTTTATTTAAATTTACTTTTAAAAATAATTATATAATTTTTAACTAACTGGTTATTTGTTTGTTAATTTATTTACTATTAAAAGTAATGTTTTCCTTTTCGAATCATGTTTCAATAGAAAATAGTGTAACTACATAAAAAGTTCGGCTAATCATTTTAGTTAAAAAAACTAAATTGTTGACATGGATAAGAATAAATTTTGATTTCTTTACATTTCTCTTCAGAGTACCCTTTTGAGCTGCTTATTTTTAGGATCATCTCTTTCATGGTTTTATCTTCAAAATTTTTGGTAACATCTTTGGTAATCAAAAACAAATTCTTTCCCATTTCACACAGACTTAGGACTTGGTGAACTTTCATTTTAAAGTAACGGTCACGTGATATTCATTTGCGTTTTGCGAAATGTATCATTCAACATTAAACGGATTTTCATAAAAAGCGTGAAAAAACTAAAAAAAGCTTTACAACTCGAAAAGCATCAAAATCCTTGCCCTATATGATAACCTCACCATTACCGACTTGGTGCTCCCCCTCGGGACGCGCGTGTGTGTCTTAATAATGACGTTAAGATTTGACGTGACGTACGCGTTTTGTGATGATCTCTATACTATTTTGATCTATATGTATATATGTATAAGGTATTTATACACCGATCCGACTCTTCATTGGTATCTCTAGGTTTTCTCGGCGGCCTGTACCAACTGTTCATCGTGTCCGGCATCCTCTACTCGTACGTGTTAGGTAATTTCTTGAACTACTCACAGCTCAACTTGGCCTGCGGCGTGTGGATGGTCATTCACGTGCTGGCAGTGCTGTACATACCGGAGTCGCCGTACTTCCTAATCCGGGAGGACAAGATGGTACGCGCCGAGGAGGCACTGGCCAGGCTCCGGGACCCGGGACATGACTGCAAATCCGAACTCAACGAGATCCAGGTAAAACGAGGCACAGTGTGTCACGACACAATCGACATACTCAATGAAAATAAAAATAAAAGTGTTGTTAATATTTGGTGAACATCTCGAGTGTCTAGCATCATTATTTTTTGATTTACGGCTAAATATTGAAAATTTTGCGATTATACTGCTAGGTACGTATTGTTTATAGTACCAATTCGATGAATTTCTGATCTACAAAGATGCACAATAGTGAATGTAACTTTTGAATCAATATTACAACCACGAATAAGTGATTACATACATAAAAAAAACATCAATTATAATATCAATATTGTTCACATCTCTCAGAATCTAAAAACAACAGCAATATTATGTGTACTCAAATAAAAAATAAAAATTGGATGCGTAATAAATAATTTGAATAAAACTAACCTATATTTAGGGCATAAACAAATAAATTTAAAAATATATATATATGTATACGTCGCTCGGTGTGTAGTAGATTTGGATTGTGTTTATGATCGGTTTTGATTTGAAAAATATCATCAGATTTGAAAATTTAAATAAGTCTCATAAATCACTCGTTATTTATACAATCCGAATCACAATAATATTTCAAGTTACATATTTATTTTTCTACACATTTTTCTATTTATTTATTTGTTCACTTTAAATAATTTATTAGGTAATTTCAAACCAAATATTTTATTGTATATTTAATCAATTTAATCATAGCAAATACGTCATACCTCATAATATTAAATATTTTTACTCATATATGGTTTTCAATACGCAAAGGGCTTTTCGATAAACCTATGACGAAATGGTTTTACCAAACGCTAGCGAATCTACGTGGCGCAGGCATATTTAAGGTGATGAATTAAAAGTGTCGATAGGAATACATCAAGACGTGTCTTTATTATTATTTTTAAAATATGATTTTTTTAAAATACTATTTACTGTGTAGTAGGTATATTCATTTTGAAAATTTCTTACCTAAAAAAAAAGTATTCGATCACAAATTTGCATCGAACCTGAAAATTATAAAATATGTAAAAATTAAAAATGTATTGGAACATATCATTATGTACAAAGTAAATTAAAGTAACGAAAGAAATATTATAATATTTAAATTTTCATGAAGTTCTAATATTGAATAGTTTCGTCGATCAAGACAATCAAGTCCGATTATTCACAATTTAAATAGTTTTAACAAATCTAATTATATCATACTTAATAATCTATCATTTCATATATTACGCTTTTTGCAAAATAATTATATATATATATACTGTACAAATTAAAAAAAGCTGGTAAGTGAGATGATGGCGGTACAAGTTCGTCCTTCGTCCCTTCGGTCCTCGGACAAGATATTGGTGATGAATGTATTAAGTTTTAAAGAAATGATGACTCATTTCTTTAGTATAAAACGATTCTGAGCAAAGCTTCAGTGTAATATAATATATTATTATTTAAATACTGTTTACGTATTTTACGGTTATTTGTATAATTTTTGGTGAGTTATAATAATTTATTAAAGTGTGTATAAAAAAAAATCCTGACACACGATTTTCGAATTTTTGTTAGGATAATTAGGTAGGTATATGAGTAAGGTCATATTAAATTTTCAGAACTTTTTGTCAAATATTTAAAATTATATTACATAAAAACTTTCAAACAATTTGGTAAATTAAAAGTTCTATATTTCAGTCAAAAGTGCTATAATTTTTCTGAAAATGTTGTCCAATATAAAAAAGTACGTATTTGATTTCTATACGAAAAAGTGTTTACAGAAAAAAAAAAAAAAAAAAATGAACATCATTGTAAAACCATAAGATCCCTCGCTTCACTCAGAATCTAATATTATGCATAAAAAAAAATAAAAAATACTTTCTCATCATTAAGAGTTTATGCGAACGTTGTAATTCTGAAAACTGTTGCTTAGCAACTAATAATCTTGGCAGGAATATTGCAACGAACATAACTAATTTTGTAAATTTGCACGTATCAGAGCGTGTTGTTTTGAATACCAAGGTTTTCATTATGATTACCATGATTATTATGGTAACCACGAAAAAATACAACATTAAAAGCGTTACTACGGCCAATTTTTTATGGAACTTTTTTTAGTCATAAGACGCTTTCGTATCCAAATCAATTGACCTAGTCAATCATATTCAGTTCATCGTGCTTAAATTATTCGAAAAGAATATTTTTCGAGGACATCCAATCATAATAATGTTTACTAATAATATTTTCAAATAAAGCAGCTGCAATATAATTCTAACCTCTAAAACGAAAAAACAAAAAAAAATATATATATATATTTATATTATAGAATTCGATTCAATGCAAACGTTGCTTGACAACTATTTTTTGCTAGTGTATTTTTTTAAATATCAAATTGTCAATTTTTCACAATGATAATAATTTACTCTCAGCCGTAGATTTTGGCAGATTGTTTGTATTAAAATGTTGTTTGGTGACTTTTTCTTGACGCACTCCATCACAATATTATCGACCGGAAATCCTTGGAGAAAACGTATTCTATGCCACCGAGTCTAGAAATCATGTTAGTAATAATAATAATAATAAAAAAATAATAAAAAAAATATCGAATTTCGCACACGATAATAGTATCTAGTAAACAACGTTTAGAAGTTGCCAAGTCATTTGAAGAAAATTACTTCAGTACGAGCACAATATTTATCTCAATTTTAGACTCCGCCCAAAATACTTGCACAACATGATGTCAAAAGCATGTCAACAGTGAATTTTCTGATTTGACTTTATGCAAAATTGTACTTTATGCAATCTATTAAGCGAAATATTTACATTGTTATAACGTCACGGGTACGTGTGTAATAATAACCACAAACACGAATATTAAAATTAATTAAGTTTTTTATTATTATTTTTACGGATATGTAGTTCATTACACGTATTTATGGCTCGTTTATAGGGTAAGCTGCCGTTTCTTCGACAAATTCTATGTCCCTAAAACATTTTTATCTCATTCAAAGGGAAGCGGTCCAGATTTTTTTCTCGTTATTATTTTTATAATTATTAAATACTTTTAAAATTACTAACTTATCACGATCCGTTGAATTGTTTAAATCAAAAAGGTCGCAAGTTTTAGAGTCGCTGATTTATGCAAAATCACACTTCATAAAATATTGAATACACGATTCTTGATTGTATCACATGGAATAATATATATTTTCTCGTCTGAAACTGGATGAGCTAATAAATTATTAGTAACCATACACGTACATTCTAGAACAGAATAATTAAGTACTCAACTTACATGACTAAAATATTTCAATAATAGTTGTATTATGTAAGTACAAGTGTCTAACGCCAACGCAATATTAAATTGTAAAAAGTATATCAGTTGATGCAAAAAAAAAAAAAATGTATTTTCGATGTTTAGTATTATTAACGTTTTTAATTGTAATCAATCTCGAGGTTCTGCTAAGTACTTTAAGAGTGTATTTACTTATTATCGTGTTTTTTTTTTTTTAATTTAAAACAGTACTTAAATTATTTTGTGTGTTTACAAACTACAATATCAGTATATGTATTACCGCATTAGTGATAATAATAATTGTGTTTGAAAACATGAAAATATACATCAAACAAATTATTTATCGAATCAGACCGGTTTGGTTTAGTTATTGAAATAATCATTTATGACAGGATATCAAGATAATTGATCTATTTTTTAAATTAATAAAACTACTCTGTAGTTTTACTCGAGTCGAAATTAAAAAAATTTCAAGTTTACCGTGTATTGAAAAGCTTGGAGAGTGCTCGTTTTTCTGGTCGGGCGATCCCTGCAAAATTTTCCGTCTGACCTTCCAGTCGTGAAATTATAAGCGTCACCAATGACGGATTTTCTTGTAAAAATATTAAACGTGCCACGGTGACGACGACCGGGATTTATTATTCTATCGTATGATCATTTATCGTCCGTTAAATATTATCTATGTTCCGTAGAAGTTCGTGGAAGAAGAACAAAAAAACAGCTACACGGCGCGCGAGGTACTGGAAAGAGACGTGAACCGCAGAGCGTTGACCATCAGCATCGGATGTATGTTTTTCCAGCAAATGTCCGGCATCAACGTGATCATATTTTACATGAAGCACGTTTTCGAAATTTCGGGCAGCGACATCAGTCCCGAGTTGTGCACGACCGTCGTCGGAATTATACAGGTGGGCGATATTTCATGAAAACGAAATCGTTAGATAATTCGATGGAGTATTTCGATGGAGTAAAGGTAAAACGCAAGAATTCCAGAGTTTTATCAACGCTTGAATGCACGTACGGACAGTATTCGAGTAACTTTTGGAAATAAACAAATGATATTATAACACTTTGTCGTGTTTTGTGACACTAATGTATTATTCGCTCCTCGGAGAAGATATCTGTGGTGGGTTTTTTTAACTTTATAGAAACTATCAATCGTTCCTTAAGTTGAACGGTTCCGAATCAAAGTTCCAGTGTACAATTTACAGAATTTACAGGAATTAAAATTCTAATTTCGAACGTTTGTGGAAATAACTATGTACCGTCATAGAAGAATAAAATGGGAGTTGAAACTTGATATTTTCATCAAACGCAATCAATTCTTACTTTATAAAAACTACATCAATTTTAACGAATTTCGGCCTGGATATATAAATTTAAAATTAAATTTTTGTCAGAATATAATGTATTCAATTGTCGACATTAAGAATAAATTGTACACGTAACATAATCTTATTAATCGTATTATGTTTGGTCAGAATTGTTTTACTTACAAAAATGACTTATCGTTTCTTTGAAACTCAATAGATTGTAATACGTGTGTTTATAACTCGAAACACAACCGAAACATCTGGTTTAATTTAAATAACCGTTGATATTACTCGGACATTCGTGAATTTTAATCTTTATACATTTTAATCAAATCATAATTCCTCTGACAGCTAATTTACAGTTGATGTCAATAAAAGAAATATTGAGATTTTAATAAAACGTAAATAGTCTTGGTGCCATCATAACAATAGTGTGTTGTGTGTGTGTGGGACTATTATCGATACTAAATTGTTTTAGTCAAAGTCACGGTGTCAACAAATTAAATTGTGATTTCATCAAACACGGCGTTACTATTCTAGGTCACGCGGCGTATTGTATAGGCAATTTAAGTACTCGAATGTTTTGGACTGTTGTGAAATATTGGCCAATGGCCACGACTTAATACTATTTCACGTACGGATAATAATACGATAAAATTATAATATAACACTAATATATATGTATTACAGTACCGAATACAGACGTGATAGTAATATTGTAATATTCGATCACAGCTCACGGTCAACCGTTCGGTCTTAGGAATTCGAAACAGAAATCGTACGCGAAACCCAAAGGACACGGCAAACCTGATTGGTTTTCACTGGACATTCGTTTTTTCTCGGACGGTTCGATCAGCTTTCGACAACCGTGATACGCCATCGACACGCTTAGACTCTTCCGACAGATTCGTCGTCGGAATCAAGTGCGATAATGCGGTGCGGAACTCTTGTGGATCGTAAACGACCCCCGGGTTCGGGTAGAGGACCGGAGCGATGGCGATTAGTATTAGGTTATCGGACCCGTTCTCGGTGTCACTCGAATTTTAACGTGGTGACCTTTGACCGGAAATTATTCGTCCCTAGAGTCACCAGTGGTCTGTCGCTAATCCTACAGCCCCTCCGTCCTGGCCACTACAGCAGTTCCAGGATTACATTCCCTATCGCCGTTTCTCTGGACTTTGTCACCGTGTGTAATTATTTTATTACGCAAAACGCACAATGACACGTGTTACAGATTCCCTGGACGCGTAGTACCTTATTTATGACAATTTGATTCGTTATCATAATCCGTCGAGAAAACGTCGGCTGAAGCACTTTACGAATCTATGACGTGTGATCAGTGGCGTAACAAGATGGGAAAGGTCCCCAGGGCAGTAATTAAATTTGGCCCCTTAATTCTATGTGTAGGAAAAATCAAATTACACGTTATATTGTTGCTTAAAATATAAATACCTCTATAAAACCATTAATGAAAATAATAAGCAGATAATTAATTGATACTCAAAATAAAAAGGAAATCCATTTAATTACTAAAACAAATTATAAATATTAACATTTTATCATTATTAATTAATTTATTCTATTTAATCAAATGAAATAAAATAAAGTCTATTAAATCAAATTTATAATCTTTTACGAGCTTTAATATTAGTAAAGTGGTCTATCACTTCACTTACATCCAATTTTGAAGATGCCTTTTTTTCAACTGCTGGTGTGAAATGATAAATGTTTTATTATATTTTATTCGTGTACACTAACCAATGGCTGAGATTTGTATTGAAAACTTATTTTGACCGGTGTTTCGGACGAAACACCACGACATTACTGTTTTTTTTCCCGTCGTCACAACCAATCCGGGACGACATCACGATATTTATGGAAAACGTTACCACTCTCTCTTTCAATTTCATAACAACACGTGTGATTTCTTTGCAGCTTTTAATGACGTTCGTGTCCATGATGATCACGGACAAGTTCGGCAGACGCACGCTGATGGTGTGCTCGATGACGTCGATGGGCATCTGTTTTCTGGCACTGTCGTATTACTTTTTCGCGAAAAACTATAATCCTCGCGTGGCCGATTCGCTGGACTGGCTGCCGCTGACGGCCATCGTGCTGTACGTGTCTATGTTCTCGATCGGTTGCGGTCCAATACCGTACATAATCATAGGGGAAATATTCTCGTCGGAAGTGAGTGCACGTTTTAAACACACACGCGGAAACAATGTAATGTCTACTCGTGAATGAATAATAACACTCGTGTTAACAATCAATTGAATACCCTTGAATCAAAATTGTTTCAAAACTGATTCGGTCACAGCACGAATGTTTTTCCGATAAAGTAAATGTAATATTATAAGAACATATCGTATTTTCACGAGATCCTAAATACATTTTTTTTTATATTACCATGAAATCGTTATTTACAAACGCTAAATGAAATGGCAAAATAGTAAAAGAGTACTCTTTGGTCGTCATAACATATACGAAATAATTTATAGTGTCGTATTTTTGTATGTTTTGATACAAGATACATATTACACTCATTAGTTCCGAAATAATTCCGGGTACTTAGTGTTTTACTTGAAAATAAAAGATGCAACATAATACTAGTTACATTTTAATTAAATAACTGTTGCAGTAAAATTTCTAAAACATAGAATATTTCAATACCATTATTTATTTTCAACAAAATATCCGAAATGATAATATAATTGTTGCTAAACAAAGAAATATTAAACATTTCATTGGTATTCGAATTATTTTCAATGTGTACACAATATTAAGTCATATTTTTAAGATACACAACAGAAAGCTTCTATCATACAAGTAACAAGTGTCAAGAAGTACGGTTATTCAAGCGGAAAATACGCAAGATATATTTCTAGGAATCACTGCCCGTTATTAGTTCTTGACGGAAATTTTCGTATATTTTATTAATAAATACATTATGATCCGAAAAACATGTGCACTCATATCAGTACTCAGTAATAACGTTTGAAAACTGATTAATACTTATTAAATTTTGTTATTACTGTTTTTGACCTTGTTAAAAATCAGATAAAAATGATCTTACCAACAATGTTACATAACTATAATCTTATTTTCGTCAATTAAATATTTACTGCTTTTGCCAAACATGTTTGATTGACAAACTGACCCTCTAAAAATATAACAAATGTTATTTTATTTTTAAACGAGTTTGTATGCCATACAAACACGATTATTTATTCAAACCGTAATTTAAATAATAAATTGCTTTGAAAAAATATACAATACTTGTATAATAAATTATGTTTTTTGATTAAAATTTCGGTTTTAAATATTTTTGCATAATGCGCGTGATTCACATTCAGGATTTATCAATATTTCGTAACATTGTTTTTTCTTACTTTTTTTTTTCTTTAGCTCAAGTCTATGGGGACCGGCATGTCCATAGCCGCCAACTGGATATTCGTCTGGTTCGTGACGTGTTTGGCTAGCCCTATGGATAAATTCATCGGACCGAGTGGGACTTTTTTCATTTACTCCGGCTTCTGTTTCCTGGGCATGCTGTTCGTCGTCAACCGCGTACCGGAGACCAAGAATCGATCTCTTACCGAAATCCAATTCGATCTTGAGAGAAAATAGTGGTCACGTTGTATAGTTATCTATAGGAGCATAACAATATGCACAAAACAGCTTTACGAAATCACGAGACGATGTAATAATAGTGTGGTTAATATTAAACGCAGTGTCATCACATTTCCGGAAAAACAGTAGTTTTTGTACACGGTATACACATAAATCATATATAATTTATATACGTTTTGTATAAAGTATGTGCTTTGGCCATAACCCGGTAAAACATAACAATAATTCATCTCGTACTATTCACACGGTAAATCCATTGATAAAATGTACATACGTTTAAATCGTAATATTTCCGTAACGGATACGTTTATTTATCGATTGACGTATGTCCACGTCGCAAAAATTGTTTTGTTTTCATAGCAGTAGACGGGTCCAGGTTTTCGGCAGTATATTTTTGTGTTTGTGTATTATAAAAACGTTCTCCGGGACGTCGTGTAAATAAAGTAAAAATCTATATTGTGTATTGTTATCAAGTCTCATCTGTTATTGTTGTGTTCGAGTTAAAACTTATTACGTGTCAAAAACGGCATTGATATTTGTTCGAAAAAGCCATCTGATCGCGGCCGACGATGGCGAATAATAAAAATATAAAACGTACGTGTCCGTTACATTGTTGCCGGAAGACCAAAAACACCGTCGTCGCAGTGAATGGCGTCGATGAAACACGACAACATCTCAATTCGGGCACATTTAAATCTTATGAAAAAAAAACATAATAATAATAATAATAAATACAAATTTGCGTTCTGATCGTCGACTATTCGTAGACGATTCGAAAACGAGAAGAAAATATTATACTCTTACGCGAGTAAGTAAAATAAAATAACGAGCACCCGATAAAAATTTAATCGCTCAAAAGAAAATGTGTGTTTTTTTGTGTGAAAACGACTAATAATCGCAAATCCAAAAAATGTGTAGAAGTTACCTTGTTATAAAACTTTATCGTTATGAATACACTCAAGACGATCGTTTCCCAACTCGATCGACGTCCAAGTATTGCGCTAGCTACAGACTTATAAAATATTACCTATGCATACGCGGTACGACTATTAAACAAATGTATTATAATTTAATTGAAATCGAGAAAAATTAAGATTATTTATATTTCCATTTAGATTTATTCATGCCTGAAGTTTTTTTTTTTTTTATTAAAAAATTGAAATAATTTACCTAAAACGTTGAAAAGCGTGAGTCATCGATTTTAACATTTAAGTAAAATTATGCGTGTACCTTGAAATTATTATTTTTGCATTGTTTACACTTGAAAAATACACATAAATTAATTTACTTATTTACATATATATTTTTTTTTTTATTCGATTAAAAATAATTTCGTGCTTGATGTTACGTTCAAAACATATGAACGACATTGTGAAATAGTTGTACACGCGTGTTTTTGTGCGTGAAAAAACATTGACTTGTATACAATAATTCGATCGCGATGTACACGAAATCCGTGCACTTCATTTGTCCGCGTGTACAAGATAAGGATCTAAATTTTATAAATAAACGTACACAGGAATTTCATCCAATCGATGGCAATAATAATATTATTTACATGCATACGCTATTGTAATCACGCGAGAGAAAACCATTCACAATTTACCGTTTTGACTGTTTTGAGTGGTAATTGTTGTGACGTGACTGGTAAACGAATTACATTTCTGTTTGCTACGGTATGCTTTTCGAAAGTGAACTGGTATGAAGATGTGAACGGATTAATGTTATACCCGTTAAGTGCGTAATTGAATTTATGGAAGAGTATGATAAACAA